>CM061257.1:229871934-230424434 GCA_030848825.1 Tadarida brasiliensis | reverse complement strand
AGATAGATACTAGGCACAACTGATGGGTAAGGAAAGTGGAAGTCACTTACAAAGTCAGTGAAGCATAGTCCGGCTGGTGTGGCTCAGCGGTTGAGCATCGACCCATGCACCAAGAGGTCGCCAGTTCAATTCCCGGTCAGGACACATGCCCAGGTTGTGGGCCAGATCCCCAGTGGGGGGCATGCAGGAGGTGGCCAATCGATGTTCTCTCTCATCAATGTTTCTGTCTCTCTCTCCCTCTCACTTCCTCTCTATCTAAAATCAATAAAGGGAAAAAAAATTAAAAAAAAAAAATTAAAAAAAAAAAAAAAAGTCAGTGAAGCATAGACGTAGACCTAGGATTGAAATCCGCTGAGCTTGCCTCCAGAGACGCCGCTGTCCCGCTGTTCACCTTGACCTTCACGTAGAAGCCCAGCAGGTACTGCACCGTTTGCTTTCTGACTTCAGTAGATCAATATGGTTCTCTAGCTTTCCCGTGTTTATCACTGTTCATGTTTTTGTTTCTTTGTTTGTTTAATAATACACTTTATACATCTGACCTGTCAGGGCAAAAAAAAAAACTATAGAGGAATGAAAAATGAAAAGTTGATTGCATTTTCTGAGCACCAACTTAAGGGACTAAGGAAGCTATTTTCAGCTTTTTCATGAGCAGAAGCGGGAGAGGGTCTCAGATCCTCCTATTTACTCAAACAAGAAAGAATACAAGGGGCACTTGCCAGCTTTGATCTGCTTGAGCCCTGTGAATCTGACCAAGAGTCACACAGTCAAATTCAAAGAAAGTCAGGGGAAAAGAAACCTTAAGGAGGGAAAAAAAAAATCACGAGTGGTACCTTTGTAATACATTGTTTTCAAGTGAGTACAAAGATATTAATAAAGTTAAAAGTATAATACAGAAGAAAGAAAGAAAGAAAGAAAGAAAGAAAGAAAGAAAGAAAGAAAGAAAGAAAGAGAGAATTTAAAGTAATCACTTAAATTTCTTCAGTGGATGAGATGCCATGGTGTACTCTCCACACTTCTGTTCATTACTCATGTAATGGGGAGAAAAAGAATAAGCATTCTTCTAATAAAATAACCCTTCCAGAGTAAATCACTTGGTAGCAATAGCTAACAAGTTAATATAGGCTGCATAATTTCTAGAAAATAGTTTAAAAGTGGTTTGAGTACAATAAGACAACCAGAGAGACATTTAGCAACCAGCAAGAGGTCCCCTGAATTTTTTACACAGATTGAACTAAGCTATCTAACAAGGTAACTGAGAGGTGGCAAGCCATGTATTATGTTATTATTTGCTTGGAATTTCTGAGGTTGAATCCTGACATATTTCTTTCCTGGATGAATTGATAAGGGAAATTCCTGTCACAGCAATAATGTTTGTCATCTGAAAGTACCACCTTGTAATTGTGGTTTCTCATGGGGTAAGAAGTGTGACAGTCTTGAAATTTTTATTTATTTACATAACACATCATATTGAAGATTTATTTTCTATGATGGGAAATTATTAAAGTTGATAAATCTACCTGGGTCCTCAGGCTTATCACACAGACAAACATATACACTAATCTCATTTAAAAGGAATCCTTTCAACTAAATGTATATTCCAATAAAAATTAAATCTTAAAACTATGTTCTTTTTGTATTTCTGTCTATGTGAGAATGCACTTTAATGTTTATAAAAGCATTGGTTCAACTACTGATGAGGATACCCTATCTCGATCCATGAGTTGGGTTTGTATATGTATAATTGGGATGGCCAGGTGTTGAGTCTCAGCTAGCTGGATAGCCTGTGTGAGCCCATGTGTCCTGATCTAATACTACAAAAGAGTGATTCTATCTTTTGAGTCGAAAGGAACTTTGGTTTTGTCTTCTAATCCTAACCCTCCCACTGTAAGCTTTTCCTCTAAAGCAAATGTAAACAGAAACATCTCTGAATTTATAACCTGAAGAATTTAAGACACTTCATTCTCTCTTCCCCCAAAGAGAAGGGAGAAGGAAGGTGGGGCCTGGGGCTCATTACGTTGTTGACTCTAATTACTGATCACTTTTAAATTTCTACTTGTCTCTTTTTGGGGACTAGAGCTCATTGATGAGGACTGAGAGTCACAGGACTGGCTCTGTTATGTCTTAAGTCAGTCATGAGGCATCCTTCCCCATTTCTCAGAATGTGAGGGATAGAGATAGTTATTATTTTTCCATCTTTGTGGTTTCAGCAGAAATCCAAGACAAAAGACCCTTAGCCCTAAGGCTGATTGAGGTAAACGCGTCTGTATATTGTGGGTTCTGTCTTATTGCTTCCCATTTCTAGCTGACTAAATTTTGTCACCAGCTTAGTTCTGTTAACATATTCCCCCCTGTACAGAAAGCCATGAAATGGTTGAAAATAGATAAATTTATATCAGCCCTTTGAAAGGCAATGAATGAAAATGAGAGAAAATTTCTAAATGGAAGAAATAATACTTTCTGGGCCATTGGTCAGGGTTTTCCAATTTTCAGTGATTTCAGTTATTGTATAGAAAAGCATTGAGTGTAAGTACATTATAAGTCAGCTTTAGTGTATTTAATAGATCTGAAAACTCCTTGAATTCCATTTATTCACTCTTCCATTAGTGTTTCAAGATTCTAATTGTGTTTTCACAATGAGTCTTTCTGTATCAGTGGCTGACAGTTGACAATCAAAGTGGCTTAGAAATGAACATTTTTTACCTATCAAATTAAGCTTTGTATATTTAATAATTGCTAAATGAAAGACACTGACAAAAGTAATTTGATCACAATGTGGATTACTAAAATCTGCTTCTCATTATAAAACTTTTCCAGAGGCCATTAGGAAAATGCTGGGGATTTACAATGCAGTAGATAAGCAGCAACAGGCTCAAAAGTCTACATTTTAAAGTTGACTGGAGAATTCCACATTCTCTTTAATGTAATACTTTTTAGATCTTTCTGCTGAACATAGCTTGACTGAGATGTACAATTGTCTGTGCAGTACAAAAACTTTTATTCTTTCCCCCTGCCCCCCAGTAGGTGGCACTGTGGCTGACTAGCATAGTTCAGAAAGCAGTGTTATACTTCATACATTTCTGAAAGCAGTTGGGTAGAATAGTTAAGTAGAGAAATTTCCCCAAGATCAGCCTTATAAGATATGATGACCTCTACCTTCCAAATTCTTGTTTAAAGTGCCATAATCAGTTTCTCGATTATGTCAGCTTAAAATATAGAGCTACACCAAAAACAAACCCTGACTCTAGTAAGTAGACCATCAAGTGCAGTGTCAACAAACACTCAAAAGTGGGATCCTAAAAATTACAAAGTTAATGTTGTCTCACAGGACTTTAAGGCAAATAAATCCAAAAAGAAAAAGAAGAATTTTACCTAATAATTCCCATGAGGAGAAAGATGAATGTTTCTAAACTGTAATAGAAATGACAAATATTTTTAAAACATTATTTGGCTAGACTGGTTCTAAAAGAGGGGGACAATTGCAAAACAATCATTAAAGTTATGATATTGAAACAGACAGGGATAAAGGAAATCAGGGTAAGTTCAATCCATCAGATAATTGTAAATATTTTTTTTGCATCTCTGGTATGCAGTTAATCTTACAGAGAAGAATATCAACAAATAGTTGTTGATTAGCTAACTGCATGATTTTTCTTCTGCTGGCTTGAGTTTCTTGGGGGCAAAATCCATTACTTATACTTTTTTTTTAATGGTCCCAGCACCTGGCAATAGAGAAAAGAGCATGATAACAGACCAGAAGTCAATTAAATAGGTCTAATGGAGGTATCTGTGCAGAAGCAAATGAGGGAGAAAGGAAGGAAGAAGCTGAGACAATAGTCCCATTAAGATCAATACTATTCACAAAATGAAGAACTGAAAAATTCAAGGCACTCAGAAAATCTTGCACATATGCAGGTAAAGGGGTAAAGTTTAGCTTTTAGATGATCCAAGCTATGATGCTAAGCAGGATGGAAAGAGACAGTGGAATATGTATCCACAGCGTGGACAGCTAACAGGCTGTTGTTTTCCTGGACTCTTTTATGTTGTTCTGTAGAATTAATACATACAGAATCTTTCCTGATGATCTCTGATTCTAAACCCTTGGTTTGTTTCGAGACGTTTCTAAATGCAGATAATAGGGTCACCTGAGAGGAAACATCTGATTTCTAGCTTCATCTTCTGGTTTCTCCAATATACTGTTTGACCTAAATAGAATAATGATAAAGTACACGTACACGCGCACGCGCGGGCGCACACACACACACACACACACATACACACACACCTTACAAATGGCGAAAAGTCTATGAAAATGCACTTTGTTTCTATTATCACTGTGGGCACTCCATCTATAAGGTGTAGAATATAGGGCATGTGAATCCATTTGAGGCTATTTTGCTGGAGTATCTGCTGGTTCTAATTGCTGGTAATGTTGCAGTTCATGTCTGAGTGAGGACTGCTGATTTCTATCATTGTGGGAAGACAACAGCTTTGTGTGAATGCTTTCCAAACAAGAATGAAGGTAGGGTGAGTGGTATGAGAGAGAGCAGAAAAACAGGAGCATGGTGTTATCTGTATTTCTTATATTAATAAAGCATAAAGAGATTAAGTATGTGGCAAAGTTGAGGCAATCTCATTCTGTGTGCAAAACTATTCTTCAGAAAGAATTACTGGGGAATTGGCCCTGTTCTTGTACATTTACACTCAGGAAAGTAGAACTCTATATCTTCATGACTCCACTACTGTTCCCCTTATGTAAAGTCCCATGTCTTTTCCCGTTCTCACTCCAGTCCACCTGTGTGTTGGTAACCTACTCATCCTTTGCATCCTTGGGTCAAGTGTGTGTTCCATAGTGCCTTTCCTGACCTCTCTCTGGACAATGAACACCTGTGCATTCAATGGCATGCATCCAAAATAACCAATGGATTTCATCGCCATCCCCTTCATATGTTTTCCTCTATTAGCACACACCACAGTTTATTTATTTGTGTATATGTGTGTCTCTAATACCTAACAAAATGGCTGGCACATAGAAAGCATTTTATCACCATTTATTAAATAAAAAACTATACAAAGAAAATAGTAAGGGTAGTGATTCAGGTTTACCTGACTCTGTATCTTCCTCATTCCACCACTTAAAATTAGGTGGATATTTACATTGAGGATATAATATTAATTTTGGAGTTGTAGGGAGAGTTGCCTAGGAAAAGATGTCCTCAGTTCTGAATTTTGCCTTGCACCTATTAAAGTTCAATGCATAGAAAATATTTCGGAAACGATCTCTATAGGTTTCATGTCAGCGTTACACAGCTTAAAGAACAAAACAAGTTAAAATGTATCTAAGAATCAGTGTGGCTTTGTGTAATTTTAAGTTTCTATTAAGGATATTTATGCTCATATAACCTTGAAAACTCTATCCCAATTCTTTTCATCATCAGTGTGATTTAGTGAGACAATTACTGAGTTAATTTTCCATAATAACACACATGCAAAAAAAAAAAAAAAAAAAACTCACTCATGTATTTTCTTTTTGAGATTTACTTTCAAAAGTGCCACAATCAAAGCGTAGCTCTAGTTTGTTGTCTAGGACTCGGGTGAACTAAATTCCACTGGAAGCGGGAAGAGGATGAGGACAGAGACTTCACTCGGAGCACAGCCCTGAGTGTGGGGTGAGGACTGGGGTGACGGGAAAGTACTGGTACCTCACATCTAGTCATCATGAATTGTGAGTGACACTGATTCTAAAGGCTTTACAAATATTAACTCATTGAACCCTAAAAAACCCCATGCAGTAGACATTATGATTATCCCTATTGTTATATCTGTATAAGTCAGGGGACTGCAGCCAACCTGCCTGAGATCATACAGCTGGCAAATAGTAGAGCTGGAATTTGAACACAGAGAGTCACCAGGACAAACTGCTTCTATATTGTATTTCTGTAAGTTAACATACTGGCAATTTCACTAAAAGGTACATGTTTCTAGAAATATAATTATTGACAATAAATAAATAAATAGTGGCAAATCTCTTTAGAACAATAACCATGGTGACACACAAGGAAGAGACAGCTCATCAATAAAAAAGGATTTGGAGTTAGATGGCTTTGTAGCCCTGGGTTCATCCAAGTGCCCATGGTACAAATAACATTTATATTACTTAAATATTTTTCAAAAACCTTGAAAAAGTTTGGTAAATAACCCAGGTACTTTAATGGGCACAGTCCTCATAGAAACTTGGACGAGGTAACAGGAAGACACACACACACACACACACACACACACACATACACACACGCTTGCATGCGTGTACACGCACATGACCATGTGTATATAACAGCCTTTATTCACAAATCCATAAGGCTCCATTCCCTGTGAGTTGTGATGCCGAGTTCTAATAAAAGGCTAGCCAGCAGAATTCAAAAGCATGTTCATTAACAGTACAGAAAATGGATAGACCACTAAGTCAGATGTGAATTTGCCATGTAATACTCAGGACCAAGAATTATCTTCTTTCTTTATATATTTAATAAAATTAAAGCTGGCTCCACATTCTACCCACCCCCCTCCTGACGCCCACAGCAATCTCAAGGTGTCATGCAAAGAGCCAGCGGTGACATGATCCCAGAGCAGGAAGGAGCATGATCCTTTGTCTGTGTGGTCTCCATAGTTTTCTCTCACACTTTTCTCTTTTAAAGCACACTAGTCCTGAGCACCTTCGAAATCCTGATGCTCCAGGAGGTTCATACCTACCCTCCTCATGCTCGGCCACACACCACCTAAATTCAGGACACCCCACAACTGCCCTCAAAATCCCAATATTCATTGAACCCCAATACCATTGTCTGTGCTTCTATTTCCTCCCTGGCCTTTTGTGGAAAGCATGCTTGCACCCCCGAAAGAAACCCCTGGCCTTGTATTTACGCCCTCTCTTCTGCACACGGTCTGATCATTCCCCTATCTCTGTCTCTTTCATTGCCTGCAGATCCGCTCTGCTCTTATTCCTTGATGGTGACTAGTGCCAAAGTAACATCTGTGCAGGTGTTTCTTTAACTCACTACTAGGACATAAAATGCTGTTGAGCACGTGGATGGGGTGGGAGATGGGAATGATCTTGTCTTACAGACCTAGGCTTGTTCTGCTTTCCCAGAGGGGGAGAGAGAAAATAGATCATTTGCCTCTACAGTTTTTCTCCCTACAACAGCAAGAACACATCAAAAATTAATAGTAAATTTTTCTAACACACCAGGAATACAGAGATAGTTTAATATTATTATTAATATTTAATAATATTATTAATATGCTATCAATATCACATCAATATGCCAAATATGCAATACCCATATGATTATTTAAGTAGGGGTCCATAAGAAAATGAATAACAAATGCCCATTTGTGGAAAAGTCTTAAAAAAAAAATCCCTTGGGGTTGAAAATCAGAAAACTATCTCTTTTTTCCCCTTTTTATTCAATTTATCGGGGTGACACTGGTTAAGAAAATTATACAGGTTTCAGGTGCACAACTCAACAACACATCATCTGTACACTGTATTGTGTGCTCACCACCCAAGCCAAGTCCCTGCCCATCACCATTTATCCCCCCGTGCCCTCCTCCATCCCCTCCCCCTAGCAATGGCCACACTGTTGGGCAAGAATTATTGCTTCTCATCTTGATGCTGCCACTTCACAGCTGTTTCTTTTTATTTATTTTTTAAATTATCTTTATTGTTGAAAGTATTACAGATGTTCCCCCCCTTTCTCCCCCACTGACCCTCCACCCTGCTCCTGCCCCCCACCCCAGGCCTTTACCTCACTATTGTTCTTGTCCATGGGTTATGAGTAGTAGTTCTTTGGTTCATCTCTTCCCACCCCCTCTCTCTGAGGTTCTTCTGTCTGTTTCCTACTTCCATATCTCTGGATCTATTTTGTTCATCAGTTTATTTTGTTCATTAGATTCCACATATAAGTGAGATTATATGATAATTGTCCTTCTCTGCCTGGCTTATTTTGTTTAGCATAATACTCTCCAGGTCCCTCCAAAATGAGTAAACCATCTTAAATTAGAATCCCACATCAGGATTAGTGGTAAAACACTGAAGACACCCCTGCTTAAGAACTGGGCAGCTTAAAAAGATACAATGTTTAATAGGCTAGAATAGAAAATATACCAGTGTAGGGAGTAGTAATGGCCTGGGAATGTTTCCCTGGAATATTACACACATAAATAGGCGATGCAGTGCTTGAAATTCACTGACAGATAAGACTTCCTGCTTGAAAAGACATGACCCTAGCCATTCCATCTTCATGGGTGTGTGACCTGGGCAGACAAATGGGCCCAGGGCTTAGAAGGGTCTGTGACTCTTCCAATGTTCTTCTGTTACCATCTTGAATTCTTGATACATTTTAAACAAGAGACCTTACATTTTTCCTTGACATAGAGCCCACAAATCCTGTAACATGTTCTGGTCCCCATCCTGATAATGGGGACCTGAAGATCTCTGATGGTCTTCCCTGTGTGGAGCTGGAGTGGAGCTGCTTGTCCAGGGTGAACAGCTGTAGCAGGGAGATTCCGAACCCTGGGTGCAACTTGTGCTGCCTGGTGGTCCAGGAATGATATTTTCAAACCTCACAGGCAGGGAATCCAGGGTCACTATTATTAGACCTGGTGCTGAGCTATGGCCTCTCAGCAGAGAGTGAAAAATAAAGCTATTTTTAAAATTCTAGAACAATTAGAGTTGAAAATAAAATTGTCTCCGGAAATGCTGTGACCCTTTAAGTATGAAACAATGGATGAAGCAACAAAGAAACATATTGTTGGGTAGATAAACATGAAAACATTGTCTATGACAAAAAAAAAAAATCAAGCAAATAAAGATAAAACACTATATAGGTATCACATCCAAGCACATAGAGATGGCAAAAATGTCAACAATAGTAATATTTATCTAGAGCTTTAATCATATGTATATTTAATCACAGCAAATGCCACTTCTACAAATATTCTCTTATAATATAAATCACAAGTTTGGAAACAGTTGAACAAAGTCCAATTCTAACGCCACCAATTTCTATTTGCCTGATTTTAATCAAGTTACTCAACTGATTGGTACCTCAACATTCTTATCTGCAAAATGGGGAAACTTATTATTCCTTCTTTAATGGTTGCTGTGAGGATCAAATGAGCTAATAGATGCAATATGTTTAGTCACAGTGACATAATGAGCACTTGATAAATATCTGCTGTACTAATGTGATTGTTGCGTTGCTGTTCTTATTATTGGTTTCATAAGAAATTGATCAGCTAAGTGATAGAAGATATTTAAAATATGTAATTGAGGAATTATTTATATTTTATTTTATAAAGAGAAACACCCTATATATCTTACAATAAGGAATTAGTTAAATGTATTATGACACATAAAAATAATGGGAAATGTTACAGCATTGGAATTTATATTTAATAAATATACCATCAAGATATACTCAAGTGGCCTTAAAACTATACTTACATCAATTATTATATGTTTTAAATATGCACAGGAGAAAGGTAAGAAGTTGTTAAATTATCAAAGATCATTTTTCCTATTGGTGAGATATATATTTTTTGTTGTTGTTAATTCTCACCCAAAGATATTTTTCAATTGATTTTTTTTAGATAGAGTGAAAGGGAGGGAGGGAGAGAGAGAGAGAAACATCTATGTGAGACAGACACATGAATTGGTTGCTTCCTGCACAAACTTCGATCGAACCTGCAACCCAGGTGTGTGCCCTTGACCAGGAATCGAATCTGCGACCCTTTGATCTGCAGGCTGACACTCTAACCGCTGAGCAAAACTGGCCAGGGTGAGATATCTCATTTTTATTTTATTCTTTTTATTTTCTGATTTAAAAAAAATTCAACACTGAGCTTGAAAAAGTTGTAATTGAAAAATAAAAGTATTTTTGAAATAGCACTACACATTGTGAGAATGTGTGTGATCTCACACACACACATTTTTCCATTTATTTAGAAAAAAAAATATTCAGAGATTATTGAAACTAGGATTATTGGTAACAGTGAATAGTCCTAGTAAACCTATAAAAATATTCTCCTCCAGAGAAAGTACACTTATGAGAAGTTAATAGTATTGTCTATTATATTTAAACTCAGTAGAGCACAAATAAAGTGCATTAAATTACTCTAACAATAGAATACAGGAGATATAGTTTTGAAAAATTATTACTGATTTTAAAGATAAGTCTCTGTATTGTGTTCTGATTTGAAATACTGCTATTTTTTTTTATGAAAGACATTATTTGTCTGGCCTTAAAATGTATATATTAGTTATTATTAAAATGTGAAAAGCGAAACAATCACAAAGATGGTAAAGTATTGAATAATCTTTCAAAGTGAAAAAATATATAAACCAAGATAGCAGACTATTGTAGAGGTCATGCATAGAAGATATAATACACACACACACACACACACACACACACACACACACACACACACATATATATTAAAGTGTGAATTTATTGAGAATTTTGTTCCTCAAAAAAGATTTTCACGTTTTTGGTTCTCGTCTTCATATCAAAAGTTACAATTACAAAAGATGAGAGATTGTCTCATAACAATGGTCACTGTGCAAAAATAGATCACTTTTTATCAGCCAAGTTTGACCCACTAAAGTATAATTTATTATTTATTACAATAAACATAATATAAATATCAGTTAGTGTACCACTTCCAGAAAATAAAATGTCTCCCTTTCAATACACTTGCCCTTGGATTAAGAAAATCCAGGCATTCTTGGAAGATATCAAAAGTTGATAAATAATAATAAATAATAATAATACAGTTTGCATTGCATGTCCTAACTTATCATTATAAAATGATGAAACTCCTACAAGGGTGAAAAATGTTATTTTCCTTGAAGAACTGACAGTCTCACTTTTTCTAGATTTATTTCCCAAGTAGAATATTTCCTTTTCATGCCTTCTATTTTATATGCTTTGTGATATTTGGAATTCTGTAATAACCAGTAATAATACTTACAATACAAAATTAGAGGCATTCTGATATATTGTACTCTTTTATGTTAAATAAGAATGACCATTAATTGTTTCAGATTTTATCAACCTTTGATGTGCTGGAGATTCAGTTTGGAGATCCAAGAAACCTTCTGAGATCTGAGTGGTTTCAAAGAATAATTGAGACCCATTATAGCTCACTGTTATTCATAAACTCACATAATCAAGACTAAATTGTGTCATTTAATTCACAACAACCAGATTTTTATATAAGTTTTGATAGAGCGCTACATTGAAAATGACATGATCTCTCTCTGACAGAACATCTTCATGTTTTCAAAGTCACTGCTGTCAACAATTTGGGAAAAGTAGATTATTAATAAAGTGGGTCACCATTCAGAGGAAACTTTTTTTTTCTTACATTACTTTTTAAGAATGAAAGGTCAATAATAGTGTCTATTATATTTCTCTTATTTTGCATTCCAATTTATAAATTTACCTAAATATACTATCCAGTGGTCAAAATGAAATAATTTTATCTGTATATATTTGTGTACAAAGATAATACTAGATCATTCAGAATAATAAAGCAAGTAAACAAACAAACAAATAAACAAAAAACACTATTATCCTGTGACCTGTGTATATGCTACAGGTATGGAAAAGAATTACATCAATACAACAAATTGTCAATCCACAATATTTGTCTTTAGAGAAAGAATTTAGGATTGGAACATGAACATTTTTAATATCTTATTTTATACACTTTAATATACATAATGGAATTTTAGATAAACATGCATTTCTTTTTTAATTAAATAAAGAGTAAAACAATAATATCTAATTACTCTTAATATTATTTTTAGACTCTGCTTAATAGCCTAAAGAAAATAGAAGACAGTGACTTTCATCTTGTTTTGCACATAGAGATTCTGGAGAACTAGTTCCAGAATTGATTGATTGGTGACCAGGGTAAAAGATTTTAAGCAGGAATCAAAGTTCATGCGGAGAAAATATTTGAAAGTACCACTGTGATGATAAGGCTTGAATTGCACAAAACATGTAATTGAAAATGGCAGGGGTCAGAGCAGTCAGGAGACATAGTTAGCAAGTAGACCATAGCTATTGGGCCCTTCAACACCAGGCTCTGTTTGAGATGTTTTAAAAGGATTACTGAGTATCAATCAAGGCAAAGTGAAGACTTATAAGATTGAATTCATAATGAATCAGGTTGGAACGTTATTGCTTATTTCTCCAATAGTATTTATCAGTTGAGGCACAAGCAAGAAGAAGGTACATGAAGTGGTTGATCCGAGTGAAAATAGCCATGAAAATAGGACAGTTGGGCAATATTTGTTTGAGGGTCAAAAAGATCCAGAAAACACTAAGGGGCTACTGGCCTCAGAAAAGTCATCAACAGGATTTAATTGTCCATATGACATAATGAGAGAGGTTATAGGTGGAAAAGTTGCAGTTAGAAAGAAGATGCTAACAATTGAATTGGGTTATTGAGAGATACTTGTGATAGGTTAGCCCTTGACTGGATATACTGACCAGAAAAGGGTGTATAAGTAACAAAGCAAATCAAGCCTTCAGAAAAGTTAATAAAATAATTTCAATTTGAGGTCACTGATAATTTGTGAGAAAAAATTACAATGATATTAAAGAACTATAAGAGAATGTTATAAATAAAGAAGTAGTTCCAGAACATTTTGTAAAACAGCCATGTGGCAGTAGAAAATAGTAGGAATGACTATGGCAAGTGGATGATGGAAGGGTATCTAGCCTTCATCTGATATAGAGAAAGGTGTAGAGCTCTGATAGGGACCAGGCAAGGGTGACAATATCAGTAACAGTTTATCGACATTATATCAATGTTGAGTTAGTAGATGAGGTTAGTATAAATGTTAATTTTCCCAATTTTTTGTCTTTTATTTATTTAATTTATTTTATTATTTTCAGCTACTGTTTACATATGATATTATTTTGTATTAGTTTCAGGTGTACAGCATAGTGGTTAGACAGCCATATAGTTTAACAAAGTGATTGCCCCGATATTTCCGGTACCCACCTGGCACCGTATGTAGTTATTATTGACTATATTTCTTGTGCTGTACTTTACATCTCCATGACCATTTTGTAACTACCAATATGTACTTTCCAATCTCTTCACCTTTTATCACCCAATTCCCCAAGCCCCCTCTCCTCTGGCCACCATCAGTCTGTTCTCTGTATCTATAAGTTTGTCTCTCTTTTTGTTATATATATATATATATATATATATATATATATATATATATATATAAATTTTAGATTTCACATAAAAGTGAAATCATATGATATTTGTCTTTCTCTGACTGACTTATTTTACTTAGCATAATACCCTCTAGGTCCATCCATGCTATTGAAAATGGTAAGATTATGTTCTTTTATGGCAAAGTAATACTCCATTGTATGTATGTACCTTAAGATCAAGAAGAAGACAGGGGTGTCCACTTTCAATACTCTTATTCAACATAGTACTGGAAGCCCTAGACAGCAATCACACAAGAATAAATAAAAAGGCATCCAAATTGGAAAGGAAGAAGCAAATTGGAAAGGAAGAAGCAAACTGTCATTATTTCCAGATGACATGATACTGTATGTAGAACTCTACAGATTCCACCAAAAACTACTAGAATTAATAAATAAATTCAGTAAGGTAGCAGCATACAAAATAAATATCCAGAAATTGGTTACATTTTTATACACTAATAATGAACTCTCAGAAAGGGAAAATAAGAAAACAATCCCATTTATCACTGCATCCAAAAACAAAACAAACAAACAAACAAAAAACCCTAGGAACAAATTTAATCAAAGAGGTAAAAGACCTGTACTTAGAAAATTGTAAGACTCTAAAGAACGAAATTTAAGAAAATACAAAAAAAAAAAAAAATGAAAGCATATATCTTGCTTATGGATAAGAAGAACCAACATTGTTAAAATGTCCATATTACTCAAAGCAATTGTTATCAAAATATCAATGGCATCTTTCACAGAATAGAACAAATAATCCATAAATATATACACACACACACACATATATATCCACAAAAGACCCAGAATAGCTGAAGCAGTCTTGAGAATGAACATAGTTGGAGGAATCACACTCCTTGTCCTTTGTTTTTTTATTTGTTTTCCTCTTATATTAAGTATTTTCTCCCTTACGTTGGGTTTACCTAGCTCTTCCTTTTCTAGTGACTTATGATGCTACCTTAGGTCACTGATTTTAGACTTTCTTTTTTTAAATATAAACATTTAAAACTATAAATTTCTCACAAAACATCACTTTAGGAGTATTTCAAAATTCTTGGTTTGTTTTGCTTTTAATATTTAAGATAAAATATTTTTTATTTCTCTTTATGACTTTAAATCATGGGTTATGTGAAAGTGCCCATTTATTTATTTATTTATTTGTCTTCATTGTTGAAAGTACTACAGATATCCCCCAACCCCCCCCCTTTTTTTTAGAATGTCCTTTAAAAAAATTTTTCCAAGTGTGTGAGGATTTTCTAGTTATTTTTCTGTTATTTATTCCTATTATAATGGGCTCCAAATAAGACAAACAATAGTGTGTTAATGGGATGAAAACGTCCCATTAACACACTATTGTGTTAATGGTGGTAGTGAAGGGGCTGTAGCAAGTGGTAGTGAAATGCAGTGGTAGTGAAGGGGCTGTAGCAAGGAAGATGTATGAAAAGGTGTAGGTGGAGAGATTTATCTTGAGTAAATATGGGCTATATTAGGATAGATGGGGAGAGGTGGGCTAGTGGTGTCTTCAAGGATACGACTCTGTTTTCTGATGTGTTGTATCTTTCAGGGTTAAGATTGTTTCAGCCACTAGGAAATGTAATTCAGAAGCAAGAGGGAAATGAAGGTGCTTTCTTAGCTCATGTTGAAGTTCTAATGTATCCTATCTTTCCCAGAGAAGGAGTATTTCCAAGGCACTCCACAACACTGTTATTTTCAGGTGCATTAGGAGCAAGAGTTTTCTGAGCAAAATGTTTGTTTAACCTTATAAAATTTTCTTTCGTCAAGTGGTAATTAAAGACCCAAGATAGACTGATACAATCTCTCGTTTATGTCTGAAAAACAGGCAAGTCTATACAAGTTCTATTTCCTCTTTAGAATGTCTCTGGCTTTCTGTGAAACCACATTTTAAATACATATTCATTTGTATTATGTATGCTTATATGTTTGAGCTGTAGATATCTTTGAGTGAAGGAAGGAAATTTGCATTTATTAGAGCTCCAGATTCTTCTTACACCTGGCTTGAAATGGAATACTATTTTAATGTTATCATCCTAATTAGCTAGTTTATTAATATTAATAATAGAAAGAGAGCAAAGGGGAGGCCAGACATTGTAAGCATGGTCATCTGGGCAGCTGTACCAGGAAGCTACAGCTTCACGCTCCCCAAGTAAACGCCAATCTATTCCCTGTAGATCACTGGGGGGAGGGATCGAACAAAGGGGGAGATGGGTACGTGCACAGTGAAGTCAGGGTGACTTAGGGAAGCTACTTGCCTGTCAGTTTAGCCTGGGAAACTTTGGATTGGCTTGGGGGGTGGGCGGTGAACTCCAATGTAAGCCCATGAAAATTTGGGAATACATAATCTCCAGACAAAGAGTTCCCTCTCTCTTGTTCTGCTCTTGTGCTCTGGTGCTCTTACTCCATGACCTGCTGTCACCCTGTGTGCTCACCTGGTCTCTCTCTAGAGCCATGTGGCCTTAGAAGCTGCATGGCACATGGCCATGCAGAGCCTCTGGGCAGTGACTTTAATTTTAGCCGTGCTGAAGACAAGATTGGACTTTTTCCATGGTGGGATGGAGAGAAATGGAACATTGGAAAACCCAGGGGTTTAATTGCACAGAAATAAAGATCACTCATCCTCCTATGCAAATCTCAGGAAATTCCTTTCCTTGTGACATCCAGGAACTCCACTCCCACTGGTAACAGATGGGGATGCAGATGGCACCCCACCGATAACATTAACACCTAGAAGAAACCATCATGTCCTAGGAAGGCAAACCAATTCACACAAGAAATTCTGGGTAAACTAGGTAAAATGTGTAATTTAACTGATTCTAAATGTCAAGAATTAGCGGCTACATAAATTTCCTCTTTTAATACATTTTCCTCATATACCTCTGTCTACCCAAAACATAAACACACAGAATTCCCTCCTTGTCTCTCTGTATTTGTTTATCACCTTTTCTTTGTCTGTTTCTCTATGTCTTATTCAAACTACGTGTTTTTTTTGGTGTCCGTATGCCTGCTTTTAATCTATGCTCTTTTTACCCACACCTATACAGCTAACATTGCTGTGCATTGCTACTTCTCTGGAATTCAACTTTGGAAGCCCTATAGTCGCAGGTAAGTGACCTCTCTTAACACCTGCACAAACCTGTGTGTTAAATAAACCACCACCTTACCCAGAAAACCACAGGTGTGAGAGATGAGGCATCTTTGTATTTAATGGTTGTATTTTTCTCTCTATTTCTAGAGTTCTCATATTTGAGTACTTCAGTGATTTTCACCCGGTGTGCCACAAGAATTTTTAAAACATGCAATACCTGACTATTTAGTCAGCGGCACTGACCTCGTTTCCCTTAGATTGTCAAATAAAACAATGACAACAGCCAACACAACAGCCATCTGGTGTGAATGAATCAAAGTTATCTTTTTTTTTTTTTTTTCAGATCGGCAAAATATGTATATTCTGGTGCGCCACAGAATTTTGGTAATTAGTGTCTGTGTGCCCTGAGAAGAAAAAGGTTGAAAATCGCTGGAGTATTTCAGGGCTATAACCCAGCAGGAACCCATAAACACCAACAAAGGGCATTTAAATCAATCTGAGAAAACAAGGCTCCCAACTGTAACTTATCTGAACTTAAAATATATTGTTAAAGGCTCCAAGAAATCCACTGCATTCCCTATATAATTTTATGAGTGTCACAGAAGTTAAGCGTCTCCTTTCTTGGCTGGTGGGTAAATCCCCCTGGCCAGTGCCAAAATCTTGTACTGTAGCAGATGGCAGATGCAGCAGACAATAGCAAACAAGAAGGGATCCAGGCTGGTTCCCTAACCTTTCATCACCAGAAATCATTCCCATTGTTTAACTCTGCATCTGCAGCCTATTGACACGGGAGAATGGACTCACTGAATGTTTATGATGTGTTGAGCTGGAGCAGGACACAAGCTGCTCGGATTTTTCTCAGATGACCCTTCCAACAAGTACGCGAGGTCATTGCTTTGAGGTTGCAGCGCTGTTATTGTTATTATTTTTTGGGTTGTTATTCCCTAATGCACTTTGAAATACGACTCTTCCAATTTGAACCTCTAAACCTAAAGTCGTTTTATCTAACTTCCTCTGAACTTGTGATCTTACAGCTGTTGGGCAAATCCATTCTAGCCTATCTCACAATAATCACAGTGTATCCTGAAAGCTTGTGCTCAGTTTTCATTCTTCCTGTGTGAAATGTAACAAGGACCTTACCCACCACATGAATTCTATTGTGCTACCCCAGGAAAAGATTTTCACTGGAAGCACACATCTGGCAGTGGAACCAGGCACTTGGAGAAATGCACTGAGTGTCTGCACTCCCTACTTTGCAGCTGATTCCATAAGCAACTGCAGGCAAATCACTTGAATTCCTTCCCTCCAGCTTCCCTTTTGTAAAATAAAAGGATATATTTATTATCGCTGTCTCAGGCTGGGGACAAGTGAGGTGCGTTCCTTTTACCAAATGAGCCAGTATTACCAAGTTCACTCTGGTGGGGATATGCTTTATTAGGCTGTGTTCATTGAGTTATACCAGGAAATAATCGCCTGAGCAGGGTGCAGATGGATGGAAAAATACTATGACAGAGAAACAGACGTTCTTTAAACTAAGTGGCTCCCTGGGTCTGTACTGCTGACAGCATCTAAAATCCTAAGACCTGCAGTTCCCATCCATTAGAACGATTATGGGGATCAAGGCCTGATATATAGGACAATAGATTAAGAGGATCTAATATATTAATAATTTTGCATTATTTAGATCCAAATCTCCATCATGTAGAAACAACTCCACTATGTTTTTCATTTTAATGTTCAAAAAAATTGCAAATTCATATCAGTGGCTACTAAATTATGACAAAGTGAACATACCCTTGAATCAGTACTCAAGTTAATAGACTTTAAAAGCGAATTTCTCCACATCCTCACAAATACTTATTTTTTATTATTTTGATAATAATATAATTTAAAAGCTAACTTTTAAATTAGCGAATGTTCTTGAGGGAATAATAAGGTCAAACATAGGACTCACCACTATGCATTTTCCCTCCCCTCACTGAGTCTAAGAGCTACAGCTTTTCAGGGTATCGGTAGCTTTCTGATGCCTTCAAAGTGTCTTTAGCACTTTTTTCAGTGTTTATTGTTCTCAAGGGTAGGACTAACACAAAATAAGCCAGAGTCTTATTTCCAAAAGGAGAATTTACCTTTTTAGCTTGTTTTCTCAGTCATTTTGGTCAACATGGTCAAAGCAAGCTCATAATAAATGGGAAAACAATTTGTATAGCATTTTCCATCCAAATTAATGAAATAAAAATATAGTTTTTTTGTTTTATTTTTAATGATTACTCATTAAAAAAAACTTTTGGAGATAAAATTTTCTTTACTCCCAAAACTAGAACAGTCTCTGAAGTTAGTGTCTCCCATTCGACCTTAGGGCAAAGGGAAAGATGGCATTTCTCATCTGTTACGGGTGGACTTTTGTCCTAAAACATTCTATGTTGAACCCTAATCCTCGGTACCTGTGAATATTAGTGTATTTGGAATAATGTCTTGCATATGTAATTAAGTATAGTTAAGGGCATGAGGGTAGGTCTTTATTAAGTATGACTGATGTACTGATAAGGAGAGGAGAGTTCCATGTGAAGATACACATACTCAGGGACGCCAACCATGTAATGACGGAGGCGAATATTGGATTACAGGGCTATCAGCCAAGGAACATCTGTGGCTACCAGAGGCTGGAAGAGGCAAGAAAAGGACTGCCCATGGAGGCTTTGGAAGGAGCACAGTCCTGCCAAAATCCTTGATTTTGGACTTACAGTATCCAGAACTGTGAGAAAATAAATTTCTGTTGTCTTAAGCCACCCAGTTGTGGTACACAGTATAGCAACCCTAGAAAATGATTGCACAGCCCTCTCCAGGACTGTTACATATGTATTTGAGAGCATGCACTACAAGTGGTCAACTCACTCACATTGCATGGATTTAAAAAAGAGATATAGAAAGAAAGCAAAGGTGAAACGCATACATTGGTGAATATTCCATACTTGAAATTCTGAATTTCGCACTATTGCAATGAAGAATTAGTGATGAGATAATAGGAATTACTAAGTAAAATATTTTTTTAAAAAACACTTAAATGGAAAATACATAAATCTCAGACCCGCTTTTGGCTAAGAACATTTTCAGCCATGCTGTAGGTAGTCTATTAATTATGATTTGTTGAAATGAAAGTATGTGTTTAGGTCAATAGTTTAACAACTTGCATATGGTTTTTTCCATCATGTAGATTCTGTAATGTTAGGGGTTTTCTCTATATTTTTAATTGTCAGTGCTTGCACTGAGCCAGGTGGACCTGATTGATCACTGTAGTCAGAATTCTGGTGCCCCCCAAAAATAGATCACTCAACTAGCAGCTTCACAAAATAGAGCCAGAATAGGTACTTTAACTATGTTGATATGTAGAAACTCTGAACAACTTGAAATACTCTGTGAAACAGGACAGAATTCAAAAATAAACAAACGCATTAATAATGCTTAGACTCCTTTATAAAAATTTAGGGGTCATGCAACCATTTTTGAATATTCAAAATACCCAACCTATTCTGGTTTGTTCTTAAAATATACTCAGAAGAAAGAAAATTCTACAAAATAAATAAGTATCTTTCACAGCTAAAAGACACTCAAATTTCAATATTCAACATGCCTTTTGTGAAGAGTAAGGTTTATTGGAAGAAGGTTGTTTGGTTCTCCTTTTCTTTTTCTTTCTTTCCTTTCTATTTATTTATTTCATGTCCTTCTTTCCTTTGCTGTCTTTATTTTTTCTTTCATACATTTTCCCAAGTGAAATTTAGATGGACATGCCCCCTTCAGTGTCGTTTCATACATCACAGTGAGCATTTGCCAGATGATGGCTTTAAGGTGTTTATAACCAACAAAAATAAAATGATACTTTAATGCAAAATCAGATAAATCATTTTTATATGATAAGGTTCTAAAACAGTACCCTTATATACATGAATTTATGACAATTGTAATCACAAGTGATTTTACTGATATGGCCTCAATATTCTCCTTTGATTATGTTAGGATATATATGTCCCTGCTATATTTAGCTTCTAATGCTTCTGTTTGATAGAAAACAAAATGGAACACAGTGATGGTGTTACGTAATAATAATGCTGCAGCCCAGCCAGTGTGGCTCAGTGGTTGAGCATCAGCCCATGTTCCAAGGGGTCGCCGGTTTGATTCCCAGTCAGAAATTTTTACTAAAACATATAAACACAAATTTAGAGTCTCTATGTCTGCACAAAAATCACAACATAAAATATTTTAGTAATCCAGACCATAAAACCCTTGCATGTTGCAATGCTTTGAAAATATTAAGAATTCAATAAATACTTTTTACATAAAAGAAATTACTGATGATTTGAAGTATTTGATATCTTCCTTACTTCACCAAGTACAAAAGTGATTTCTGGGGGAAAATAAGTTATTCTTTGTATAGAAAAAAGAAGGAAATAACATATTTGAGCATAATTGTCTATTAAACAATATTCTAGGCATTTCACACATATTACTGCACATAAATCTCACTTCACTCTAGGTATTATCTCTTTTTTTTTTTTTTTGTAGATAAAAATAGAAATAACTGAAATTTGGGGGTAGTGAGGAATTCACAAGGGTAGTAACTACAGATCCAGGGATCAGAAAAGTCTGACTGAAAGCCCATGTGTTTTCCACCGTATCGTTTCTCGTTGTATTAAAGCTATGACAGGCCAAACGGATATGCGTATCCTGAGGGGTACACTACACATTTCCAAGTGGTGTGTGGACATAGATGATTTGGGGGATGTTTCTTTCAGATTCTTAATTTTCATGTTTCCATTTGTTTTTCTCTAAAATTAAGAATGCACTTGTAGTGTTTGTGGTGTCTTGTTGGTTCTCCTGTTCTGATTCCTTTTTCACAATAACCTTTCTCAAAACTTAAAAACTATAATTTTACTGACCTTAAATCTTACTATGTAGATTATCATCCAGTCTTCCAGTCTCTGAAATCTATGCAGTTCCAATATAGATATTAAAAAATTCTCCATTAATCAAAGCACCATAAACCCACAATATGCCTTGCATCTTTCCTGTCTTATAAATATTCCTATTACTGGTGAATAATGTCATTAGAGATGGAATGATTTTCACAGATTATAATGCCATGAATTCACATATATCATGCATTGAGCAGTGGGAGAGAGAACTTTCCCCAGACATTCAAAATATAAGTGGTTTGGTTCCAGAGGGAAAGCTTGTGAAAGCCAGTGACGTAGAGCATTGGTTGAACAAATTAAAGATAGCATATTTCATTCTGGAGAGCAAATCACAAGAAGGCTATTGACCTGTGTATATCTCAGATTCTGAATATCAAAAATTTTTCATAGTCAGCTTAGAAATACCTGTCTGCTCCTCCACGTACACTTTGCGTTTGGGTCTTTCTCACTGAGGATGGGCAGACTCTCCTCTCATTCACCCACATGTTGGTTTGCACTGCATGTAAAACTATACTTAAATCATTTAATAAGATTAAAGCAGCCAGGCCAGTGCGGCTCAGTGGTTGAGCGTCAACCCATGCACCAAGAGGTTGCCAGTTCGATTCCCGGTCAGGGCACATGCCCAGGTTGTGGGTCCGATCCCCAGTGGGGGGCATGCAGGAGGTGGCCAATAGATGTTCTCTCTCATCGATGTTCCTAGCTCTCTCTCTCTCCTTTCCTCTCTCTCTAAAAATCAATAAAGAAAAAATGTTAAAAAATAAAGATTAAAGCCTATTACCAGGAATATTGTGCTGACAAATGAGATTGAAGTAAATATTAGCAATATTCCAAATATTTTTTTAGTGTGCCCAGTTAAATAAGATGTCTCTAACTGAAAGAGTAATGAGTATAATTAACAATCATTAATTTAGCCTCAGTAAGTTTTTTTTTTTTTTTGTACAATTAATGGAAATTAAGAAAGTAGCTTCCTGGAGAACGGTCATTTTATAAATTGGTGTTTTCAACAAAAATGAAAGAGGATGAAATTAGACTTCCAGCTGATAGTTTGTATATAGTTTGTAATGAATTTAGTTACATATTATTTATGTGGCCCAAACTTTTTATTGCTTTCATTTATACAAAGTGAAATAGAAATACAATTGATGGTCTATATTTTCTAAAATGAAGAACAAATAATACTCACACAAAAATAAAAGAATTACTTAGAGAAAAAGAATTCATCTGATTAAGAAATACATTACTAAAAAAATGTTGCTTTTAGTGCTTTATAGCTATTTAATATAATTTGTAAGATATATTGCTTTGATCAATTTTGTACTAATGATACAATCCAGAATTTTATTTTGAAAAGATTTACAGACTTTAGTGACAACCATTTTTAAAAAATCTTCCCTCTCATTTTATGTACACACACACACACACACACACACACACACATACACACACATGTAGTAGATTAGAGGAATATAACATTGTGATCAATAAAAGACTTCCAAGCATAAAATAGATTAGAATAAGGGTAGGTTGTAGAATAAAAAATAATAGTTTGAGAAGGAAAAGGAGATTTAAATGTGCAATACTTGAAAAACTTGTTCATATATATTTTTAATGGTGGATATAAAATATTTATAGTCATTTAGTACATTTAAAAGGTTAGTTAACAGTTTTGTTTTAAAATGTCGATGTTGGACAATCCACTAAAAATTATCTTTGCAACTTTTTATTTATTTTTATTTTTTATCCTCACCTGAGGGCATTTTTGCATTTATCTTCAGCTATAGCAGGAAGGAGAGAGGAAGAGAGAGAGAGAAACATCAGTGTGAGAGAGACACATCAAGTGGTCGCCACCCACATGACCCCAACCAGGGCTGGGGACAAACTGCCACAGAGGTACGTGCCCTTAGCGGGAACTGAACCTGGGACTCTCTGGTCCACGGGCCGACGCTCTAACCGCTGAGCCAAACTGCCAGGGCTCTTTGCAACTTTTTAAACTAAGAATACAATTTTAAGATGACATCTTAGAAATCTTTAGGAAGATACATGGCTTTAAAAACATACTTTGGGGGATATAGGAGAATAACAGAAAGCCAGAATTCTACTGTGTTAAGCAAACAACATAGCTGAGGGACTCGAGGTTCGCGTGAGCCAATGGATGTGAATCAATTGTGGCTGCTATTTACTCCCAAATAGCAGAAGACAGCAAGACCAAGTGAGAGTGTCACAGGTCCTCAAAGTATGTAATGGGCACATTTTAAAATTTTTCTTGAAGTCTTCTTTATTATGTTTTGAATTAAACTGGAATTTGAAGCAGGACCTAAGTGAGGCTCGCTGTTTGGTCAAGAACGTAAATATAATTTGCCTTCTGGGCATCTTGTAGCGTGAACCAAGAATGATAATGATAGTAGTAATAAATGGCATTAACTAGACTCTAGTAGTCACAGTTCCTTTAATGGAAAATATGTGATATCATTTTTTTTTTACATTGAATTTTCTGTTTATTGATTATATTTTCAACATGTGCATTTAACCCAATGCACCTTCCATATTGAAGAACTTATAAGAAGACATCTTAAAATTGACATTTTTCTACAAGTGGTCACAGTATAAATTATCTGAACAATAGAGAAGTATTTTTATCTTTTTCATTGAATAATACTAAACACAAATGCTACTGGACATATATTTCTACATATTGTTTTCTCTGATATTTACAACTCAAAAAATTGGTGAACCCAGAGCAACTGTTGCAGTCACTCTATGGAGCACACTATATTAGTATTTTGAAATTTTATTGCAATCTATTTCTTCTCTTATACTCTAAAACATACTCATTATGTTGTTTGATGAGGTAAGTCCGCAGGAAGATGGTGGTGTCCAAGGTCATTTCCATTTTCTGCCGGTCAGATTTGCTATGTGACAGCATGTGAACTAGGACTTTGACCAGGATGCAGTGCCACCTGTGAACAGGGCCATCTGCCTCTCCCTGTGCCCCATCCCTCCAGAGACCAGCCTATTATTTCATTTTGTGACCATGGCAACTTTACTTCTTAAAGAAGTTAAAGAAACTTCGCTCCGATCACTGTGATGCACTGAACAGTGTCCCCTGCAAATCCATGTTAAAAATCTAATTTCCACTGTGACTGTGTTTAGAGGTAGGGCCTTTAAGTTGGCAATAAAGGCCCCACATAAGAGTGGTGCCCTAACCCAAAATGACTAGTGTCCTTTCAAGAAGAGAGAGAGAAGGAGACACTGGGGATGAGCACACCCAGAGAAAAGGCCTTTTGAGGACACAGTGAGAAGGGGGCAATCTACAAGCCTTGGGAGAAACCAGCCCTGCAAACATCTTGATCTTGGTCTTCAGTGTTTAAGCCTCCCAGTCTATAATACCATGTTATGACCACCCAAGCTGACGAAGACAGTCATTCAAGTAGTAAGAGGCAGAACAAAAACCCAGTCATTTTTTAATAATTCAAAACATTGGTCCTAGTAAATACTTAGCAATCATAGAAGCACTTGAAGTACGTTTTCTCCTCATATTGACCAGCAAAGCTAGTCTTTTATAAGCTCACCTATAAGGTTTTTAGTACCTTACCCCAGGTTGCACAGCTATGAAATGGCAAAGCCAGGATTTAAACCTCAGCAGACAGGTTTTTAACTATTTCATTACAACTGCTTCCTTTTAAGTTAAAAATTTATGGTGTGCCTAGAGTTAACCTTCTGGGTTAAATGCCTTTCTATTTTTATTTGTCTTTTTAAAAATAATTCCTGGAACATTCAAATGCAAGAGTACCAGATTCAACATTTTGACATACAAATGGAATTATTCTCCCATTCATACTTTTTATGATTTTACTATTACTCCTCAAGCCCTGAAAATTCTTCTGAAAACTGACTTGGTATCATTGCAGGTGTTCATAGCCACAATGCTGTAAAATTGTTGGAAATATAAACCCTAAATGTGTAAAATACCAACATTCCTGTTAAGTGACTAAGACCTAATTAAGTCTCATTCAGGGGAAAAAATAATAATCAAATGGGAATGATGGACCTGGTCATTAAAGGCCTCTACTGTGTCCAATTTTTAAACACCTGAAAGCAAATTATTCTCTGATGAACAATAATGCTGACAAGAGATGGCACAAGCTTATTCACATTCGACAGTCCAACCTCTGGGGGGAAAAGGCTTTAGTATTTTTCGGTACCAAAAGGCCAGAGAGGCAACTTACAGATTCTCATGAAGAATAATCAACCTTGTTTCTTCCTTGGCTCTGGGCTAACTGTTAGGTATCCTTCTCTATTCATTTATAAAACAAAAGAGGGACTATAATTTGCAATACAAAATCAAATATAATTCAATGTCCGTGAATTAACTAATTACAGTATTTACTATTTCACGTCGCGCTTGACCGCCATGGTCTGGCAGGGCTTAATTGAATCTATATGTGAGATGGGCTTGTAGTCTGAAATCCTACCAATTCAAAAGTCAGGCCAGGGGGCCAGGCGTATATGTTTTCTGCCAAACTCAAGTAGTACTCAAGTCAATGCAGAAAAACAAAGGTAATACAAACAGCAGAGATTTGAAGTTGTGTTTTAGTGAAAGAGTGAATTTGGTATTGATCATCATGTTATTTACTTGCTAAAAGCCTTCTCCATAGCATTGTCGTTCCAATGGATATGACGAGTTATGCCAACTTTCCCACTCTGCACACAGCCCTGCTACAGGACAACAGATGTGTGATAGTTCCTTATGATCCAAATCCAAATGGACCTGGTTGATGATACACACCATGGGCTGGTGGTTGAAGTAAGAGCAGAATTAGTGAAAGGAAGCTGGACATGGACTTCAACAATCTGAAACCTGCTAAGAGTTTTGTTTATTTATTTATACTTGTGTTTCCTTGTTTGTTTTTGGCTTATTTATCTCTGTTTGTTTTTTATTTAGGGGCCATTGATAGCTTCTCCTGGCTTGCATAGAGTCTATTCAGAAGCTTTATTACCTCCCCGATGTCAATTTAGGCTTACTTTTGTATTCACTTAAATAAAATAGAAGGAGAAGCTAAATGTATTTAAGGTTTATTTGTTCGGTTTAAAATCTAAAATAAGTATGCTGAAAATGTTTATCAGTGATTGGATCACATCTGGATAATCTAAGAAAATATTACGAAGACTGTGTAAATCATAGGTTCTGGGGCCTTTGTAGACCACACCTAAAGGCTCCAGGTTAGAGGAACATCCAGCTGTACAGTAGAGTTTTTCATGAAGTCCACAATTGTTTTGTGAGGAACAGACACCACAGCTTGTCCCACCAGTACTGTCCGTGGTGGGTACTGTCACTGGGCCTGCTCTTGGAGACAGTCAATGCTGGTAGAGGGATGTAAGAACTCCACTATCCTCACCACACTGGACTGCCACAGTCCCTGCTTTTTCCCATAACTAACTTCGGACTTAGTATCTCTGATGGATTTGAATGATTAGCGGAGCCTTGGTCATATTTCTGTGCCTCAACTGGATGGAATGTTAGGAAAATAATAAGTACTTTATATGTTAGTTATTATTGTTTTAGTGGTTCATGTTACTCCAGATACCAGGTATAATATGGGTGATTTGGTGCCTTAGTGAGGTCAT
Source organism: Tadarida brasiliensis (assembly GCA_030848825.1). Classification (NCBI taxonomy): domain Eukaryota; kingdom Metazoa; phylum Chordata; class Mammalia; order Chiroptera; family Molossidae; genus Tadarida; species Tadarida brasiliensis. The sequence goes on along the minus strand of CM061257.1, from coordinate 230,397,435 downwards.
AGGCAACCCAATGATTTAGTAGAGCCTTGGCCATAAATAGTAAGTGAAAACAAATCGGTCGAGAAAGGCAAATGGATTAGACGTGCAGAAAGAAACACAGGTACCATGAGAAATGTCCCCCCTGAGAGAGGGAGCTGCCTGATGCTGTTTTATCTCCCTTTCTAGCTGTCGCAAGGCCTGCCTGAGTTAAGGTTTCTGTTCTTGGATTTCCATGAGCTCCTCATTAATTTCCCAGTTAGACACATTTTATATATATATATATATATATATATATATATATATATATATATATACAGACTCTTGTGAAGAGAATATATTTACAACCTGGTGAGTTCTAACGGAAACACTCCCCTGCTTCTCCCCACCCACTACCCATATTATTTAGGAACTTTATGGCTACAGGTAACAGAAACACGGTCAAACTAACTTAAAATAATTTTAGGAGTCTCATAAAACCAAAAGATAGGAATTATATGATCCTTAAGAAAAACCTCATTAGGATTTTGTCTACCTGTTACTAGCCTTGGCTTCTATCTATACCTCCGTTCAATTGTTTTGTTCAGAACAGTCTTCAAAAACAAACACACAAATAAACTCTTGTAGAAGTCATGGCAAATGCCTAATTCTGGGCTTTAACTTCCACATTTTTAGCCAAGAAAAAAAAAAGACGAATATGTTGAATTTATCTGAACTTCAAAATCTTGGTGAAATGATACGTTGATCTAACTGGCATATCTCTTTTTAGAATAATCAAATAGGGTCAAGGCGGTGGCTTCTATCTTTGGCCTAATCTGGGTGTTCTTTCTTACACACACATGTAAGGGACACAATATGGCTCCTACTTCTAGGAATACATAACATGATAGAAAATTCACCCTGGCCAGGTAGCCCAGTTGGTTAGAGCATCGTCCTGATACACCAAGGTTGTGAGTTTGATCCCTGGCCAGGACACAGATAAGAATCAAACAATGAATGCATAAATAAGTGGAACAACAAATCAGTGTTTCTCTCTCTCTCTCTCTAAAAAGTATATATATATAGAAAATTTATAAGTAATTTTAACAAAATGGTAAGTGCCATAACGAAGTGATATGCTTATGCATTAACATATCCAGTAAGAAGCTCAAGAGTCATCATTAAGAATTCTTCTTTAACTGTGAGTCATCCTCTTCTTAGAAGTCATATATAGTTCAAATAAGCCACATGTCTCTTTGTAATTAATATAAGAATTTTTAACTTGAGGTTTATAAAGGCAAAAGCACCTATGTAATTTGAGAGTGGTTGATTCTGAGCAGCATATTACCATGCATTTAACTTAAGTATAATAATACAATGAAACCCAGAAAGACTCAGAAAAGAACTTTCCATTCTCTTTGTCTAAGAATGAGTGAAAGCCCTAATCCAAATGTCATTGAAAGAATTCTTTCTGGGTTGATATTTTTCCAGATTTATTTTCTTAAGTTGCCCAGCATTTTTGTTCCTTCTGTGGAAAGCCTGGTCTACTGACTTTATGTGGTATTCATAGGGGACATTTACTCTTTCCTAATTTGGCAAAAGGGACATCTTCAGAACTAGGGTTGAATTCAACAAGAGATTCTCTCTTGGAGAGCAACTTGGGCAGCCTTATATTCTCTGTGTGACTATTAAGCAACCCTTGGGGCAACAGCAACTCATAGCATTTTGTTTAACCATTTCATGGCTACACAAAGCATTAGAGAAAGAAGAAGGAAGCCACTGACCAATCTGGGAAGGTGTCTCAGAAGAGATGGCATTTGAACCAATCTTAAAAGAAAATTCAGATTTACATAATTATATATAAGCTGTTACTGAGATGCCAGTTTCTTATATTCTTTCTTACCCTATTGTCTGTCAACATTTTTTTTCTATCCGAGGGGCAAACAATTAACTGAACTAGTTGCCACAGATCTTTACTTGAGGGCAATAAGTGTCTAACAAAAACTTGAATTCTGCAATAATATTCCTGAGGTATAGGAAAACCATTTACAGTATTATAGTTCTTGTCGCTTGATCACAGTTTTAATTCAAATTCTATAGACCACCTTTTGATCCAGCAATTTTACAATGCATTTTTTCTGATAAATTTCCCCCCTCCAAAAAGCTCATTTAGATGGACAGGAAAAGGAGCAGATGAAATAAAAGAAGCATAAATGAGTTGTGTAGGTAAAGCTGAGTAATGAGATAGGCAGATTTCATTATCAGAAGGTTACAGACAGTCTGAGAACTCTTTTAGAGTTAGAATATGAGAACTAAGCATACCAATTAAGAAAGCTGACTTTTATATGTTTGCTGCTTTTTCTCCTAATTTTTCCAAAGTGCCAAAAGTTAGAATTATAGTACCACTGTGTGTAGGAAGCAGGAGTTGATCTTTGGAGACTGCTGCTTTGACCCAGACAAACCTTTGGCCAATAAGAAAGAGAGGCTGTTTCTTTTGTTCAGCAGTGTGTGCTGTCCATGGTGTCTCAAGTTCCCTGAACAAGCAGAGGCTATGAATGGGTGATACAATCAACGATCTAACCAAAGATGAATTAAAAATACACATAAAACAAAATGGCCTTTTATTTTTTTATTTTTTTCACAAAATGAGAAGACAGGGAGTTCTCTCATAAAAAAAAAAATTATTTTTTGGAAGGAATAGACACTTACTAAACCTTTGGTTTCATTCACTCCCAATAGAACATACCCTTATACATCAACAGAAAGAGAAGACCATGCAGGCCAAAACAAAACATATGAAACTATACCTTGTAATGAATAGAAGAATTTTCACATATGGACAAAGGTTTAATAACCTTATACAAAGATGCAGTTCTAATTAGATGATACAGAATCCTATTTGGTTACAAATTTTAGGATAATAAAATAAGCTCAGCAATGAAACTCACGCAATCTAGTCAGAGTTTATATCCTTGTCCACCCTTAGGGGAGGGTAGCCTTTTTTATTCTTTTAAGCTGGAGAATTGGGCAGAATATGCTCTTCATTGATATAAGGATGGTTTATTGTTTATTTTGCTCTACTTAGTGTCTGTGCAAGGCCACCCTTGAGATAAAATAGACTTGGAAAGACACAAAATAGTGTAATCTGTGGGTTCCTGGAAAAATGCATCATGACTATAATTTCTCTATTGATCCCACCCATTATCCTGCTTGGGGCACAAAATTCTTCAAAATAAGCGTCTGTCTTTTGGGGCTAAGAAAGTTATAACAAACTAAAAAGCTTAATATGCATTATAATGATAATGATCAAATTAATATCTAGAGATATATAGACATATACACTCATACACTTAAAATATATGTTCTTGGAGGTTGGGGAATAGAAGTGATGTTTTTTAAGGGTACGTACTTACAACTAGTAGATAAATAAGTCCTGGAAATCTAATATTCAGCACAGTAACCATAGACAACAAAACTGTATTATAAATATTAAACTTCCTAAAAGACTAGATCTTAATTATTGCCACCACAAAAAGATATTATAATTATGCAGTACAATACAGGTGTTAAGTAACGCTACAATGGCAATCATATTGCAATATAAATGCATCAAATCAATATTTTATACACCCAAACTTACACAATGTTATATCTCAATAATGTCTCAGTTTTAAAAATATTCTGTAACTAACTTGGCTTATCTCCAAAGCTCTCAATCATAGGTTAACGAGGGGAAAATAATGAAATGTCCAAACTAATTAAATTCTAACTCTTATATTATAATTGAAATCTTCCCTATATGTTGTAGTCAATGTCTCTTATTTAAAGATATTCTGGTGGCTCAGGTAATAGTAAACATTATCAATCGCTCCCTCCCCAGAGACTCCCTTTTTCCTTTGCCATGTTAATCTCATACAGTTCATGTTAAGTACATGCTTGGTGACTGAAGATGTGAAAAGGAAATTTTCTTTGACATTTTTCCTGAGGTTTATCCTATGGTTACTAACAATATCAGTTAACATTATAAATATTCAATAATGTGGGCATTAATAAGTATATGAATGTTCTAGCATTTTAAAATCTGAACATTAATAAATGGTTTTATATGCACACCTACAAAAGGAATGCACATTTATCTTTATCAAATTCAAATTTCTCTTCGACAGAGAAAAACCTCCCAAAGTTGTAGATAAGATCTCATATGCTGTGTATAACCCCAATGATTGAAACATTCTGGCTCGTAGACTTTGTTCTCCACCTCCTCCACCACAATTAAATAAAAAATGGAAAGCTAAAAGAAAAATAAACACCCCTCTCCCCAAACTGCAGTACTCCCAAGTATGGCCAAGTATTGCAACACTGTTCAAGGGATATGTCACTGTATCATTTGGCTTCATTTCCCAGCCTCCAGCACAATGAGCAAGGTTGTGTTTCCTTGTCCACCTGGCCCCATTCTCACCGACCTCTTCTCCCCACCTATAGATGCACTGGCCTGTAACTTATTGAGAAGAATGGTATTTGCAATACAGCTATAATAAGTTGTGATCCATCCTTGTATGAACAATGCTATAAAATTATATTGTAATGAATGCTTCATTAAGCACAGTAGCCATTAGCAAGTGTAAATTCAAAACACGTCCCATTATGAGATATTAGGCTTCTAGATTGGGCCCACTTTAAAAAAGTCTTGTAAAAGTTCATGTCCGGATCCATGCTTATCTGAATCATCTAGCCCATTAGGAGTTGCAAATGCATTCTGGAAAATCAAGAACACAGCTTTACTAATGTCATTTCTATTATGCTTGGACTATTGCCCGAACTAAAGTGGCAGGGGACTAGTCAGCCTCCACAAGGTCTGGCATTTTCCCTTCTTCCTGGATTTCACCTGCTCTAAAGTGACAGACCAGTCCAAGGAAAATGTGCATTTTGAGACTGGTGATGGTATTAGTAGCTATTGGCTTTTCTCACATTTAATTTGAAGATGGGAACAAAGTTGTAACTTTTTTTGGAATTTGGGCATTATAACTTTTTCCCCAACTTTACTGACAATAATTGTTTGAATAAACAGTGATTTATTCTTTAGCACTGGCCACAGATTAAACTCCAACAAGCCATAGAGAGAGAATGATTAGGCAAATTGTCTTCCTGTCCTGCGATCTACAGACTTATGAGAACTCATTTTCCAACTTGTTCTTAACTGACTCAATTCACAGAAACTCATGTTTAACATTAGCTGCTATCTCTCTCCTGACCTCCTGGTTTTAAGATCTAACTCCTTAATAACATGTTCACTTTGATAATGCCTTCAAAATGAGGGCGATCATCTTTCTCTAAATGTTCAGACAGTTCAGTGTGCAAGGAAACAGGTCTTTATTCAGTGGAAATTCAGAAGACTTCTTGTTCAAATGGGATGAGAACAAATGAGATGGGATCATGGAAGAGGTACCCAAGGTATGGAAGATCACTGGAAAAGCTTATAATATAAGCCTGGGAAGTGTCACACACTATGATTTATGTTTCTGTTTTGTCCTTGTGTCTTGATCTGCCTGGGAGCCAGTTTATAGCTAACACATTGAATCTGGTCCTTTGTGTCTTCTAACTGGGGACTTTAATCTATCCCAAACGTTGAATCTGGTCTGTAGGGTCTTCAATTCGTCCTTTAACAGACGCATAGCTCCGTCACGTTCCACTACTCATGATATCTGAACTCAGGCCAGAAAATGAGTATCCTAAGGAAGAAGTTCAACCAACCCTGGAAAACTAACTGGATATCATGACCCTGTATGCAATTCCTATTTTCTTCCTTTTATGTCCACCAGTAGAAACAAATATATAGTGAATCATAGCCATGTTCCTATGAATATCAGCCACTTGATTTCTGACGACACTCTCCCTTTGAATAACATTGTTTAGGATTGCCCAGTCATATTCATCACTCACCATTCTAAGAGGGAGAGCCAAGCAGTATCCATTACCTGGGTACCCAGCACGGCTTGCTATTCCTCCTCTCAACACACTACTTGTCTGATTCCTCAAATCCAAGGGAGAGAGCAAGGACGTGAATTGGATCTATCTCACAGAAAAGGCTAGGGTGATTGAAGGAAATCTCGAAAGAGAATCTTGGTGTCTACCTGAAGTAATTCTTTTTTGGAGACAGAAACGTTAGAGCAAACTGGAGATCCATTCTACAATTAGATAGGGTGTAGTTAGGACACTGTCTCAGAAGAAACGGATTCTTTCCTTTCAGATTGGTGTTTCTTCTAATGCCCTCCCCATACCCTGCCCAAGCACTTTCCCCAAAATAGCATTTTTCTGAAAATAGAAACCTGATCATGTCACCCCCACTTTAAAATGTTTTACTGGATCCCCACCCTCTTCAGGATAAATCCAATGGTGTACCTGAGTATATAAAACATTCTCTGATTTGTCTGCTACTCTGTTCTAGGACTTCCAATCCAGCCTTCTCATTCACTGCCTCTCAATTCACACTCTCCTTGTTTTTTATGTTAATCCAAACTATGTGTAGTTGTTTGAAAATGTAATACAGATTTGTGATCTGTATTTATATCTTTTACACAAGGTTCTCTCTTTTCGCAATCCAATTCTTCTGATTTTCTCATGGCAGCCTCCTCTTTCCAAGCTACTATTTCCTCTAGGAAAACTTCCTAAGGAAGAAGTTTATTCAATATTTCTTATAGCATTCTATGTTTTCTTCTAACATAGTACGTATTATCTTTCACTATAAACTCTTTTGCATATTTGCATCCCATTAGGTCATGAGCACCGCTGTATTTTCTACATTTTTCTGTCTCAGGAAATAGCACAGTTGGGACTTAGTAAACTGAGTTAAATGAATGGATAACTAGTCAAGTTTAGATATTCACAATAATTCTGCTGTATCTAATGTTGTACGTGAGAAACAGGCCCATCCAGCGGCTTTCTGGTAAGAACCTAGGCTATCAGCCTAATTTAGATATCATCTTCATTCTTTCTTTATTCTTTTATTTTATTTTATTGATTTTAGAGACAGAGGAAGGGAGAGGGAGAGAGAGATAGAAACATTGACATGAGAGAACATCATTGGCCGCCTCCTGCATACCCCTCACTAGGGATTTGGCCCACAACCTGGGCATGTGTCCTGACCGGGAATCGAAGCGGCGACCTCTTGGTGCATGGTCAATGCTCAACAACTGAGCCACACTGGCTGGGCTCTTTCTTCATTCTTTTATGCCCTTCTTTTATTTATCATTTTTAGTGGGCTAAGGACTATCTTTATACAAATATCAAGTGCATTTTTTATTACTTTAGCATCTAGCACAGAATCTGAAATGTCGTAACCACCCAATAGTTCAGCAAATCACGAATGAACAACATTGTAAGTACTGTAAAGCATGCCCACGATGAGGAAGATTTAATGAAAGGAAAGGAGTAAAGGTGATGATCAGTAAAATATGAACCCCAAATTCTCAAAGACTATTTTTGCAACAGCATTTCTCATCTTTGATTGCCAACCACTATTATTTTTCTCTCCAGATATTCTTCATCCACCCTCCTCACATAATCAGAATTACAGCTGTCACGCCATGAACGTGTCGCATGAGTAATACATCGAAAACACGGTGTGCAAGAAAGGGAGTATCCCTCCTCGTAGCAAGTGAATATGTTACTAATTTTAAGCAATGGAGTCATTTTTTAAATTCTGAAACAGAGGTTTTTGTTTTGTTTGTTTGTTATTAAAATAAAGAATAAAATTATAGTTTTAGCCCTTCACCACCCTAGACAGAATATATGCTTTTAAAAGATCTACATTTTAATATTTAAGTCCTTGTTCTGTAAGGGAAAGCAAAGATTTTTTTTTCTAAGTCTATACATACAAAACTAGTTGATGAAATGAGCATATTGTTTCTGGTCTCCCAATTTCCATGATGGATCATCAGACCTATCTCTTACCAGGTCAGCCATGTGCCATGGCAAACATGTATCAGTTTACCTGGGTAAATGAAAGACAATGTGAACTTGGAAAATTGGAGATATCACTGTGTTTAAAATATGAGAAGTTTCAAGAATAGTAAAAACAAACAAACAAACAAAAAAATCCCAAAACATATCGAGTTTAAATCTCAAATGGAAGAATCCAGAGAGGATTCAAATATTTTCATGTAGTGATGCAAACATTCTATATCTCTGCATTTTTGTTGCTCTCTTAAACTTGGTTTCAAACTTAAATCAACATTCATTTATCCTTGGAATACAAACAACATGAAAAAAGACAATTAGCAGATAATACTAAACTTCATTGCAGTCAGTGTTCCAACTTTTTTCTAAGAACAATCTCTTACTATAAGACAGATAACATGGAAGAAATGAGACAGTTTATAATATAGCTGAAAATAAAATAGACTCAACATATAGATTAAGGTTCCTACATGATCCAAGACACTTCATATGCATAAGGGAGTCAGTGGTGGGAGAGTCCTCAATTTTCCAATAACACAATAGCCTCATTTACTGATTTCTTTATCCTTTAGCATGTATTAACAAAAACCTTTAGTCGTTGGTGTGTATTAACCAAAATTATCCATAAAAATGTCAATATTATTTTGATCAATAATTAGCACTGACTGGGTAGCTTATTTGGTTAGAATGTCATCACCATGCTCCAAGGTTGCGGGTTTGAATTCCTGTCAGGGCACATGCAAGCAGCAACCAATGGATTTATGAATACGTGGAACAACAAATCTCTCTCTCTCTCTCTTTCAAATCAATTAAAATAATTTAAAACTTCACTTTGCCCTGGCCTGTTTGGCTCAGTGGTTAGAGTGTTGGCCTGTGGACCAAAGAATCATGGGTTCGATTCTGGTCAAGGGCATGTACCTCGGTTGCGGTTCACCCCGGCCCTGGTCAGGGTCATGCAGGGTCATGCATGTCTCTCTCACATCGATGTTTCTCTCTCTCTCTCTCTCTCTCTCCCATCCTATCTGACGATAAATAGAAAAAATGCCCTTGGGTGAGGATTAAAAAAAACACAAAAAACAAAAAAACTGCACTTTAAATAATTTTTAAGTATATAATATAATAAACAGAATATTCAAATATGGTAGAGGTGTTAGAAATCCTTCTCCTCTTACAGATGATTCAATTATAGTCCAAGAATATGAATTTTTGTAGGCGAGGTTATACATTATACATCTATTTAGCATTAGATATGGGCCAAAATTCAGGTTACGTGATTTACAAGACTGTACGTCATCACGTGACCTTCTTCTTAATTCACTAAGAACCACAAATGAGCAAATGATTCCCTGTGCTTATGTGTACAATGCTGGGTAAGTCACTTACTGAAGAGGATGCATATTAGTAGCAGATAGACAGCTGTAGGTATGTGAGAAAAATGACTTGTCTCCATAAAGGAACAGTCCTGCAAACTGAAAGCACTTTCATTAAGCTTTCAAAGTTGTCTAATGAAAACTCTTTTTATATATACACTAGCTACCCTTCACATCTAGATTTCTATCTCCTATTTTCTAGTTCAATACCTACACTTTGTCTCATCTCTCCCATTATGTCCATGAAGTCCATTTTATTCAACAACTGGAGAATATATTATAATCATGGACAACAAACAGCACCATAATATTTTTAACAAAACTTTTTTTGAAGCATAGTATACATACAAAAAAGTGCAGAAACCATAAGCAGATAGCTTGATTAATTTTCAGAAAGAAAACACACTCGTGCAAATGGCATCCTGATAGAGATATGTTGTATTTTTACTCCTTGGTAAGTTGAAATGCATTTCATGATCACATCAGAGTGTTCTTGAAGAGAATTGACAAAGCCCTAAATTGTTTGAATAATCAAGCCTACATTCAGTTTTTGATTACTAGCTATATTTTTTAAAAGCTTTCAGTTGTGCCTGAACAAAGAAAAAATGGATTTAAAAGTTATGAACCTACTTTTTCACAATTCTACTTCCTCGTATAATAAATAGCTGCATTAAGCACTCACAATCCTATCAAGTTCCCATCTAGAAATATTTATTGAGTGCCTGGGTATATGTGGTGCTATGCTAGTAACTATCGTTTTCTAGTACCCATTGTACTTCTCGACTTCCTTATTAAGATTTTTTTAACCCTGCAGACCTACGTTAATCCAAATACTGGATATTACCTAAAAGTTATTAATTAGATACTGATTGTTTTTCAGAAGAATCATCACCAACATTTTACTGTGTCTAAAATTCAATTAAATTTATTTCAGTAACTTCACTTTTCTCTACCTGCTGAACTACGTTAGGATTTGCTATTAATAACAATTTATTTTCCTACCTACGCTAAAGGAAAGATCTTCCCCCGTATCACTCTCATTTCCACCTACAAAACAGAAGTTTTGCAATATATAAAACATACCCATGATTCAGAGGGTAGTCTTGGGTTATAACAATTAATTGCACATGGGCACATGTGAAGGAACCACACAGGAGCTACACACATACACCTTGAGAACATTCTAGTTACATAACAATTTTTACTTAAAGAGACAGCCTGGCTGATTGGCTTCTCAAAGAGAAAATCTCCCTTGATCAGTACTAATCACTTTGTTGCAGTGCATTTATTTATCCATGCACTTGTCACGTATGTCTGGATTGCAATAGGGGCTTAATTAAGGCTCACTGAACAAATACCATGACAAAAAAACCATCATACTATTGTGCTGCTTTGTAGAGAAACCTGAGTCTTGCTCACCCTCTCTCTCAATGACAGCTCTACATAAAAGTACCAAGTTACCCACGGCTTTCTTGATCTGCGTGTTGAATGACACTGCTCAACCACGATGTAACTGTATTTTTCTCAGGTTTTTTATTCTATGCTATACACTAGCACATTGATTAGTTTATTTCCCCACAAAAAAAATACCAGTAATGAAATATGTTTCCCAGTCCTAGGACTTTGTAGATGTGCAAATATTTCCCTGAAGAACCCATCATCCCCTTTAACTCAAAAGACTACAACTTTTCTGATACCAGCTTTATGCTCCCAAAGCACTGTGAATATATGTCTCAACTTTAATTATTATTTCAATTAATAAAAAGAGAATAAATGCTTCTTGAAGACAGAGATCATCTCCTATCTACACTCAACAATCCTGTGTTTAATGCATTGCCATCTGTTTTTAATAGTCTGGTTCAACTGTCAGGTTATCCAGAGGACTCCCTTATTTGAGTTAATCTCTCTTTCCACAGACTGATTGATCTCAGTACGTGTCTACTTTATGTTAGCATCCCTATCTGTGTCTATGTCTCCTCACTGATTTAAAGCTCCTTCCTGGTGGAGATTTCAGCTGATTCACATAGGAAACCCTTCTCCATGATTCTCTTCCGTAATCAACAGAAGTTCATTCGACCAATGTTGAAAACCATCTACATACTTTCACTCTAAGCCACCACAGGTGAAAACAGAATGATAAACAAAATCAAATTAGAAAAGAAAAACAATAGGAAATAAGTGTGACCCACAACATAGGATCACATTTTAAAATTAAATATATCATTAATTGCATTAACTATAACTGAGTGAAATATACCATACAAAAGACAACTTAGTGCGTTCACTAGAAACACACTCTAATCCTAGGCATAAAGAGAAGCTAAAAGTAAAAAGATAATAAAAGATTAAAAACACACTTTGGAAAATAAAAATTATTTAAAACTAAACCAAAATGAAAATACATAAATTTATGGAATATATTTACAGCAGGATAAGGAAAAAATAAATGTTATTACTTATATTACAAGAATAAAGGTAACAAACTGAGAAGTAGATCTCTCTAGTGATGTTTCCCGTACTAAAGAAGCCGAGCAAATTTTTTGACTTATATACCCAAAAATCAAATTCAAAGTTTCATTTGTTACCTGCTAATTAGAAATCTCAGTTTCATCCAGCTTCTTACAGAATGCTTCAGATATTCATAAAAAAAAAAAGAGCTATAAGAAATAAAAGTAGCATAGGTTTGAGAATGTACTTGGATGATTTAGAGAATCTGAACCCTAAAACCCAGCTAAGTGATGTTGGCCAGAAGCACAGTGTGTCCACCTCTGGCTGGTGAGACACCTCTCCCTTGCTTAAATGACCTTGCCTGATGGGTCACCTTGCATTGGGAAGCCAGATGTCCTCAAGTCACTTCCCCATTGCCTCCAGAACTTTAGCGAGAGTTATAGCCCAGGTTGAAATTGAGAGTAGAATCTTAAAGTCTAACTTCAGAGGAGAACACTTAACAACTAAACAACTATAAAATGTTGCTAATTTAGATTCGCAAAAAAATATGAAAAGAATGTCTGGGAATATATTGAGGATGCCAGACAAGGAATAAAGTATAACTTCTGATCAGGCTGAATGCATCAATAACAATGCATTATAGAAGGATTTATATACTAGCTCAAACAACTGGAAATAGCTCTAACTGGTTATTTGGTTGATTACTGACTATTCATTTCAAATGTGCCCTATGTTAAATAAAAATGAGCAGGAAATTGCTATAGGACGTAAGGGTGACAGGGTGGTTGGATAGTATTTAACACTGTTATTCACTGAACTACCACGAACAAACCCTTTCTGACCACTGAAACTGTCCAACACAAACGACATCCAATGTGACATTATTCAGTCTTTAAATTCTTTTTCTTTATTGATTTTGGAGAGAGAGGAAGGGAGAGGCAGAGAGAGATAGAAACATCGATGAGAGAGAGCATCAACTGGCTGCCTCCTGCATGCTCCCCACTGGGGATTGGGCCCACAACCTGGGCATGTGCCCTGACCTGGGCATGTGCCCTGATCGTCATGTGAATTGATGACCTCTTGGTACATGGGTCGATGCTCAACCACTGAGCCACACCAGCTGGGCATTTTTCAGTCTTTAACTTAATTGGCCTATCACCTTTGGACACCTATGGTACATCTTTTTTTAAAAAAAAAAAAAAAAAAAATCTTCCCTGTGATTTCTTTGGTGAAATGGGTAGAAAAGTGTATATGAGAGGTGAGACAGCAAATAAAGACAATTTTCAAAAAGTTTGGCTGTAAATAAGGTTGTGAACATTGACTAGCAAGGAAATATATGTGTGTAACTTCAATTCAAATCTTTAAATTATGTATTTATAAAATATAAATAAGAAATAACATTTGACATTTAGAAATGATCAATAATTTTAGATTAAATAAATGAGGAAATTTAACAGATGTGTACTTCTTTTACTGGTCATAAAAAACCCAAATTGTTAAGAACAATCTGGTGACTTCGGATTAAGTTTAATTATTTGATTAAAGAAATACATGTAAAGTAGCATAATATTCTCCAATCTTCTAGTGTCCCCTCTAATCATGGGGTTAGGTAAATTTCACTCAGGAAGTTCATTTATATGAGTGTGTTATAACAAACAAGAGACGTCTCTACCAAAGAATTAGAATTCCATCTGAAATATTCCCCTAATTGCAAAAGTTCAATACCTCTTTCTTGAGATGTTTCTTTAAACAAACAAAAAACAATGATTTTATTTTAATAATGCAAAACGTCACAAAATCTTTTTCAATTGAAGATAAAATGTGAGAACATGTGAAATAAAATTCTTTCTTCATTCATGAAGTATTATTTAAATTCATTATGGATTTCTGGAAAGGAATATTATTAAAAACCTACGGCTAAACTGCCCAAGGCAATAACTTGACAGCAATACTTTATTGTTGGAGATTTTAAATTTATACCATCTAGGGCTGGGATTAGTTACAATAGTTAAAATTCAATATGTAGTATTTAGGCATTAATTTGTTTTCTAAAAGCCAAGATGCAAAGTCAAGAGGCTGGAAAGTGGGAATGAATTCACAATGATTAGTTACGTTCCCATCTGGAAATGGCATAAATAAAAACAAATGAATTGAATAGTCTCTCTTATTTGCATATTTAAAGACTAACAAGAAACAGACTGTTTTAAATTACTTCCACTTTAATAAATTGTATAACCCGAGAAGTTGGCATTTCAGAGCCCTCCATTTTATAAGAGCATACCATAAGACTTAATTTATTCAGATATTGTGTTTCTTTCTCTTGAATAAAGCCACAATTTGGGAACTCAGTTATAACTCAATAGAGCATAAATAGTATCTTTTAGTACATACTTGTAAATTGCCATGTTCATATCTTTCAAATAACCATGTTTGTGCTATCTGGTAGGTGCACACGAAGAATGCTACCAGTGATCATTTGCATATGCAATTTTTTGTGCCAAACTCTCTCTGACAAAGGGTAATATGACATTTGTACTTTGCTAATTTATCAGATTGAGCAGAAATACCATTTTATATGCACATGATAGTAACACAACTGTGGATAAAAACCAAACCAGTTTAGTCTTTGAAAATATGAGGGGAAATCGTAATCAAATTCACTAATTTTGCTGGTGATAATTCTTGGGACCTGACCTAATTATTGAATCAATACAGAAAAACAGCCATTCTGAAAGTCTTACATGAATAAAGTGACATATGCTGTCATTTAAAACAATATGTAAAGAGCATAGTGATGATGGGAAAAGGCAAAAATCTATTTTTTAAGTAACATGTCAAATAAAAACAGTCAAAGTCCTGCCTGGTGTTGATCAGTGGTTAGAGCATCATCTTATGCACCAAAAGGTCGAGGGTTATATTCCCAGTCAAGGACATGTACCTGGTTTTCAGGTTGCATTCCAAACCTGGTTGGAGTGTGTGCAGGAGGCAACCAATCAATGTGTCTTTCTCACATCAATGTTTCTCTCTCTCTCTCTCTCTCTCTCTCTCTCCCCCCCCCTCCCTTCCACTCTCTCTAAAATCAATGGAAAAATATCCTCAGGTGAGAATTAACAAGAACAACAACAACAAAAAAAACCTGTCAAAAACTGTCAAGCTTTTACAAGCTTCACAGCTGGATATATATTGAAAAACATTTATAGAAAATGCCAAATTGCAAGCTCAACACTTTCAACTAGAAATATTTTTATTTTCTCAAATTGTGTTGGAATTTCTACAAAGATAGAAGAGGAGGGAAAAGAAAAGAAAGAGGTCAAGGAAATCTATAAATGCTCAGGAAAAATAGAAGGAATGCTTATAGGATTAATTTAGTGAAGAAGCTAGGTAAGAAATGGTTACCCAAGCAGACAACCAGTAGATTCCTCCAGAAGTGAGACTTTTTCTTTCCAGTGGGAAAACGTTCAAGCCAAGAAGGAAGAGGTAATGGAAGCATTTTGAATCATAGGGAATCATCAAAACAATTAATTAAAGTCTCTATGGAAGAGATAGGTGGTTCTTCCTGAATAAGTTTCAGATATCTATAAGAGATAGGAAGTCAAATTAAAAAAAAAAAAAACAAGCTAATTGAAAGAGAGACAACACATGGCTCCCTTGCCTGCTCCTTATCCAGGGAATTTAAAGGACATTCTGACTCACCACACCAGGATGCTTGCCTACCTACCATACAATGAATAAGTATACTTTGCAAGAGATGAGTCCTCAACTCCAGCTTCCCTGCTTCTCTTTATTATACTTAACCCAGAAAAGTCCAGCCATCAATGAACCAAAGGTATTTTGAGAAACCATAATATTTTTCAAAAGGACTACTTAAAGATTTTTCACCTGTAGCCCTAAGAGAATTTGAAGATCTAAATATTTCCTCATATTCTACATTTGTAAGTATTTGCAACAAGAGTAACAGGAAAAGACAGATATACAACATATCTATATTTTCCTATGTATGTATAAGTAAATGTGATACCATTGTAATTAACCCAGTTATTAATTAATAACAGGAAAGGAGCAAAGGGAAGGCCAGATAATATAGGCATGCCATTTGTGTCAGTAAGCTGCAGTTTAATTGTCTCCAGGTCTGTTCCCTGCAAGTGGTTGGGCGAAGGGACTGGACAGAGACAATTTAGACGCATGTCCAGTAAGGTCTAGGTGACACGGGAAGGTGCTTGCCTGATCACACATGGGAATGTATCATTGGCCAGTATAGTCATGGCCACTGCAAGGTGAGAAGATTTAATATTTAAGCTCATAAACAAAGGAGTCTTACACTTTGGCCCTGTTGGCTCCCTCTTGCTCTTTTGCTGCTCATGCTTGACTCCTGGCTTGCAGGGCTCTCATATTCTGCACTCAACCACATGGCTCACAGCCATGTGGACCACACACACAATGGACCGATGGACTATGACTAGCCTGATGCTACACCAGACTCAATGCCACCATGGAGCAGAAGCTCTGGACACTGTCTCTGCTTCTAGCTCTTCTGAACCACAGCTGTACCTTTTTCAGGACTGGTTAAAGGAAAATGGGACCTTAGAAACCCAAGGATATAACTTCACATTAATAATAAAGCTCTTTACCACATCTCATCCTGCTGTGGGGGCCTCTGGAAATGCTCGTTCCTGGGGGCACCCCTAGAATTCCACTCCCTTTAACAACAGAGAAAGGCAATCCACACAATTGTCCAATAACAAATGCACATAGATAAAGTCATGAAAATCAAACAGCCCTACTTAAAAGGTAAAAGTATACAATCATGTAATTTATACATATTAAAATACAAAAGGCAAATAAAAAATGTTTAAAAATCAAATTCAGCCTGGTCATTGTGGCTCAGTGGATTGAGTGTTGTCCCATGGACTGAGAGGTCCCAGTTTGATTCCCAGTCAGGGCACAAACCCAGGTTGCAGCTCGATCCCCAGTAGGGGGCGTGTAGGAGATAGCCGGTCAATGGTTCTCTCTCACATGGATGTTTCTATCTCTCTACCTTCCTCTCTCTCTAAAAAATCAATAAACACATATTTAAAAACAAAAACAAATTAAATTCACCAGTAGAATAAAAATGCAAACTGAAATGATTAGGATTATTTTAATTGCGTGATTCTGGTAAAAATTAAGAACAATGACAGTATCTGCTGCTGGAAAATTGTGAGGAATTAGCTGTACTCATGCTTTCTTGGTTGAAGGATAAACTGTTAGCATGATTTCCTGTATTTATCACAATTTAAATGCTCAGCCCTTTTTGGTTGAAGGGTAAATTGCTAGGGAGATTTCCTTGTATTTATCACAATTCAAATGCTCAAATCCTTTTACCCAACAATTTGAAAATCATGTATCAATCTACCAAGATTTTTTAAAATTCACATCAAAAACTCAAGTGACATTGTATTCAAAAATGAAAACTTGTAAGTAAATAGTCAAATGCCTAATGGTGATACAGGTATGCACTTGCTACAAACTGAGGAAAGCCTATGTGATTAACACTAATAATTATAAAGTTCACCTTACTGGGCATTTATTATGTAGATGGCAATATGCAAACTTCTGTCTGTGTATCATCACATTTAATCCTCACAGCAACTGGATGAGAAAGTTACTAGAGAACCTCCATTTACACATATTCCAATGTTAAGCAACTTTCTCTAGATCAAATAGCCAGTTAAATAAAGGGGTCAGGATTTGAACTCAGAATTCTGACTCTGGATCCAGACACATGGCCATTCACTACACTTCACTGATACTGAATGATATAGTTTATATACTACTAAAGGGAAAAAATCAATTTACAAAACAGTTGCTATAGTATGAATTTATAGTCCTGAAACAAAATTTAAAAAGAGTGGTAGGTATGTGTATATCTATTGTGGTTAATGTGCTAAAGAAACTAAATTTTAGATTTTATTTAATTTTAATCAAGTTAACTTTGACTTTAAAAGGTACATGTGACTTGTAACTACCACAGTGCAGGACAGAGATCTAAAGAGTAATGACACCAAATTTTATGTAATGAACCAAAGTTCTTTTTAGAAGAATCTATAATCTTAAATATGTACATTGCTAAGTAAGAAAGAATGAAAATAAATGAATGAATGAAGTATTATATTTAACTCAATGTGAGAAAAAAATAACAAAATTAACTTATGGAAAAAAGTTGTTAAAACAAAACCTGAACATGATAAAATGAGAAATCAGGAAATAATAGAAGTAAAGTGAAGAATTATTTATCTAATTTAAGAGAAATCAGTAAAAAAAATGAGGAACTAGGAAATCTATCCACAGGAAATGAAGAAACCACAAAAATTAGTAGTGAACATAAAAATAAATAATGCAGGGTATTATAGCGGAATTATAAAATTACTTCATTCAAGTCTAGTCAAACACATTATGAATACTGGTTAAAATAGTTACTTTCCTAAGAAAATACAAATTATTATGTTTATCACAATGACATTAACCAAATCTAAATATATCAGAGACCCAAGGGAAACTGAAAAGTTGTCAAAACCTTTCCTCTTTGTTTTACTCCAACATTTATATAAAAGAAAGAGCTCATAAGATTTCACAGCTCTATTAAATAAAACCATCAATGGAGAAAAAAGTTCACTGTTATACTAGGTAACAAAACAGTGAAATCTTCTAAATGTTTATAAAAATATTATAAGTAATAATTAGGGGATACATTGATCTATTAAAATACAGTCATCTTAATTTTCTTTGTATTAATATTTTATCAGTATCATGACAATTAATTCTCAAATGTGTTATATTATACACAGGAATTTGGTTACTTTTGGCTATTTTTCTATATATAGTTGTCACTGATTTCTTTTTTGTTAAATGATATTATACTTTTTAATATCCATTCCTCTTGAAAGCTGCAATGAAAATAGTCAAACCTGGAATAGAAATAAAATGATATCATGTTTCAGTAAAACAGGAAATGACCAGTTCACACTGGAAAGGAGTTGTAAGCAAAGGATCCATTGCTTTGACACCACAGGAGAGAGTCTGGATATGACATTAAGCTCAGAGCAGCACTCGGCCTGGGGTCTTTGGAGCACACCTTTTTATGCAATTGGAGAAAAACTGGAGGGGATCACATGTGTCAGTGGAGTGTTACACCTTGCAATAGGAATTATTTCTTGTTAAATTAAGAGAAGAGAATATAGTTAGCTGTGTAGCTTTCTGGAAAAAGTTGTGGTTTGCAGGCTATTTTTGTAATCACCTCGGTTAGCAAGTTGGGAATATTTGTATTTTTTAGTATAAAGAGAGGGAAATATAATATTTGAAATGTTTTTACCAATAGTAATGTCAGCTAAAATGAGTTTTCCCAACAGTAATGGTGAGAGGATCCTCTTCTTTTCCAATTTATTTGTAAAAGGATATCCTGTGTTTCTCTGTAAGTGAATAGGGACTACGGAAAAGAATAATTTTATTTTTATTTGAAATGTATTAATGGAAAAATTTATGAATTTTATAAAATGCACTTTGAACACATTGAAATGATATATGTGTTTGTATAAACATTTCATTTGTATTAAATTTTTATTTTTTAAGTTATGGAAAAGTTTGTTATTAACAGACTTATTTATATTGAATAAATATTTGCATACCCAGATTATTGTTTAATGAACCTCTAAAACTGATGAAACAATCATTTAGACCATCCTTAAACACATACTATATTAAGAGTTTGTTTTCTGAATTCGTATGTCCTAGGTTGGTATTCTGGGTCCTTCCCTTACTAGCCATGTAAATTGAATCAAGTTTCTTATCCTCATAATACTGTACCACAATTTCTTTATTTTTAAAATTGGTATAGTAACCATATCCCACATGTTTATTGCAAAGTTCTAAAATAAATGAATATATATAAAAGACTAAAAAGATGTTGAAATAGAGTTAAGTTCTCAAAATTAAGCCATTTGCTTTACATTTATTTTGATAAATTTTAGGTTTATAGATTCTATGTTGTTATATTATCAATTTAGGTAACCAGGAGTATGCTTTCATCATTGGTAACAACTTGAACTTCATTTCTGTTAAATTTTATTGCTATATAAAATAAAATATAAACCACATGTATAGAAGTTAATTTTTATGAGAGATTAGGCGCGTACCTTTGGGTTAAAGAGAGTGAGCAGAGTAATGTAGGGCGGGTAGCAGTGACTACATATCACATTGTCTTCCAGCTCAGCCCTTAAAAATTCTAAGGTAAGGATGGAACAACAATTCATTAACTAATAATTTTTTTTAAAAAATTACAGCAAGGGAGCCAGTGATTCATCAGGGTCCCCTCTGATAAAAGACTGCTTTTAAAATATACACATGCATATACATGTATACATATGTGCATGCATGCAAGAACACACACGTGCACACATGAAAAACTGTGTTGCAAACATTGTCTGGCAGAAGCAATGAAGGTGACCTATGGTTGACCCTAGCAGAAGTGACATGTCCAGGGGTGTTAAGGACTGCATGTTTGTGCCATCCTTTGTTAATATTTTCCAATAGCACCTAGCAAGATGCTGGAGTATCACAAGCATTTAGTAGACAATTATAAAGTGTTTGGCATGCAAATTATCAGCAGAGGCACCATGGCCCCATAAGCCCACCCTACATTCTTGAATGGTTATGACTCCTTAAAAATCCTAGTGCAATTTTTCATTTGACCAAAGACAGAACAACATGAGAAGAAATCTTCCACTTTCAACACAATGGCAATAAAATATAAAATAATTAGTAGATTTGCCCCAAGGTTAAAAATATAAATCACCTGGATCACTCTCATTTTTTCCACTATACAACAGAAAGCTATTTTCTTGGTTAAAGGCAATTGTTACCCTATCACCTGCTCAAATCAATCAACTGTACAGTTGAGAGTCCACTGGCTAAAATTATATATCAAAGATGCTAAAAGCAAAGGAGAGAATCATTCTTATTGTGTTTCCTTGACTTTTCTACTCTTTTTTTGTTTATAAATAACAGCTAAGACATTGGGATTTTCCTGAAGGTTTTCCTGAGACACTTGTTAAGTGAAGTTTATGATCTCACATTATTCTTGAAAAATATCGGCCTTTGAAAAAAATTAACATTGGCACAACTCAGTCACCTATTCTGAAATAAAAATCTAACAGAGAAATATACAATTTAAGTAAACTTTTCTTGGTTAGTGATATAGAAATTTAGGAAGGTGATGAGAAAATTATTCCTGGTCAATTTACTTGAAAATTATTAAATCAGTAAGTATAATATTTATGGAATTACATCTATATTTCTGGTTTATAAATATTTTAAAGATACAAAAGAGGTTACTTCTTTTTAAAAATTAGTATTTCTCGTTTTTTAACAATTGCTGGGGATACAGAGTGATGCATGACACAAATACAGATTTGAACCTGTTACTCATAAGTAGGGACCACTGAGAACATGTACAAATGATGTTGACCTCAAATTACTTCTAAAAAAGAAAAGAAAGCTTACTGGTCAGTTTGCAACAATCTTTTCCCAGAACCCTCAAATGCAGAGAACATTGTCAGGGACATGCATATAATAACCCTTTTATTTCATTTACTTTTTATTAATATTTCCACAGCAAATTTCACTGTGACCAGGAAATATACTTTGTAGAAATCAAATAATCCTAAATGTATTGAGAATTTTTATAGCCTGGCATATAGTTTTTCCTAAAGATGTTCCATGTATTTTTTTTTCTGTTGCTTTTGGATGGAGTGCTCTAAAAAATATCAGTTTAGTCATTTTCATTGATATTGTCTTTTATAATCTTGCATCTTTTCTCTAATATTCTTGTTGATATTCTCTAGTTGACCTTGTATTTTTAAGAGTAGAGTATTGAATTCTCCAGTTATTTTGTTAAATTTTCTATTTCTCCCTTTAATTGTGTAGATTTGCTTCGTATATATTTTTTGAATCTTTGTTAGTTGGGTACAGGTTTATAGTTGCTATATCTCCCACATGAATTGATCTTTTGTCATCATAAAATATCTTTCTGGTATCTAGGAACACTTATTTTCTTAATGTCTTTTTTGCCTGATATTGGTATAGCACTCCAACTCTCTCATGGTTACTATTTGCATGACATATCTCTTTCCATCCTTTTGATTGGTTTTTGTCTTTGAATCTAAACAGTGCCTTTTATAGGTAACATATATTTGGATCTTTTTGTTTTTGATTTATTCAGTCTGACAACTTCTGACTTTTGATTGGAGTGTTTTTGCTTTAACCCTTACCAGAAGATGTTTTTCTATTTATTATCAGATAGAGTGGGAGGAAGGGAGAGAGAGAAACATCGATGTGAGAGAGACACATCTACTGGTTGCCTCCCACACGACCAGACCAGGACCGGGGACCAACTGCAACCAAGGTACGTGCCCTTGACCGGAATTGAACCCGAGACTCATCGGTCCGAGGGCCGATGCTCTAACCACTGAACCAAAGCGGCCAGGGCTTGATTGGAATTTTTAATCCATGAACACTTAATGTCATTGTTGGCATGGCTGGATTTATGTCTGCCATTTGCTATATTTAGTTCTTGTATGTTTCTCTGTCTCTGTCCTTTCTCGTCTTTTACTGCCTTTCTTAGTATTAAATTGATAATTATCTAATGTTTCATTCAAATTCTTTTGCTGAATTATTTACTAGTTCTTAAAGGTATTTTCTTAGTGATTGCTCAAGGAATTAACAGCATACTTGTTAGTGGGTCAACAGGTCTCATGTTTTTACATAGCTCACAGTTTTTTGTTGAAAACTGGACTTTTCTATGACTTTACAGCAGTCCTAGATTCTGATTACTCTTACCACAGTTGATATTTCTTCCTTTCTTTCTTTCTTTCTTTCTTTCTTTCTTTCTTTCTTTCTTTCTTTCTTTCTTTCTTTCTTTCTTTCTTTCTTACTTTTGTTCATTATTTATTTATTAGTTTGTTTAACGATTTGCTTGGACTAACTTGTGCTTGTGTGGTGACTGATGCCTCAGCTCAGTAGCTTGTTTTCAGGTTTGTTTTGTTAATTTTTTTCTTAAATTTTTAATGTCATTAAAAAGTAATGGCTTCTTTAGTGTAGTTCTTGGGTCAGCATATTGTAGTTACCATCCAATGATGGTTTAGAGGTTGTATTCAAATACCTTGAACCAATAGAGCTTTCACATTTGGCAGTAGATCTCTGTAGTTAGAAGAATCTATTCAAAGTTTGGTTTTTATAAGTCTGTCCCAGGTTTTACTTTATCCATTCTCAAGGCCTAAAATTCAGTAGCTCATTAGGGCCCCTCCAATCTCTTAGGTGTGCACACAGCGTTGTACCTGCAGCCTTTCCGACAGTGAGCCTGCTGGTCCTCATGCCACGCCCTGCACTCCCAGATAGAACTGGACGACAGAGCTGGGATGGGTAAGAGTGGAGCAACCCCATCTAAAAGTACACAGTCCCCCACTATATTCATTGAGACTCAGTCTCTTTTCTTAAATTCATGTTTCTCATTTATTGTATGCCATTGGCCAATTTCCAGAGTCCTTAGATGGTTATTTTTGACAATTTGTCCAGTTTTTATTATTGCTTTTGGGGAGAGAAATTGACAGTTTTTTAATTTGCAATTCCAGAAGTCCTACATTGTTCTCTGTAAACCACTGCAGACAAACTTTGTTGTTGTTTTTTTTCCTCTATTTTTTCTTGGCATAAAATAGAAGCATTCTTTGAAATTTCTTGATTATATTGAAATCCAAACTGTTATCTACATTGTAGCACCTACACTGACAATAGTGCTTTTTATTTTATTTTTTTTACTTTTTATTTATTTATTTTTTTATCCTCACCTGAGGACATTTTTCCGTTTTTTGTTCAGAAAGAGTGGGAGGGAGAGAGAGGAAGAGAGAGAGAGAGAGAGAGAGAGAGAGAAACATCGACATGAAAGGGACACATCGAGTGGTTGCCTCCCGCACAACCACCCAGGGCCAGGGACAAACTGCAACCGAGGCACATGCCCTTAGCGGGAACCGAACCTGGGTCCCTGTGGACCGCAGGCCGACACTCTAACCACTGAGCCAAACAGGCCAGGGCAATAGTGCTTTTTAATAATACATTTAATTTAATCTAACAAAATATATTTTCTTCTCACACACCTTGTATATAGAAACATACCTAAACTCCTCTGGGTGATATTGAAGTTATCTTCACAAATTCTCTTTTGCTGTAAATGTCCAATTTCTTTTAAGAAAAAATACCTAGGGAGTCTATATAAGCAATATATACAAGTCAATTCTTCATCATACGATTTTAAATATTCTCAAAATTGAAACATGGAGACAATACCACAGTTCTTAGATAAAGCTGAAAAAATCCTCATCAGCCTCTTTATTTTTCTACTAATATTCCTCTTTCAAAAATACCATATGGAGCTGGAGAGAACTGTGTCTTTAATTATATCATGCATTAATCAAACATTAATTTTTGCTAATGTGTGTATGGAGAGATTATATCATGATCTATAGTATATGTTTGATAGATACAAACAGGAGTGCAGCACAGTTCTGCCTGGAAGTCTATGATTTGTTGAATAAAAAAAACAAAAAAAATTCTTGCCCGGCTGGTGTGGCTCAGTTGTTGAGCATAAACCCATGCACCAAGAGGTCACCGGTTCGATTCCCGGTCAGGGCACATGCCCAGGTTGTGGGCCAGATCCCCAGTGTGGGGCATGCAGGAGGTGGCCAATCGATGTTCTCTCTCATCGATGTTTCTATCTCTCTCTACCGCTCCCTTCCTCTCTCTCTAAAATCAATAAAGAAAAAAAGATATTATCATCATAAAAATCTCAAAAAGTCCGGTAGCTACTATATAAAGATGGATGTCACCTTGATGTATGTAGTGTCATTCAGTTGATTTACACTGTCAGTTCTTCCTCAACTTTATTTTTTCTTAGGTAGATTCCTATGCTATTAATCAGAATATGTAATATTCAGACTTGTAGATATTAAAAGCTGGAATGGTGTCAGTAAATGGCTAAAAAAGTTTAGATGTAATACTAGTGCTGAAGCTCATTTTTCAAGTTCAATTATGAAGTTATTCACTCACTCAGTTATTCAGTCATCCAGTTCTTCATGTCATTATTCAAATATGTATAACTTTTAAAAAAATAAATAGAATAAACTTTTTATATTTAAAGTTAAACATTAAAATATTAGGTACATTTCAGGGCACATAAAATAAGCTGGATAATTCTAAAGGGCACTTTTTCTCCAGAATATTTCTATAAGCTTTCTGGGCATATCAGAGACTGGATTCTTCCTAACCGTCCATTAGCCATGCCTGTTCTGAGGTTGTCTATCCATACTGAAAATTGTCAACTCTGAACATATTCACCAATGATACCTCTGATAAGGGGTTAACATCCAAAATTTATAAAGAATAACTCAAAACACATACCAAAAAAAAAGAAAAAAATCCAATAAAAAAATGGACACATCAGTAGATAAAAAACTGTAGTACATTTACACAAAGGAATACTATTCTACCATAAAAAAAGACGGAAATCTTAGCCTTTGCAACAGCATAAATGGACTTGGAGAGTATTATGCTAAGTGAATAAGCCAGTCAGAGAAAGACAAGTACCATATGATTTCACTCATATATGGAATCTAATGAACAGAATAAACTAACAAGTAAAATAGACAATGATTCACATACAAAGAACAGACTGACAACTGTCAGAGGGGAAGGGGTTGAGGGGCTGATTGAAAAAGGTAAAGGAATTAAAAAAAACACACCTTATAGACACAGACAACAGTATGGTAATTACAATAGGCAAAGGGGAAAGAGAGCTAAGTAAAAGAGGGTAGCAGGGTGATAAAAGTTGCCAGAAAGAGTCTTGAATTTTAATGGTGAACATACAATACAATATACAGATTATGTATTATAGAATTGCACAGTTGAAACCTATATAATTTTACTAACCAATATCACCCCAATAAATTGAATAAAAATTTAAAAAAAAGAAAAATTGCCAACTCTGCTATCATCTCCAACAGACTTCTTAACTAATCTGCCAAGACTGTCTGTAACACCTCACAGTTGTTTTAGAAATGAGAATTAAAACATCAAATTTATTTATTAAAGATGAAAAAAGTTGGTGTGGTTATTTTCTGTAGATATAATTTTAGATTCTTTCACATATTAGATTTTTTTTTTTATCCTCACCCGAGGACATTTTTCCATTTTTTGTTCAGAGAGAGTGGGAGGGAGAGAGAAGAAGAGAGAGAGAGAGAAACATCGACATGAAAAGGACAGATCGAGTGGCTGCCTCCCGCACAACCCAACCAGGGCCTGGGACAAACTGCAATTGAAGTACATGCCCTTAGCGGGAACCGAACCTGGGACTCTCTGGACTGCAGGGCGACGCTCCAACAGCTGAGCCAAACCGGCCAGGGCCACATATTAGATTTCTTTATTTCTCATCTTTTTTTTTTTAAAGTAGAGTCTCTATTATAAGTGCAGAAACTGAGATATAAGAAGTTAAATAAGTCATCTCAGGTCTAATAAATTTACCAATTGGAATATTACTTCATGCTTATCTGATTGCCAAACTTACACTTTCTCTGTATTTATGTTGCATAATAAGAATTAGTTGAGCCTCTGTTATGTATAGTCCATATGCTGGGCTTTTTAGGTTTCTTTGTAGAGATCTTTTACTTCATCATTTAAACTAAAACTCAGATAAATAATGATGTGAATTTTTTTTTATTTACTCCACAATCACACATTTATAAAGCATTCTGAAGCTTCATATCTTACCAGAATAATTCTTACCAAAAATCTGAACAATTAGTGTTTATTCAGAACAAGGTCTTTTCACATAGCTTGTTGTTTTGAGTGTGATAAACTAGCACTGATATGCCTCCTTCGTGCATTTTCACTTTATTCCTTATATCACATTGTAAGTAACAACTTTTTTACAGTTTTTCTGTATATGACTAGGACTCCCGACATTCATTCTGGTTTTAAAATTTAGTAGGACTTGTATTTTTATGCTTAATTAAGATCATCCTAAAATAAATCTGTTTCTGTTGTGCATTGTTATTCACAAAATACAAGAAAACCAAAATTTTGTATTCCAGCTTTGCAATAAAATGCAGATTTCTCCATTAAATGAAACATCCTGCATTTCAAAATGCTAAATAAGATGAACTTAGAAAGTTATTCCAGCCAGTTAATTAGGGCATGGGGAAAAGTTTGATACAAGAACATCCTTTGGATATATTGCATTTTTATTTGATTATGAACAGGATTCATGTTTATTTAATTTGCCATCGTGTCCTTCAGTGTTTTATTCTTAGATAAGCAAGTGACTATAGGCATGTTGAACCAATTACTCTCATTCTGTTCCTAAATTGGCATTAATACAGTAGTTGGATGGAAGTGGTCTCATGCTTGCTGACACATTAATAATGACCAATGATGCAAAAAGTATCATTATATTGGTCTATGCTTGAGACCAATGGGCTTGATCAACCACATATTGCATGTTGCTTTTCTTCTTTGGAACCCACTGTCAACACACTTAGAGTGACAGGTACCTCAGCTTCATAACTTCCGTCTTTAATGGAAGCTGAGTTGTGGCACAGAAAGAACAAAAATTTTGTAGTAATTTTGCCCTGGTTCTGGATTTTCACTAGTGATGTTTAATGTTTGAAATAGCATTCTAACTCCAGTATACTGTGACTTTTTTCTTTTGGGGGTTGCATCTTCATTCTGGACATATTGCATTAACAGGCCATATCCCTATGGACCTCAGTGGTCAAGCACCTAATGATGACTTTCTCATCGCTCCAAAAACTTCATACTAAAATTTCAGCATTGAAGTTAAGAACTCAAGCCCTGGAGTTAGAGAGATCTAGGATTTAGTCATAACTGTTCCACTTAGAAAATGTGTTACCTTGGTTGGGCACATTACTTAAACTTCACCCAAGGTATTTCATCTCTAAAATGAAGATGATATACCATTTTTTTTATAGGGTTGCTGTAAGGATTAAATGTGATAACTCAGTCTATAGCATCCATGTGACCTTCATGTTTGCTCCTATTACCTAATATTTTGCTTACAGTAATCAGAAACTTGTCTTGCTCTTGGCTTCTAGCTCCCTCTTGATACAACAGATCATGGGATTCAGCCCCCCCCTCTACTCAAGTAATGCTTTGAGTCTGTGCCTCATTTTCATGTATTTTCCCCCTGAAAGTATGATCCTACCTCCCCAGTATTACTCAGGATTGCAGACTCTGCTTTGCTTGGTTGTCACAGATGCTACTCCTAAGAGTGTTCCTCAATACATGTAAGCCAGCATCTCAGAGTCTGCTACCTGTGGAAACCACCTAAGACATTCTCCATCTCTTTGGTTGGATCCCTACTACTTACTCAGGCACATATTTATTATTACCTATATTTATTACTAACTTTGTAGGTTCTTAAGAACAGACCCTGTGTTTCAGGACATCTATCAATCAAAATATGTATTATCAACCATTCTTAATATTTGTTCAACCTTATGACCCAAACATTGTTCTAGATGGTTAGTAAATATATTACCCCATCTAACCCCCATGACAACTCTTGGAGGTGGTTGCTATTAGTACCCTCCTTTTTCAAATGATAATGCGAAGGCACATTTAGTGAAAGTGTCATGATTTATAATCAAAACTTTGGCCCTCTGACTCTCAAAGTCATACTCTTCTCCATTCTGTATCTCTGCAGCCATGAAGCTGACAGCCTCTCTCTCTGGATTCCCACAGATTTCCCACTTCCAAACACCTTGAGTCTTTCTCAGATCTCCAGTTAAAATGCTCTTCAGTGTATAATTAATACGTCTGTGTTTCTCTGCAAATTCTGGCTGAGGCTGGGATTCTATCTCACTCACCTTCCCCTTCACTCTCCTGATTTCCCACATTTATGGGTCTCTTCAGAGATCACTTCCTTAGTAAATCACTCATCTCAACTCTGCTTCTGCAAACGCAAGCTAAGCACAAGGTGTGAATTCTTAGAGAGAAAACTTGAAGGAAATGAAAGGACATCAATCTCTGAGTTGTGATGTTCCTCTTGGAAAGTGTAAGTGTCTCTAGAGATGGAGGGATTGGGGGGGTGGGCACATGTGGTTCAGGAAGAAAATGACAAAAATTGACACTGGGAGAAACTCAGGAGAAACAAATAAATAATTGCTGAGCATTTGAGAAGTCTCACATGCAGTTAAATATTATGTGTATAATGGAGGTTCACTGAATTTTACAGTTTCATTTACTATAGTGCACAGTTTGATAAAATATTTCAGAACAGAAAAAAATGATCTCAGTAGATGACAGGGAGAGAGTGAGCCTATCAATTAGCATCTTGAAAGCATAGCAACAGAGAGATTTTTATTTACCAAAATATCTTAAAGATAAAATTTCTTCACATACACTTTTTTTATTCCATTTTCTTTGAAGAAAAAAAAAAAAGTGGAAAAGATCAAGGAATATTCAAGGGATACGGTATAGACTTATTTGACTAAAACAGATGTTTTGGATAGGGAAATGTTGGGAGATAAAGAGGGAAAATGAGGCTCATCTCTGATTCCAGATGCTCATCATGTCCACTAAAGGAATGTTGAATATTCTTTGGGTTTTTATAAAATCTGTTTTAGTGTGTAAGGGTCAATGACGAAGGAAGATTAAGTGTGGGCTGTGTAGTTTTAGGAATATTGGTTAAGTAATTCAGTGATTTCAGTGGAAACTAATAAAGACCTCCCTTACTGATACTATGTGGGTGAGAAAGAAAACAGAGTTATAATCTAAAGAAAGAAAATTATTAAATTAAGCAAAAATCCTAATTCAAGCTATGTGCTTCCTTAACATGAACAGATATTACTGAACTGAACACTTCAATGAAAAGGCTGCCAGGAGGACAAGAAATTACTAGAGATTTTTAATGTATCAAAGTGATCATAACCTACTAGGGGAATGAAAGAAAGCCTATAAATATAATGAAATAGTAAATGATATTTTTTGGAAGAGTTCAGCCCCTTCACTAGTATTGCTTCTTCCCCATCTCCTTGCTGCTGAGGGTTTCTCCCAAGGGTGTTTCCTTGGTAAATGACTTGCACACAATTGTCATTTCGAAGGCTCTGCTCTGGCAAACACAGCTTAGTACAAAGTGTTAATTATTAGAGAGAGATTTCGAGAGAAAATAATAAACTCGAATTTGTGAAGAAAATATCAGCCATCATATGATTTCAACCATAAATATTTCAAGAGATAATAGTACTCATTTATCCTATCCCACTTAAGAAAAATAAACAATTGTTTCTTAACATCAAATATCCAGTGTGTTCTGATTTCCATTGTCTCACATCTATTATCTTTTATTTCTTTGAATCGGAGTCCACATAATATCCACACAATGTAATTGGTGGATGTTTCTTTAAGTCTCTTTTCTAAGTTCCACCTAATTCATTTATCCTTGTGATTGATTTGTTGAAGATTCTGGGTTGTTTGTCCTGTAAATTTCCCACAGTCTGCATTTTGTTGATTACATTTCCATGGTGCAAATTAATATGCTCCTCTGTAAATTGGTAGCTGTTTATAGAAGCTTGATGAGATTCAAGTTCTGTTTCTTCTGGCAATCTGCTTCTTTGGTAGGTGGTATTTTCTTCCTTCAGGAAACACAATGTCTGATTGTCTCTCTAAGGAGATAGCTGCAGGTTAGGCAGTGAGGGACGGGACCATGGGAAGGGAAGGCTGAGACGCCGGGGAAGTTTGGGAGGACTCGGGGCTCAGCACACAGGCAGGCAACACAGCATATCTGGAGTTTTATTCGGACTCTACAGATCTCAAAATAAAACTAAAATTAACATGGGAAATTGTGCCTCCCAGGCCAGAAACTCCCAGGCCCCATTCGTAGAAATGCAAATTAGAATCTCCTGGAAGGAGCACAGGTCAATTATATAACAAAAAACCTGGAAAGGCTGGTTTCATGCAAGAGGGTAATAGCAATTGTATCTATTCCTTTCTCTGGGACTCTCATGGGTTTGCAAAGGAATTTTATTTACTGTTAAAGAATATTAGGCTGGCGACTCTGACCTATTCCAATCAATATACCTACTGGTTTCTGAGAGCAAGGCGACAGGATTGCTGAATGAGTTCTGCTGTGAAACTGTAGAGTGTGTTCCTATTGCAGGAAGCCAGGTCACCTTAAAAAGGAATATAGAAACACCAAGGTTGGATTTGGGGGAGAAACCAAAAGCAAGCATAGGGCTGCTCCAAGGGCGTTTCCC
Organism: Tadarida brasiliensis; assembly: GCA_030848825.1. Classification (NCBI taxonomy): domain Eukaryota; kingdom Metazoa; phylum Chordata; class Mammalia; order Chiroptera; family Molossidae; genus Tadarida; species Tadarida brasiliensis. The sequence goes on along the minus strand of CM061257.1, from coordinate 230,366,357 downwards.
CTCCTCCTCACTAATAGTCTGGGAGAAGTTGAAATTATCATAAAAAGGGAAGCCACGAAGGCCCTATAGATGACCTAGGGCTGACCCAGTCAGGTGGAAAACACAAGCTTTAAAATCTATGGATGTTGCTAAGGCAGAATTCCTTGAAAGGACCAATCAGAGGCTAGCAAAGTATATATATACCCCTGGACAACAGAGCCCCGGGCAGCCCACTTGGGTCCCTTCCCCACTGCGGGAGTCTGTCTATCTTTCTCATAAACTTTCTTTTACTTACCCTTTTTTGGTGAACTCATCCTTCGATTTTGTGTGACAAAGAACTTGAACACCACTCTGTGGTTTCACCTTTTTTATGTTAACAGTTGTTGATGATCAGCGCCTAGGTGCGCCAGTTCAAAGAAAATTTCAAAATAATCATTCCAAATTTTATAATGTCTTCTTCATTTATCAGGTAGAAATTGTACAGAGACATTTCCCTTCATCTATTACCTGGCTGATCAGTGGACAGTGTCAGAAGGGCAATGTAAATGCCTGATTCTTCATTTACCTGTTTCAAAATAATGGGCTTGTTCCCGGTATCTCCCGGTATCTCCCAGGGATGACCAACTTGTTTCCTTGCTGATTTCGTTTTCACTATGAATTCAACGTATGTATTCATATGTAATGTGTTTCACTCAATAGCACTTATTGTTCTTATTAATGTTCAAATTGTCTCATTCTTGGACAATGGGACCCACTTTAAATGGGCTCTCAAGTACTTTTTGCTAAATTGCTTAATAACTTATATGACAAGATGCTCCAGGTGCATTCCTGCCCCAGACTTGAAATCACCTGTTTCTCCAAGAAGTCCACACTCACTTCCCCAGGTCTATTTAACTATTAAACCCTTCATGTGTTACCCCATCCTCCCCAAAACTAACGTCTCCTTTTAAAGGCGCCCGATAACCCTACAGTGTATAAGCCAGTGACTCACCCTTAGTCATTCTCTGGGATTGTCTTTAAAAATCTCCTCTTGGTACCTCTTAATGTTGACATACACACACTCTTTCCACTCTCCTCTCCCTCCTTATTCCTCTTATTTTTACTGTTTGTTGTTGTCTTCGTCGTTAATTTTCTCTTCTAGCTCATTAAACATAAGGGATATATACACATAAACATGTTTTATATATACATAGTTGGCATCTCTGGATAGTAAAGGAAGGGCCCTGTTGTATGAGTCATTCCTTTAACAAATTTATTACTGATAACATACTACATATCAGGTACGTTTAGGTATTGGAATAATCAGTGAATAAAACAGACAAAGCTGTGTTTAAGTGTCAGGAGATAGAGAAGTAAACAAAATAAATAAATACACATACATATATACGTGTATATACATTTGAAATTGATAATTGCTATACAGATCATTTTAGTTGGAGAGATGGATTTCAAACACTCGTGAAAACGGTAGTTGTAGAGAATAGAACTCAGAAGGCCTCTCTAAGAAGCTAACACAGCCTGAGTCCTGAGGAGGTGGCTGGGAGCAAACACATACCTATCTGGGGAGGAGCGTGCCAGGAGAGGGTGGACAAAAAAAGAGTTCTATGAAAAGTATTATATGCACCCCTATGTTCATTGCAGCACTATTTACAATAACCAAGATTTGGAAGCGACCCAAGTGCCCATTCATCAGTAGATGAGAGGATAAAAAAATCTGTGGTACAGCCCAGTTGGTGTGGCTCAATGGATTGAGTGTCGCGCCATGGACTGAGAGGTCCTGGTTCAATTCCTGGTCGGGGCACATACCAGGTTTCAGGCTCGATCCTCAGTGGGGGGCATACAAGAGGCAGCCAATAGATGTTTCTCTCTCACATCAATGTTTCTCTCTCTCCCTTTCTCTCTCTCTAAAAAAAATCAATCAATCAATAAAAACATTCTAAAAAAAAATCTGTGGTACATTTACATAGTGGAATACTACACAGCTGTAAAAAACAACAAAAAAGGGAATTTTACCTTTTATGACAACATGGATGGACCTGGAGAGTATTATGCTAAGTGAAATAAGCCAGTCAGAGAAAGACAAGTATCACATGATCTCACTTATATGTGGAATCTAGTGAACAAAACAAACAAACAAAATCATAGATACAGAGAACAGACTGACAGCTGTCAGAGGGAGGGGTGTTGGGGTGCTGAGTGAAATAGGTGAAGGATTAAACTAACAAACAAACAAAAAACTCATAGACGACAGTATGGTGATTACCAGAGGAAAAGGGGCATAGGGGCAAGTAGAGAAGGTAAAGGGTGGATAAATGGTAACAGAAGAAGACTTGATTTTGGGTGATGAACACATAATACAATATACAGATGATGCATTATAGAATTGTACACTTGAAATCTATATAGTTTTATTAACCAATGTCACCCCAATAAATTCAATAAAAATTTAAAAAAGAAATAATGAAAAATATTTTAAAAAGAAAGAAATTAGCATTGACCCATTTGGCTCAGGGGTTAGAGTATTGGCCTACAGACCAAGGGGTCACAGGCTCAATTCCCAGTCAAGGGCACAAACCTGGGTTTCGGGTTCAATCCCCAGCCCTGGTCAGGGTCAAGCAGGAGGCAACCAATCAATGTGTCTCTCTCACATGGATGTTTCTCTCTCTTTCCTTCCCTCCCTCCCATTCTATCTAGAAATCAATGAAAAAATATACTCGGGTAAGGACTTAAAAAAGAAAGAAGAAAGAAAGGAAGGAAGGAAGGAAGGAAGGAAGGAAGGAAGGAAGGAAGGAAGGAAGGAAGGAAGGAAGGAAGGAAAGAAGGAAGGAAAGAAGGAAGGAAAGAAAGATATTAACCTCATAAAGCTTATTTGATCATAAATTCCTAACTGAGCTGGTCATGGTGGGTAGTCAAGTCCCTTTACTAAAAGGTTTACCTTTGCTTTAAGCAAGCCCTGTCCATTGTGTATCTAGGTTAACATACCTCTGAAATGTCCCCTTTCAGACCCCTCATTTTAAAGAGATCAGGAGAGCACAGAATCCTAACTATCCTGTAATCCAATCTCTGTCTTGAATTCTCCAGCCTTCATGTAATCTTCCTTACATTTCTTCCTTAATTTCAGATGCATAAATGAAACTGCAAACTGACTTTTCTCGGTCTGTTGAGATCTTGCTTCCAGGCATTTCTTCTGTACCACTTAAATAAATACTTGTAAAAATTCTCTACAGGTTTGGACGCTCTTAAGTCAACAGAGGAAGCAGCAGGTGCAAAGGCCAGAGGAAGATGTTTGCCTTGCGTGTTGGAGACAGAGTGAGGAATCACCTGTGGCTGGAGGAAAATGGACCCAGGAAAGGGGTATAGAATTTAAGGTCAGCACAGTAAGGAGTGGGGGAAGCAGAACATATAAGCCATGAGAACTTTGGCTTTTACTGAGTGAGAACTATTGGAGGTCATTGAGCAGAGGGCTCAATGTAACTTAACAAATTGAAGGGATCTCTTGGGCTGACATGTGGCAAGAAGACTATAAAGGGGCAAGAGAGGTAGCAGAGGGACTTGTTAGGAGGTTATTACAATAATCTTGGCCAATGACCTGAGCATTAGCAGTACTGGTGGTAAGAAGTGGATAGATTTGCCTAATTGAGAACCCATTCCTTGCCAACACCAACACCTGGCATGTCGCCCTGATGTGCCACTGGGAGCCAATTACACTGTGTCCAGGAGAACTACATTTTAGATACATTTCACTCATTCCAGTTAACCCATTCTTGCCTACATAAGCAAGAAATATTCTGAAGATTGCAAACATGCCCACCTTAGACAGGCATCTTGGCCACCACACTGCATCTGGTATGTCCGTTCAACATACCAGAACACAGCACTTCTCATGCCAATCAGCTTAGCGTGTCTTCCATATCTACACTCCCGAGTCCCCATTCATCTGTCCTCCTCCAAACCCTCAACACTTAGTAACTTCTCGCATAGTTCAGTCTTTGTCTTTGATATTTCCAATTTGTTCCTGTGTTGAGCTTTGCATTAGAACCTAGCAAGTTAGTCTTTATCGCTCATCTGACCGTCTCATGTTGGACTTCAGACAAAGTGGTTCACAATTAGGCAAAATTTTATGAGTACAGCACAAGTTATATTATGAATATCAGGGTAATCTGATGACTTTTATCATTCAGTCTCCTTGACCTTGAAGAGTCCTGGAATTGGTCCAGTTTGGCTGGAATTCTAGAAAATAGTTACCTGAAGAGAAAAAATAAACTAATAAGCAAACAAGGGCTTTTTGCCCTAAGATGATTACTTACAGTGCGCAAAAATATCTATTAACACCCAGTAATGAACCCCACCAATTCAACATAACAAGAAAAAAAGAAAATGACTGAAGTTAGAAGAGAGCAAGAATATTTTTTATCTGACGTTAGTAGTTCTCTGACATCTTAAATAAACAAGTCTATAAAACCATCATAGATACACACACATAAACTCACATATATTCAGGTAAATCACACCAACGATAGTCTTTGAAAAGCCCATAATCAAGAGTTTTAGTTAACCTGAGCTACCATCAGCCCATTCTATCTCATATAGACAGACTCGAAGCAAGGACTTGTACTCTTGCCTACCTTATGCTCATATCTAAAGACCATAGATCTTTAAAGTTGGCGCACTCAGCTTCAGAAAATCCACAATCCACACTCATTATTTTTTTTTCTGTTTTCCCGATCACAAATACATGGGGTGGGAAAGAATGTTAACTATTGTAATAACCCATCCTGGGTCAGAAAAAAGAGGGGGAACAGAGTGAAGCCTGCTGAGAGAGACTTAGCTGTATCAGATAAGACAGCCGTTAGCTCTGTGGACATGCAAAAAGTCAGCCATCTCAACCTAACGCTATTCAGTCTGCTTTTGTCTTATTGGCCTCTATTTTTATTTTTTTGTTTTCTTTTCTTTTATGAATTGGGCATCTGATATAGTCTGAGAACGATTTCCTGCTTCTTCTATACAGGGTGTTTTGCAGTTTGGAGAGCTGACCATGGTCCAGAGAAGTAGCTGAGAATCAGTAGCATGAGAACAATGGTGCCACACTATTTGGTTTAAGTCCCTTGATCAATGAGGCTTTCGTGATGATTGCTGTGTTTCCAAGTATTAGCTCAGGATCTGAACAGCACATTTGTGAGGCTGTAATGGCTGGTCCACTTTGCTGCCCTACTGACGCAGACGATGCTTCCGTCTCGTGCAGTGTCATTAATGTCTGTTTGTCAAAGTGATAGCTGCTCAGTTGACACTGAATTACTCCAAAAGCAGAAATGTTTAAGATTCTTGGATTCAGAAACCAATAATGCTAAGGATTCAAACAACATTAGGACTTTTCTCCACCTCCCTCTGCTCCTCTTCATACATTTCCTTATCTAGTCCCTTGTATCCGTAGAACAGCTTCCTTCCTGTTATCTCATGAAGGACACATGGCATGTGATGGCTCCCTATTTGACATCTTTTGATTTAGGCACCTCAGGAGTCACTGCTCACATTCTTCTTGGGTCCAAGCGCAGAAATCTTGATGCTGTGTCTCACAAGTTCAGCTTGGGGGTAGTTCCCAGCCACTGACTCAGACATCAGTGATGGCTCAAGGGTGTTGGTGGCCAAGGTATTTTTATTATCAGTCAGTTTTGTACCATATGTCTTCCTGGAAGATCAATCCATTCTGGGCAGGAAAAAAAGATTACACTGCTATATGGCTGTTCCTGCTGCAATAATGAGATTAGGGAGGGACAAAGAAGTTCCTAGAAAAAGAGGTGCTGGGAACAGACTAACATTGTGTATCTCATTTTTTCCCGTTTATGTTATTTCCCTTTGCATACTGCATTTTATAGCTTCCTAGTGTATCTTTCTTTATGCACAAATGTCATTATGCCCTCCCCACAAAAACAGTTAGGCATGCTCTCTACCTGAACAATTGGAAATTATCATGTATAGAAAATTATGGAATGATTTGATGTCATTGTAAGAAAATATATGCTTTACCTTTCTTACATATAAAAAAGAAGTAAATGTACTGCCATAATTTTCCATTATAGAAATTGTAATACTTAAAAGAAATAATTCCCAATTTGATAAACATTGGTAGAGAGTCAGACAATAGACAAATAGGATGTTTTCCAGAAAAATAAATACAGTGAAGACTACAACGATTAACTTACCATTTTTATTTCTATTAGACATACTAGCATATATGTTAGTACTCTTTGAATACAAGTACTCTTTGAATATAAGTATTAGCTGAACATCCCTTTCTGCTGAGATTATTTTCTAAGGACATGCACTGCAACATTTTCAAAAGTAGCTTTTTAAGTTTAGATTCTTTTCCAAAATAACCTTATAGTTGCTAAGCAGTCAATTGCCTCACTGCATAGAAAAATATATTTAATGTGAGTGGAGGCAAGAAACAAGAGTAGGCAAAGGTGAGGAAGGAACACAATGATTTATATCCACTTGGAAAAGGAACTGATAGCCATCAAGGAGGGAGTGCTGAACAACTACACCCCTACCAGCATGTAATTTTTGCAAAATTGCTTTCTCTGTACAGAATTCTCTTCATGAAATCTTTGAAACAGCCTTTAACAGCAACATATGTGGATTTACCCTGGTTATTAGCACAGGTTTGATGATTTAATTCAGGCCAAGAACTGGCTCTGTCATGTTTCTTTGAGGCTGAGATGTTTCCATATTTACAACTATATTTGCAATAGAGAGGAGTACCCAATATTCCTATTAAGACATAGAAAACATAGGTTCACTGGAAATGAGGCATTAAATTATGCAAAACTCTTTGGGGCAGATTTTTACTTCAAAGAACCATTAGTAGATGGCTTCCCCTTGGTCTGCTTAATTATGGACCTCCAAGGCTGGTCGTCATCATGTGCTTTGGGGAAAGGTGTAATGAAACATTTTATGACTTGGTAAGGGCAGAGCTGATCGAATACCCTTGACTGGCAGAGCAGGTCCCTAAGAAGGGGGTGCATCAATTTGTATGAATGACTAAGTGGGAAAACACAAAACTGGAAATGACAGTGGGAGGAGAGGAGTCGGGACTGGTGATTCAGGGTCAGACCAGGACCTGTGGGTTCATGAAAGAGGCTGGATATGGCCCTCTCTGTGGCTGATGAAGAAGTCCTTCTGGAGATGGACACCCCGGAATTGTGGCTGGGTTTTTGTTTTGGTGCATAAAGCTTGTGAATTGATATACACACCTTAGCTGAAAGGTTGGATCAGAGAATCTGAGTGTGTATATACACATATTTAAAAATATATGCACTGCATGTTCTATGCACAGATTCCTAGTTTTGAAATAATCAGAAGTCATTAAGAAAAATATAGATTTTGGAGTAAAATATTAAGACTTAAATGCTGTTGTTAGAAATTCATAGCAATTGGACAACTTTAACTTTCTGCCTTAATCTAACCCACAGATTTATTTAAAAGTGCTGTCATAGGCCTAAACATGCATATCAGTTACTTAGGACAGTGGGTTGAGAATTATTGTTTAATCTGTCTCCAGGCTGTAAACATTGTATGTATAAGGTCTTACTTGATTTATGTTTGAACTCCAGTGCAAAATAACCCTTAATATTGCTTTTTGAATGAATGAAAGTGCTTCTCAATAGCAAGAGCACCACTCATCCTTAATACATAAGTATTATTTAATCATGATCAGTTTATTAGTTGGTGGTTAGCAATGTGCTTGTCAATACTGCCGAGCCTCAGGACATTATTGCAAGCATTCATAGTTTTTGTATTATTGATTCTTGGCTGCACTAGATAAGAATTTTATGGGGAAAATGATAGATAAACTAAATTTCATAGTTTAGTCTACAAAAAAAGAGTGAACCTTAATTTTTCTGTTTTTAGAAAAAACACGATGAACATTTTATATTATTAAAAATACTTCAAAACAGAATTCAAATATATGTGTTTCTCTCGTGGAAAAATAGTATCAAACCCTGCTTTTAAAACTAAAGTATTTCTCTAGCATGCATTGAACATAGAAATATCAAGGATAATGTATTATTGAGAAAGTGGGCTCTTCCCCCAAGCTTTCCAACTCTGTCATGGTTCTGCTAATCTGGCAAAACTCAAGGCTTTCTGTTTCTGCACTCTTCATCTTCCCTCCTTCACAAATCAATATGTCCTTATCTCCACCTGCATTAGTCTACTTTCAGGCTTTTTATTATGCAAGATAAAATGGGTTAACACTAGGTTATTTTAATTTTCTTTCTTCCTCCTGCCCTAGCCCTCACTTCCTTCCTTCTTTCCTCCCTCCCTCTTTTCCTTAAGCTAAAAGCACCCTAAATTACTTAACCTTCAGTGATTTTGTATTAAATAATGCATATTCATCAAGTCCCTTTCCTGATCCTCCCTAATCCCTCCATGGAACATTAAGAATTCTGGAAAGATATCTGGCCAGTGTCGCTCAGTGGTTGAGTGTCGACTCATGCACCAGGAGGTCACCAGTTCGATCCCTGGTCAGGGCACATGCCCAGGTTGTGGGCCAGATCCCCAGTGGGAGGCATGCAGGAGGTGGTCAGTTGATGTTCTTTCTCATTGATGTTTCTCTCTCTCTCTCTCCATTCCTCTCTCTCTGTCTCTAAAAAAATCAATAAAAAGAAAATATTTAAACAAACAAAAATCTTCTTTGTCTTTCCAGAATTTTCTTTTTTGAATTTTTTTTCTTTATTGGTTTTTAGAGAGAGAGGAAGGGAGAGGGAGAGAGAGATAGAAACATCGATGAAAGAGAACATCGACTGGCTGCCTCCTGCATGCCCCCCACTGGGGATCGGGCCCACAACCTGGACCTGTGCCCTGACCAGGGATTGAACCAGTGACCTCCTGGTGCATGGGTCGATGTTGAACCACTGAGCCAGAGCTGTCGGGCCAAAGAAGATTTCATGTTAATCTTCTCATGTTAATCCTTCATTTTTCCATCACCAAGGACCAACTTTTGCCTTTAATGAGCTGTGCTTATATGGGATGAACTCTTTTGATTTATTTTTACTTTGGAGAAATCCTAATAAGTGTGCTAGGTCTTGTGTTTCCATTTACAGATAAGGAGTCCCAGGCCAAGATGTTTTAGGTGTCATGCCTAAGACCACAACCTTAGTTTATGGTAGATTTGAAATTGCTACAAAAGTTTAAGGATTGGATTTGAGGTGGCTTGACATGAAGAGCAAACTGAAGAAAGGTGTGAATAGGTGTTTTTTGTAGCTTTAGAGCAATATCCAGCTGCCGGTTATCGTTACTATCACTGTAGCCCTCATTCATCTTCCACTTCTCCAAGACAATTATCAATTGAATTATGCCCAGTGGATGCCTTTTCATGAATTAGTCAACATTCTTTAGCCTGTGCTTCCCCCCAGTCTGTTTCTTCCTGCTAGTCATCTGCCATGTTATCCGCTTCTTCTGGCCCACCAATAAACTAGTAAACGTAAAGTTTTAATGAATATATGTTGATTAACTGTTTGAACCAAGGACATCTTCTTGGGTAAAACCTTCTCCCCAGGCCATATATATAGTTAGCACACTAACACGCATCCTCAGACGTCAATGCCCATCCTGTTTCTTTTGCAGAGAATAAAACAAGAATTTATTGTTTACGGTATCTAAGAATTAATCTTTTCAGATAATGATGGAAGATCTTTGTAGATGTTAATCACTCAGTTTTGTCGACACTCCATTCACCACATGCCCCACCAAGAGCCTTGAACACACATATATAACAAAATGTATCCATCAGGGTCTCAGCATATAGAAGGAAACCTGTGGATGTGGGAATGGTTTCCCCACTCTCTGTTTTGCCTATCTACCTACTACTCTTTATCCAGTCACATTTCAGTTCCTCACTTAAGGATCCCCTAAATCACCTCAACTGGGTCACAGCAGCAGATAAATATGCATATAACACATTGCCGTGCCGTGACATCGGTCACACTTTAATGATTTTATTTATTTAATATTTATCTTTACTGCTAAGCTTTATTTTATTTATTTATTTATTTATTTATTTATTTATTTATTTTTTTTTTTTTTATCCTCACCCGAGGACACTTTTTTTCCACTTTTTGTTCAGATAGAGTGGGAGGGAGAGAGAGGAAGAGAGAGAGAGAGAGAGAAACATCGATGTGAAAGGGACACACTGAGTGGCTGCCTCCCGCACGACCCACCAGGGGCCTGGGACAAACTGCAACCGAGGTATGCGCCCTTAGCGGGAACCGAACCCGGGTCTCTCTGGACCGCAGGCTGATGCTCTAACTGCTGAGCCAAACCAGCCAGGGCTATTTTTATTTTTTTAAGTTTTTTTTCTTTTTTTATTTTATTGATTTTAGAGGGAGAGGAAGGGAGAGGGAGAGAGAGATAGAAACATCGATGAGAGAGAACATCAATTGGCCACCTCCTGCATGCCCCCACTGGGGATCAGGCCCGCAACCTGGGCATGTGTCCTGACTGGGAATCAAACTGGCGACCTCTTGGTGCATGAGTCGATGCTCAACCACTGAGCCACACCAGCCGGACATAGCTTTATATGTGTTAAAAACACAATGTATTTGCTCTCTTTGTTAATGTCACCAGTGCTCAGTCCAGGTTGCAGCACGTGACAAGTGCTCAATAGGGATTGGGTGAAGGAATGGAGAGCTTCTAAAAGAAAGGGAAGCATTCACCACCTCCCTTGGTCTTCCAATTAACATGCCACCAACACACACACACACACACACACACACACACACAAATATACTCAACCAATGCACATGCAATTTATTAAAGATAAAAGTCGGCCTTTGGTGACATCAAAAGAGTAAGAGTCTTTTATGCATAAGCTATTTCTGCTTTCTGTATATTTAAATCAGAAAGTGTAGCAAATTTTGACACAATTATGGTTGAAGAATAAAGATGCTATTTATGCCAACATGCACTAAAAATATCAATATCACAGATCCTCTCTAGCATTATTTCTGATGGATGTACTACAGAGAGTTGGGAAATACAATGCAGAAGAATTTATAATCCAAGGCTTTATTTATTGAGAAAACCTCCCACACTTTATTGGCATGGCATTACATTTGCTGAAATTGCCTAATACAGGCATAAATATACTTAAGTGCCTTTTGCTACCTTCTTTCTACTGACAGAACTGCGACATGATCGTAAAACACCAAACATGGACAGCAGAAAGAAAAAAGTTTGCTTAAGAAAGAATGGGCTATTTTACTTGTACAATGACACATTTATTAGTTCTACCTATTCTGCATTTTAAGTATAATATATACATACTGAATAGGAAACTCACAGAATAAAAGAATATGCTGTAGGTATGCTATAGAAGGAAATACATTGGCCTTTGTGTCGGGTTCCTTGCCCAAATTTTCTTAAACCTTTGGAATTTCTTCAGTGATAGGAGTTGTTATTCCTAATGATCTCCTTTCAATAACACTTGAGTTTATGCTAATAAGGTGCTTTAGGGCAGGACAATTAAAGCCTTAGGATAGGGCTGGAATAAATAGGGGCTGGAACTTTCAGCCTCATTCCCAGACCTCTTCAGGGAAAGGATATGGGCTGGAGATTAAAGCTCTATATAAACTCTCTGCCCTGGCCAGTGTGGCTCAGTTGGTTGAGCTCCTTCCCATGCACCAAAAGGTTGCCAGTTTAATTCCGGGTCAGGGCACATACCTGGATTGCAGGCTTGATCTCTGGTTGAGGGCATACAGGAGGCAGCCCTTTGATGTGTTCTTCTCACATCAATGTTTCTCTCTCTCTCCCTTTCCCTTCCTCTCTCTACAAATCAGTAAAAAAAAAAAAAGAATCTTAAAAATAACAAGAAGAATTAATGAACTTGTGGGTTGGTGAATGCATGCACATGTCACAGTTCCCTAAGGAGAGAATCTCCTGTGTTCAGGACACTTCCTGACTAACACTATGTACCTCTCCATTTGACCATTCTTCTGTATCCTTTATCATATCCTTCATAATAAACAGGTACGTTTAAAGACACTCTCTAAATTCTGTGAACCAGATCAAATTAATTGAACCCAAGGAGAGATGTTGTGGGAACCTCTGATTTACAGCAGTTTGTTAGAAGCTCAAGTAACACACTAAACTTGCATTTGGTGTCTAAAGTGGGAGCGGTCTTGTGGGATTGAGCCCATAGCCTGTAGATAAAGTGTGTCAGAACTGAGTTAAATTTGTGCAACACCCAGCCAGTGTCTGTTGAGATCTATAGGATTACTTGCTGGTCTTGGAAAACATACAACAGAGATGTCTATCTTAAGATTTTATTTAGGTTGTTGATAGACTTATTCAACACCATGCATATAATATCATATAAAAATAATGTTTGTAACATATTGTACATTTTTCTATAAGTCAAGTGCATTCTATTGAATACTGTATGGAATAGATTTTAATATTATTCCTCTTATTGGAGAATTGTGTGGCTTGTCCTTCTCCGTTACTAGTGAGAATGGGGTTCTTGGAGTGCTGCTGGAATAAGCATTTCTGGAGATCCCTAAAGCTTTATTAATGTGGAATTACATCCCTGGGTTTGCAAAGTCCCCTTTCATTTAAACCAGTCCTGGAAGAGGTGCAGCTGGGGATGCAGCAGAGCTAGAAGCAAGACCAGTGTCCAGAGTTTCCATTTCATAGTGGAGTTGGGTCCTGCACAGCATCAGGCTAGTCACAGTCCATTAGTCCATTGTGTGTGAGGGGGGGTCCCCATGGCTGTGGGCCATGAGGTGAATACAGGGAGTGTGCGAATGTGGCCCCTGCAACAAGAATCCCAAGAGAGCAAGAGGCCAGAGGAAACTCCTTTGTTCAGGAGTTCATATGTCTCAAATCTTCCTGTGCTTGCAGTGGCCACACCTATTCTGGCCAATGACCTGTTCCCAGGTGAGACTGACAGGCAAGTACGTTCCCTGCATCACCCAGACTTTACTGGGCATACATGCATTTTTCCTTCCCTTTGCTCCTTCCTTATTAATTAGTAACCAGGTTATTCTAAGCTTAAGTACTTTAAAATCTTTCCCTAAGTTACACAAGCTGGCACACAACTACAGGTCCATTGAACTCCCGTGTCCAGGCTCTGTACCAGTCCTGCTGGGGGTATTAGGGGACACTGTAATAAATCTCACCAAAAGTAACCTCATGGGGTGATCTGATCATAAATCCCTAACTGGGCAGCTCATAGTAAGCAGTCACACCTAGGGCCTATAACTTCTTTAGTAAAAAGTTTGTCTTTTCCTTAAGCAAGCCAGCCCTGTCCATTGTTTCTGTGCATCTAGGTTAACCCACCTTTGAAATGCCTCTTTTTCAGACCCCTGGTAAGTATAACCACCTGAAGAGAGCACATAATCTTGTAAACTGTCCTGTAATCCAATCCTCACTTTGCTATTCCACCCTCATGGATCGTCCTTAAATGTTCTCCTTGATTCTATATGCATAAAAGAAACTGCGGAACTGTCATTCAGGGGAGCATTTGCAATCTTGCTTCCTGGCATTATCGTTAGGTTGGCTCAAATAAAATCTTATAAAAATTCTTTACAGGTTTGGATGTTCTATGTCGACACCACCATTATGAAATCCCTGCTATACACACAGGCAGTTTCCTACGCTTTTCCTGTTCTCTGAACGCTTATAAAACTTTTTCTTTGTAATTAAATCTGCTAAATTTTTTCTTTAAATGATTGAAAGAAATGAAGGGAGCCAGGAGAGTCCATTCTTACTCTTATATAATAAGAGACATAAATTCCCTAATCCTAACATCTAACATCTCTAAGTCTAGACGGTGTTCACTGTAACAGGATTTTAAAGCTCACTGAACAGGCCTTACACTTCCCAGGCTCTTGTGTTTCGTCTGGGTTATGGGTCTAGCTCTGGCCAGTGAACTGTGAATGGAAGTCACCATCATTTTGAGGCGGTAAAACGTTCTTGGGTAACCTCTTAACTCTCTCGTCTCCTCATTCAGTAACCCTGGAAACCATCCATGAAGATGGCAGAGCCATGAGATGGAAGAATAATTAATCTCTAAGTATATACTTAGAGTTTACCTGGAAACCCACTGCAACTGCAGCAGAAGTCATAAGAATGGAAATAAACTTGGGTTCGTTCAGTTTAATCTGATTAAAGTAGACACAGGAAGACACAATACATATACGGTGGCAGACCCAAGATCTTGCAGTTAAAGTGAATTAGTATGCTTTTCATTTTGGCTAAGAGAAAAATCTTACTATAAATTACTTCAACAGTAGGGAATTTATTATCTCATATAAAAGTGTATTTTGGAGGTGGATTATTCTAGGACAGTAGCTCAGAAGTGTGTTTATAATATGGCTACTGTGGCTCCAAGCATCACATTATAAATGTTAATATCCAAGATCAAGGAGGGATATGTTCTATTCTCATGTCTCAGTTTTAGGGGAAGGAAAATCTTCCTATCATCCCCTCCTCCCCACATCCTCCCCAAAGAAAACCAAAGACCTTTATTTCTATTGTCCAGTGTTGAATCAAATTTTCCTGTCTAAGCCCCTTACTACAGTTAAGTTGACTTTCCTGGGATTAGTTCTCTAATCTAATCAACATTCATTATCCAGGGCTAAGATAGTCCATGAAAGGAATGATCTCCCAATTCCTAAATAAACCCAGGGTTCTGCTAGCAAGGAAAAGTAGAACAGTGAGTAGAACACTGCTGCTGAGTAGAACAGTGTCTAACAATATAGAAGATATTCAAAGACCTAGGCAAAATGTTCTGTCAACATTAGGCACTGAATGGGGACAGAATTTGCCACTCCAAAAGATGCCTCTTTGGCATAAAGATTTTTTAGGCTAGTTAATTTAAAAAAAACAGTAGCACAGAAAAAGCTCTGAACACCAAATAGAAGTTACTCTTTGTTTTAAAAAAAATTTTTTTTCTTTATTGATTTTAGAGAGAGAGGAAGGGAGAGGGAGAGAGAGATAGAAACATCCATGAGAGAGAACACCGATTGGCCACCTCCTGCATGCCCTTCACTGAGGATTGGGCCCACAACCTGGGCATGTGCTCTGACCTGGAATCGAACCAGCGACTTCTTGGTGCATGGGTCAATGCTCAACTACTGAGCCACATCGGCCAGGCTAGAAGTTACCGTTTATAAGAGACATTTACATTTTTTAAGGGAAAATCTCCATTTCTAAGACTTTCCTTCTCTGTACCAGGAAGAAGATGAGGAGTAAATCTTTAGAATTTGTTATTAATGGAATGGCAATGACTTAAATCTGTATAACAACTTTACCCTTGCTTACTGTGCTTCTCCTGGTCCCCTCCCCTAACTGAACTTACCTCTTCACTAACATCTTCATTCATCTTTAGCTAGAGATGGTATTTAAAATGGTGGCTTGGGCCATTTGGGCAGTTACTCAGTTTTTCAGGTGTCTCCCATGTATAATGGAAGTCTACCTGTTACTAACATCTGTTTTTTTTTTCCCTCTCTCCTGTTAATCTGTCATTTAATTTTTTCCAGCTGATCAAAGTTTTACAGTAGCTCCAAATGTTATCACTGAATTTATTAACCCAACAGTAAAACTTTCTCATAAATACTCAACTCTTAATTCAGTTTCTTTTTTAATCACAAATTGGTTCCACAATTGGGTTGCTGGGTTTAAAACATTATTATTTTTATTTTTTATATTTAACTTTAAACTATTAGCACTGACATCGTGTAGGAAATATCAAGTTTGAAATAGTAACTTTTGATTATTAGAGTATGTAGCTATTTTTAGGCAAGGGCCCAATTTAGCATTAAAGATGGATTCCCCTCGCTCTCCAATAGGCTGCCACATTCAGCCAACTTGACCAAAGAAGGTTCTTTTGTATTTAAGAAAAATAATATTTGTTAAAGTGCACTTCAGTCCTATTTCATAGTAAGACCCTGAAAAGAAAAGCTCAACGGAGGAAACATTATAATTGTGAAGGTTGGTCAGGAACTCAAGTAATTGGTCTTCTGGATCCAAACTTTGTCATTTTCGGAAGTGATTTCTAAGATAGTCCACCCTAAAAGTCCCAGTGTGTATG
Source organism: Tadarida brasiliensis (assembly GCA_030848825.1). Classification (NCBI taxonomy): domain Eukaryota; kingdom Metazoa; phylum Chordata; class Mammalia; order Chiroptera; family Molossidae; genus Tadarida; species Tadarida brasiliensis. The sequence goes on along the minus strand of CM061257.1, from coordinate 230,350,288 downwards.
CTTTTTAAGAATTTGTATTATAATCTCCACCTCTCCAAAGTATGAATTTCAATGACTGGCGCTAATGTGCACGCAGGATCAGGTGCATTATTGGCTCGGAGTCACTGGAGCAAGGAGTTGAATGATGTGTGAAATGAAAACCTGACCCAAAACTCGGAGGGAGTTCAGAGAGGGCTGTGCTGTCGTCTCTGCAAGGCTGGCTCCTGCGACGCTGGGAATCACACAGGTGTATAATAACAGATCCCTGAATCTCAGAGTCCAGAGTGGGCAGAGGAGAGTGCTTTAATGAGCTGTTTTATGTCCGTCCTTGTCTTACTACATCTTTCTTATGTCTCCGGCTACTAGGAGCTGTGACAATTAATAGTCTCTACCTCAAAGTGAAGTGTTAAGGTGAGAAAATTACTTGAACCACTTGAGCTGAATGACTCAACTTTACTTCCATTTGCAAGAGATATAAAAAGAAAACACAAAAATCAAGAAGAATTTGGGTGAAGGAGACGGTCTTTAGAAATACTAAGTTCAGTTCTTTACCTCAGGTTTCTGTAGAGACCTAAGACCTACATTTCAAAGTATGACATCCCAATTTCATTAGTTTTCTCAAAATAAACTAAAATAAAACAATAGTAAGATAAACACACACATACGCACATGCTATACGTAACAATAATAAAAAAAAAATACATACATGCACAATAAATGAGACAAGTAAAACATCGTTCAAGTGTCTGAGCTGTGAAGACCTTGGAAAGCTTTCCAGGATTGACTGACTGACTGGAGGCATTGGGCTTTGAGAACCCACAAACAGCCATAGCAGACAAACAAACCAAAATAACTGAATCCGGTGTGACTGGTCTTCTCGTTTCAGAACCTCTTTTTATCAGATCTGACTTGTAACAGTGAGGGGAGTGACTAACATGTGTTAGTTTCAGTGTTTTCCAAAAACAGAACACCTGCTATCAAGCAAGATTTTCCTTGGTGCGTAGATGATCTGATTCCTAACTTTGATAGTTACACATGTATTTTTGTGTGCATTTGGGGAAAATATAACTCAGGCACCAACATATCATTGCTTGAACATTAGTCCAAAGGTGGAGACAGGAAGTGTACTGTGTTCCAAGCTGTGTGAAAGCAGTACCTAAATGACAAATTAAGGAAACACTGAGATTCGACACTGGCCAGGGCCTACAGGGTTTTAAGTAGATGAGTATCAATGACTTTCTTCTTGTTTTGGTGAGACAATGATAGATGAAGCATTTCTTTCAAGTGTTTCCCTGCCTGTAGTCAGAACATTGCAACCAGCTCCCTCCACTGGCAATAACCCTGATTTCATTTCCTTTTTTTTTACCACTGCCATCATCATAACAGCTACTGTTTTTCGAATGTTTTAATGCACTATATCACTGAATCCTTGAGACAACTCTGAAGTAGACACTATCATTATTCCCAATTTTCCAGACAAAGAAACTGAAGCTTGGAGATGCTATCTTTTTAATCTGACTCCTCTTAGCAGACCATTCTGTCTTCTGTAATTTCCACCTCCCTACTGGTGTTTCTTATATATTAATAATACAAATAAGCCCTGGCCAGTGTGGCTCAGTTGGTTGGACCATCGTCTTGTACACCAAAAGGTGGTGGGTTCAATTCCTCATCAGTGCACATACTCAGGTTGTGGGTTCAATTCAGAGTTGGGGCGTGTATGGGCAGCAACCAACTGATGTTTCTTTCTCACATTGATGTCTCCCTCTGTCTCTCTCCATCCCCTCCTCTCTCTGAGCTCAATAAAAACAACAATAATAATACAAATAAGAATATTATAACAATGGTGAACATTTATTGACTACCCACTGAGTTTGGGCATGAATTTAAATGGTTACAACGACTGTCTTATTGTATACTCACAAAATCACCTAACGTGGACATAAATTTTATCTTCACTATGCAGATTAAGAAATGGAAGTAAAGAGAGGTAAAATAACTTCTCCAGTGTTACACACTCATGGATCAGAGATAGCAGACTGCTCACCCCGAAATCCATTCTTGAGGAAGAGAATTGGCATGTGCCTTCCATCCAGGCTATGGGATAGCACAATGAATAGTGCACTAGAAACTGGGTAAATCAGTTGTGCTCCTCACTGGACACTTGCCTGTGAGGCTTACACAAAGTCCTCAAGCTCTGGAACCTCTGTTTCCCTTGCATGTGTCTATCAATGTCCTAGAGTTACTTGTAAGAAAGAAGGAAGAAGAAAGAGGAAAGAGAATTGAAGCAGAGAAAGTTAAATTGGTCTTACTCTCCATTTATGTCTCAAGTCTTGAATAAATTTGAAGACTTAAAAAATTAAAAGTTTCAAAGAGCTTCTTGGCTAAGTTGACCTCAGTGTTCTAAGAAATTGTAAAGTGACAGTAGGTTCTGTCCCACTAGCTCTAAAGACAAATCTTCTTAATGAACTGAACTCTTGAATTGCAAAGTAGCTAGAAGCCAAATTATGTTCAAAATGTCCTTTAAAACACCCTCCATTCTCAAATCCAGCCATCAGTTAAATCCCATGAATGTAAATAAGGACTGACATGATTAAATCCTCTTAAATAAAATGTATTAATGTAGTTCCAGAGGAATATAAATTTTTTTGGTAAAGTATTTTCCAAAGTCCTCCCTGTCTAAAGTACTTAATATTTTATCCCTAAATTTTCCATATTATTAACTTATGTTAAGAGGATTCAAAATATTGGTAATGTAAAGTGTGTGATGAATTTATCATGGTATTATAAGATAGTTAATATCTAGTTTAAAAATTTCAGAGGTTAAGGATGGCAAGCTAAATAATTTGCAAGTGCATTTTTTGCATAGTTACTTGGCAACAATTCCATACCCTGCTTTCACAGTTTGACAAAAGGCGCCGTTCATCTTTAGCAAATCAACCAGTGATGCAATCTTTGGCTTTACGTCTTCAGCTGGGCTATTTCTCCATTCCATGAACAATAAGACTTGATATAAGTAATGACTTTTAAATTATTAAATACTCAAAAATAGAGTGATCAAAACTGATAAAAAGCATTCAAAGTGATTATACTGCTTTAGTCTGTGGGAAATGGCGTTGTCAGCTGACAAATGGAATGTAATTTCTTTCACCGAAGGCTTTGGGCCACCTGGCGACCGTTTACCTTAGGCTGATTGGAAATAGCTGTTAGAGAAAACCTGATCAGCTCAGTTGCTTAAAATGGATATATTACACAGAAAGGACCTAAGGAATAGATGGAAGGACCTAAGGAATACATTAATTATTAAGCAAACAGTCATGAACTGAGCTTCCAGGAAACTAATGATAATGAGAGGCACAAATAGGCACTAGGACATTTACAACGAGGAGGAGGATCATAGTAACAGTTAATAGAAATAAAGCCAGCCACTGTGAAACCCATGCTTTCCTGACTTAACTTTCACAGCAACTCAAGGGGGAAGATGTAATGAACAATCCCATTTGAAAGATAAGAAAACTGAGGCTAAGAGAGTTCGTGGTTTTTACCCAGCATCATCCAGCTAATAAGTACCAGGGCCAGGATTCCAACCCAGACCTGCCTGTTCCCGGGGCCTGTTCTTTGATCCACTGGCCTTTGCTTTTCTGGCAGCACCAAGGCAGGCCTGGTGAGGATGCAGAAAGTGGGACATGTGATTCTTCTACAGATTTTGCATCAACGGTAGCCTAGCCACACATGACTTAAACACGCGGCAAACACGAGAAATGAGCCGAATTAGTTCTGACTCAGGAACAGGCGTGAGAGGGCATGCAGGATGACAGCAGTTACGTTCAGTGAGGAAAGCTTCAGCACTCACCGCAGTTCCTTCTTCTCAGTTCTTCGACCTGGGAGCGTTTGGACAGAAGGAGGATGGGGAAACCATGACTGGCTAAGGGAAGACTCTAAAACAAGATATAAATAAAATATAAAGCTATACATAATTTTTTTCAAAAGTCTAAAGCAAGTTATCCTAAAAGACTTTATTGTTGAAAGTATGACAGATGTGCCTCCTTTTTTACCCCCACTGACCTCCTCCTGCCCATTCCTACCCCCACCCTGCCTTCACTGCACTATTGTGTGTGTCCATTGCTTATGCATATTGATTCTAAACATAACTTTGTGAGACTCAGTGAGACACAGTTGGTGGAGGAGGGGGGACTGACACTGAGCTTCTCTGCAGTCTTTCTAGTATACCACCATTCAAGGAGGTTGAATAGACATTTACATGTGGTGAGGGGTCAGAGGTGAAGATGAGGGGGCAAAGGAAGGAGATTTGGAAAGTTTTTCTTCATAGGAAAAGAGGGAGATCGATGCAGGTATATGAACATAATCAGATAGGTTTTAAAGAAGACATTAATGAGTTCAGATGAGGTGGCAAAGGGGACACACTGTGGTTTGTGAGGAGAGGAGACAATATTCCATACTGAATATTTGGAGTCAGGCAAACCTGGGGTAAACATGGTGAGCTCCTTAAATTCTCCAGCCCTGAGTTTCCTTACCTTTAAAGTTAAAGGTAATTAAATCCTCCATCACCAGAGTTTCCATGGTGACAATAAAGGATGAAAGTGATGATGTATATAAGATGCACACAGCAAGCCCTTCGTGAAAAGTAGTGGTTGCAATTATAACTCTGTTTAATAAAGTGAAATATAGACTTTGTTTGAAGTTGGTTAACCTGGAAGCAATGTAGAAAAGAACAATGATAGCTTAAAGGAGGAGGAAAAATTACTGTGACATCATTTTGCCATACAAATTCTACTCGTCTCTAAAATATCCTTTACTGGTGTCCATTCTATTTGTGCTAAAAGAACCAAACAAGAAGGCATTAGACTGAGGTGACTCTAATGCTTTAGTTGCCTACATAAGCAAACCATCGATGAGAGAGAACATCGATTGGCCGCCTCCTGCATGCCCCCCACTGGGGATTAGGCCCACAACTTGGGCATGTGCCCTGACTGGGAATTGAACCAGCTATCTCTTGGTGCATGGGTCGACACTGAGCCACACCAGCCAGGCAAGCAACTGGATTATTGACAAGGTAATAGGGAAGCATCAATTGACATGAACTGAGCTTCTCTGAATCTCTGCCTCCTCTAAGGACAGAAGAAAGAAGGGCAACATGGAGACCTACTGAGGGAAATGAACCATTTGCATAACACTTCAAATGATCAATACCAGAGATGCCAGACATGGTAATGGGTGATTACATGGCCAACGGAAGGGGAAGAAGAAAAAAACTCTAAGTGTTAGAGTTGAAGGGAGCATGAGGCTCTATTAGGAGCTAACAAAGAAACCATCAGGGAATTTACAGTTTAAAAATTGTAGAGGTCTGCCTGCCCTGGCCGGTTTGGCTCAGCAGTAAGAGTGTCGCCCGCGGACCAGAGAGTCCTGGGTTCGGTTCCCACTAAGGACATGTACCTTGGTTGCAGTTTGTCCCCTGCCCGGGTTGGGGTCGTGTGAGTGGCAACCACTTGATGTGTCTCTCTCACATCGATGTTTCTCTCTCTCTCTTCCTCCCTCTCTCCCTCACGTTCTATCTGAAGATAAATGCAAAATGTCCTCGGGTGAGGATAAAAAACAAAACAAAACAGAACAAAAAACTTTAGAGGTCTGCCCTGGCCAGTTTGGCTCAGGGGTTAGAGGGTCGGCCCCTGGACCAAAGAGTCTCGGGTTCAATTCCAGTCAAGGGTAGGTATCTTGTGGTTGTGGTTCGGTTCCCAGCCCTGGTTGGGGTCATGTGGGAAGCAACTAATCAATGTGTCTCTCTCACATCAATGTTGGATTAAAAACAACAACAACAAAACTTCAGAGGTCTAAATACTGCTACAATTTTTCTGTAAACTGAAATAAGAAGCTATGCTTTAAATTCTTTAAACCTATGGATCAATGATGTGTGTACGTGTGTGTGTGTGTGTGTGTGTGTGTGTGTGTGTGTGTGTCTTTCCTGTTCTTTTGTGTGTATTTTTATGTTTCTGTGTTTTCTTTTGCTTTTTATGTATGTGAAAGTAACTGGGGGATATGAAAACAAAGACAATGTTTTGAAAGCAATGGGAAATGTGCCACCTGATGAAGGCCATGTTATTGCTTATGGGTTTAGCGTGTATCTCAGGTATACTTCATGGCAACAGTACTAGATTATGAAGAGTTACATTGTCAGAAGGCTTCATGTCCAACAAATAATCCATTTGTTGTAGAAGACAACATTATTATACACAAAATAAATGATAAAGTGATTACTAAATGAAATCAAATAATTGTTCTACTTCATATCATATGTCAAGGCATACCGTTTATATACTTATATTGGACTGATGACCTTGTTATGTCTTATACAAGGTAGGTGTAAAATAGACCTGACATGCTAATTAATATATATTTTTTTAAAAGATGTAAAACCTGGCTGGTGTGACTCAGTGGTTGAGCATCAACCCATGCACCAAGAGTTCGCTGGTTCAATTCCCAGTCAGGGCACATGCCCAGGTTGTGGGCCTGATCCCCAGTGGGGGGCATACAGGAGGCGGCCAATCGATGTTCTTTCTCATCAATGTTTCTATCTCTCTCTCTCTCCCTCTCTCTCTAAAATCAATAAAGAAAAAATAATAATAATAAAAAAAGATGTAATAAATGTCTTTGTAAAATTTTAAGGGATATTTTCTCTAAAGCTGGAAAGATAGTGGTCTGCTTCAGAATTTTAACAACCTGAGTATTTTTGCTTTTTGACAAGAAATACAAATGTAGAAGACACGTATCCCACTGTGCCCAGACGTCTGGCACAACCACTGAAAAATGGCAAACATGCCCCAGTTAACTAGTGGGGAAAAAAATGCATCTAAGAACACAAGACCAAAGAAGCCCAAAATCTGACAGCATTTGGAAGATTCACAAAATAAGTAGCAAGAATAATCTTGAAATTCTATCTTCTGAGGAATTATTTCTCAATTAAACATAACATTGGTTTTTGGAGATTATCGAGGTCAGTGTGGATTTATAAGGAGCACATCCATGACATAATCAGGCAGACAAGGGAAGTGTCTAGACTGTATTGTTGTGTAGGCTAAAAAGTTAATTATCACCTCTTTAGATAGTCTCTCCCCAAACACCTGTTCTAATTAAAAAACAGCAATTATTCTCAGTTATCTTTATCACAGCACATTGTTTTTTGCATTATTTATTATGTTCTGAAAATACATTGTTTATATATTTATTTAGTTAGTTATTGACTGTTTCTTCATTTTCCTGGGGATGGACACTGTTAGGTACCTTGTTGATCTTGTTCCTTGTGTATCCCTAACTCACAAAATAGTACCTGACACATTCTGGTCTCCAAGTAAATATTTACAGTGAGTGACATAAAAATAAGGACCAGGAAGAGACGGAATGCCTGTAACATATTCATTATCTGCTCGGGATTTTCTTTTACTTACTTTATTGTGTTCCTGTAACTTAGAACATTTTGTAATAACTAAAGTAAAAGTGTAGTAATTAAAACATCCCAAGTAAAAAGTACTGCATTTCATTCATTAACAGGCTCTGTTGATTACTTTATTTTTCATTATAATTTCAACACTATTTCCTCAAATCATAATTAGATGGAGTAATTGTGAATGCAAAGATGGTTTTATCCCTTGAGGAGGAACACTCTCTTCATTTTATTTATTATCATTCATTTGTGCATTCAGTCATTCATTCCCGTGTTAACATTTCTTGAGTAGTTACAGTCTGCCATTGTTCTACTATATTCTATAACAGGTATAGTTTTCTTTCTTTGAGTGAATCAAAATACAGTAGGCAGATAATCAAGGAAACCAACAAAGACCAGCACGATGAGTTGTGCACAGTGAACTGTGAGCACACAGAACCTCATCTGGAAGGCTTAGGAGAGAAGAATGGACCGCAGGAAGTAGACGTTAGGTCAGGCGGAAGGGATCATTTGAATGGCAAACAGGGAAATTCACCTAGTTGGTATGACTGGGCAGAATATACAGATGTTCCTTGACTTATGATGAAATTATGTCCCGATATATCTATTGTAAGTTGGAATTATCATAAGTCAAAAATGCATTTAACGTACCTAGCCTACTAAACATCATAGCTTAGCTTAGTCTACCTTAAACGTGCTCCGAATGCTTACATCAAACTACAGCTGGGCAAAAGCAGCAAACACAAGGAGTGTGCTGTAGCATATCAGTTGTCGACCCTTGTGATCGCTGGGCTGACCAGGAGCTGCCACTCACTGCCGCTGTCCAGAATCACAACAGCTGTCCCACCGTTCAGCACAGAGCAGGAAAATATCTAAATTCACAATTCGAATTACGGTTTCTTACTGAATACATGTCACTTTAGCACGCTCCTGAAGTTGAAACATTGCAAGTTAAATCGTTTTAAGTAGGGCACGATATGTATTTAGGAAAGAGGCTGAAGGGGTAAGGAAGAGTCATATCACAGGAGGACTTTCATGCCATGCACCCTACAGATAAAATTTGTTTAAAAGCTACCTGTAATCCAATAAGACTGAAGATGGAAGGATGGTCCCAATTATCAATTATGCCACATGAAGTGATAGCTTACAGGAAGATTTACTGGCTGTGTGAGAAGCGGGACCTCTTAAGGTGACAGTGTTTCTGGTGGTAGGAGGGCCACCGATATCCTTACCTTTATAGATCAGAAGCTCAATTTGTTTAGTTCATCCAGAGTTTAGGTTAGTTTAGGATGGCAAAATTTACAAGAGACCAATATTAGGTCAAAGGTAAAAGGACAGTTGTATCAGCTTGTCAGTCCATTTTCTCCCGGGCATGACCCTACAAAGAAAACCAAAGCTTTAGACAATCTGATTGATAAAGACATTAGAAAAGTCACCCTAATAAATTCATTCATCTATGAGGGTAGAAACAAAATATAAAATTAATTATGTGCATATCAGAGTCACTTCACAGGACTAAAAATAAACGCATGTACATGAGTTTTTGAGTCTCTTTTTCAAATACTAAATCACATACTTTTTATCTTAAAAGATTATTTAGATTGTTATAATCTTCACTGGATTTCAAGTTCTTAAAATTCTATAAGGATACATTTTTCCAAAATAAAAATGTTATTTGATTATAAATGTAGCATACGTCTTTTAAAAGATTTACCAAATATGAAAGTATGAGGGTGAAATCACCTTTTAGTTAAGCTCTTAAATATAAACTCTGTTGATATTTTATTGGAAATCCTTGCATCTTTTTATACACATACACATATATTGCTCTGTAAGCCTCTTTTTGTTTTACTATCTAGGGGCATCAACTAATATGTTTCGTATTTTGTGTATAGCTATGTCCATACTTCATATATTTAAACCATTTTGTTCAAAATTTAGGTCACATCTACCACAATTTCTTCTTTACTTACTTTTCCATAAAATAAATTCTTAGAAGTCGAATATATATGTCAAAGGTATGCATATTTTGAAGATTTGGGATTAAATATAAATGTTATTGCTTTCCAGAATTTACCTTTTAAGCAGTAATTTTACCACATTTTCATTACAATTAAATTAGTAATTTTTTTCAATGTTTGTCACAAGTATATATTTCACATCTATATCTTTGATTATGAGTGAGGCTGAATATTCTTACTAATCCTTTGCTTTTCTTCTTTAACTATATCTTTATATTACTTTTTTATATTTATATTAAGATAGTAGCTTTTGTTATTTTATTATTCATTTGTTGAATACTGTTAATGCAATGAGTATTAAGCACTGCCGTATGCCAGTCTTCTAGGTATCTAGGCTACAGGAGTGAGCAGAAAAAAACAAAACAAAATAGAAAAAACAAAAATGACAACAACAAAAGATAATTAATCCATTATAGAAATACTCTGATTTTTTTTTTCCCACTGAGGGTCAAACACATGCTAAATATTGTTTTCACAACCTTTCCAGTGATTTATTTACAAATCACTTCTTAAACTGAATGTCTCTGCAGTATTTTATTGTATATATTATGATCTGATTCCTATTATTCTTCCTTTTCAGAGAGTGATCTCGCCTCCTCATTACCCAACTCCCCCATGCCTTTATCACCATCACAATAGGCTTGAGCAAGGAGGGGCAGCACTAGCAATATCAGGGGAGCAGGAAGGGTCATGAAGATTGGGGACTTGCTTGTTTTTGTTGTGCAAGTTCTGTTCTGTTTTCATCTAACTTGTAAAAACGGGAACTTGTTTACAAATAAGAAAAAAGAAAGATAAATGTCTTAGCTCTGATATTGCACCTAGTTAGAGACGTGAGAAACGGACAGTCCGCATAGACAAGCATCTTAGCCAACCTTCTCACAGGCACACTTTCAGGTGGGCAGGATAAATGACTGTTACAGCAAGAGCTAGCCAGTTTCCATCAAGGCACTCTTCAGACCTTCGCCACAAATTTAATTTAAATCTTTGACGCTCATAAAGTTTCAATATTTATGCTTCCCACTCACATTTTTATTTTATTTTTTATTGCCTCTGCCCTTACTCTTTCAAACAAGATCTAAATGGAAAGTGTCAGGATATTGCATCAAAAGCCATTTAGATTGGTTTTGAATGGAGTGCAGATAAGCACCCAAACTTCTGAGTGCTTGGTCTAGCTTATTGCATCTTTTAACATACCTTTAGGAAGCAGTTCCAAGACTGTGACAAATGTTTCTCATCCCTGCAACTCTCCAATGAGACTCAACACCCAAAGTTATAAGTCAATTGACAACTTTAGAAATAAACACAAAAAAGTCCCAGTAAACAGTCATCACCAAACTTGGTGTTTGGTGGCTGCTCTGTCCCAGCCCCTACTGAGTGATATGTACATCAGTTCAAGATCTGAATCATTTCATGGGGAAACAGTAAAAAAATTAATCTCATAGCCGGCTCAAAGTTATTTCTGTGTGTAGATTTTACCATCAGCTATTCAAAAACACTAAAAAGGATGTTTCAGTCATTGTTTGGAATTAACTGAAACTGAAAAACTTCTATGATTAGTGTTTGCAATTTCTATTCAAATAAGGTAAATGGCGTAATTGACCTTGTGCCTAATTCAAGAGTTCTTTCTCTTTTTCATGATGAGAACTTTACTTATATTGACTACCTTGTGTGTGATTTTCATATTTACATACATACTTCAGGGGTCTTGCAAATATTAAATTTTTTAAAAGTCACTAATCTGAATGGTCCTAAGACAGAGAAGATAATTGTTTTTAAGGCATTTGAGAACTACTCAGGATCAAACCATCTCCATCGTTTCTGGAAGCAAATGAATGTCCAAGGCTGCACGATGTGAGCAGAGTTTTCCGTGTGGGACCATGGACACAGGGACTCCAGGAATCAGTGTCATTACTAAGAGTGTAAGACCAGAAGTGCGGTTCAGAGGGGCATGCACTCATCCTTTGTTCGGAGAAAATTGGTTTAAACTAGATACGACTAAGAAAAAAAATCTTCCATGTAAGTCAACAAACATATCAATGAGCCTCATCATTTTTAGACAACTAACCAGAGGTACACCCAAGGTCTTAATAGGTCCAATCTTGTCTCCCTCCCGGCCCTTTCTGAAGCCAGCGTTAGGATAAGCCTTGCTAGTCTGTGAGCTGTCTCTGAAGAAGGACCCCAAATTATCATCACCTGAAAACAGATTAGCCCTAAATCAAGTGATAACATTTACCTCTGCTCCTCTGATACCATTCTGGAATGCATTTTCAAAACATAAATATGAGCTTTCTGTTCTTTGCCACAAAGATTTAAAACATTAAAAATATCTATGTGAAAAACTGAAAGTAACAGAACATTTTGCCTGGGCTAAAAGGTGTTTTAATTATTTTTAAATATTCATTAATTCATTTGTTCACCATTTCTTTATTCGGTCATTGAGAAACTAGATCCAGGTTCTAAGAGTGCCAAAAAGCAGAATATAAAATCTTCTCTGAGAGTTGGCACTCAAATCGTACATGATAAACAAAAAAGCAGCTAGCTATAAGACAAGTTGGCGTTTTCTGCAAAGTTTAAAGAAGCGATACCATGTAGAATCTAAAGGCTCTGACTTGAACTCGAGTGACCATGGACAGATTACTTAATCTCTATGAAAGCTTTCCTTCTCTGGCCTGGCTGGTGTAGCTCAGTTGGTTGGAGGCAGCTTCCTGTCGACCAGAAGGTGGCAGTTTCAGTTCCCGATCAGGACACATACCCAGGCTTCCGGTTCCCACGTCGAGGAACATGCAGGAAGAAACTGATCAGTGTTTCTTACTCCACATCGTTGTTTGTTTTGTTCCCTCTCTCTCTCCAATAAAAAAAAAAAAAAATTAAAAAGTGGAAAAAAATAAAAATAAAAGCTTTCCTTCTCTGAATAAATGGGAAGAACAGGATTAACGCCCTCACCTTGTGGTTGTGAGAATATGAAATAACATCAGTAGTATAATTAAGCTGGCATTAGGATATGCTCAATAAACTTTAGCTATTTCTATTGTCGTTATTCTTTCACAAGCAAATGTGTTCAGGTATAGCACAGGTAGCTACTAAGTCTGCGAGAGGGAATAGAAAAGCACCCAAGGAGTAGTGTAACTCAGCATGAAATTCAGCTGCTTACCAGGTTTTTTGCATATGTAGAAATATTTTTAAGAAAGTCTTATCTGTGCCTGGCCGATTCTATTCCTAGACAGAGCACATGCCCAGGTTGCAGGCTTGATCCCCAGTAGGGGGCGTGCAGGAGGCAGCAGATCAATGTTTCACTCTCACATTGATGTCTCTCTCTCTCTTAAAAAAAAGAAAAAAGAAAAGAAAGTCTTATTTATAAATTAATCTCTTCCTGGCCTTTACCAAAGGAAATTTAGAAAGGGGGACAATCATTTTTGGTTAAGGCAAGCTGTCACTCAATTCTTAGTATAAAATCACCATTAGAACTTTTTTTTCTCTTTCCATTTTTCTTCAGATAAATTGTAATGGGACATTCAATAATTCAGTGTGTGTGTGTGTGTGTGTGTGTGTGTGTGTATTTTAATATCTTTCAAAAGAATAAATGGAAACATGCATGGAGTCAACACCGCCGTTGGTGTTAGTTAATGGCTAGTTAACACTTGAATTGGAGTACCCTTTGAATTTAAGTTTCCATACATTATAGTCCAGCTGCTAATAGACACGGGTCTCCTTCTGTCAGATGTTTAGAAGTAGAGGTTTACCAGACTGCCCACACTTCAGAGCCCCAGAACTTGACTACGATAACACAGTAGGCTACTCCCAGCGGTGCTCTCTTTATACTAATGGTTGAAGATGCTCATGATTATGACAAAGTAATTTATTGAGACTTACTGAACCACATTCTTTTGTAAGAATTATGGTTCTGTATTTATATAAAAGAGTGTTGAAGGAGGGCAGTTTCTGTTATCAGACTTGAATTCTTTTTTACAAAGGTCAGATACAACTTTTTACCGGCAACGCTAAAAGAATACTTCTGCTACAATCGGAAGCGTCTTCTGTACATGTCACAGTGTTCCTGAGATAAAATGTGTCCCTCTTGGTTCAGAGCCCAGTCTTTGCCTCTGCACTCAGGCAATGCATAGGCTGCAAATACTTACTCTTTATTAATTGTTCATGGAAAGCTGTGTATCTCTCCAGTGCTGGCAAAACTCTGACATTATTTGGATGGTTATCAAGCTGACTCTATTTTGACTCTATCTCTAGTTGCAACTAAAAATTTTTAGCAACTCAAAGCTAACTGTGGAATTAGTATTTGCAAATGTAGAGAAGGCATCAGATCTATTTAAATGTTTTGTTGAAGGGGAGATTCATTCCCTGCTTATATTTCTTTTTTGTGTGTGTGAAAATAGAGCCCTAATTTTTGCACAAATATAAATGTCCTGATAATCTGTAAGGAACACCACCAAATATCCCAACTACACCAGGACATTAGAGGACTTCCCAGTTTCATTGTGCTGTGGGGGTCTCCTGGGAGGTTGCATGTACACTACCCTGCCATGCAATTGTTACATAGCCTTGAAAATTTCTCTATTTCACATATTAATCATAAATTCTTCATGAGCTCCTCAACCCCCAGAATTCAGTCATAATGCTTTTAAGATGTCTGCATCGTAAGTCATGATATATTATCTTACATTGTTTAGAAGCTGATACTGAAGATGCTTTACAAAGAGGAATTTCCAAAATAGTGTGATAATTAGGGACCATCCCAGACACCCCCTCGTAAAGATGCAGGTGAAAACCTCACTCATCTAGCAGAGTGTTTTCTAATTGCTTGTATCCAAACTTAGAATAATAAACGAGGCATTTGATCAATGTTCCTTTGGTTGGGTAAATTAATATTAAATAAGAAACCCAAATCCCAACCCGATGGCATGTTGAAGCCGGTGATGACACCCTGTACTTCTGCTTCTTCTCTTCCAGGTTTTTCCTCCTGTGTCTTCCACAGACAATCCAGGAATTTTCCATAAGCTTTGCCTTCGATAAACCTCTCATGTCAGACTCTGGATAACCAGAATTACTTTCTTGTAGGCCAATTCCCAATCATGTGGCCTTATTTCATTATAATTACCATTATAGCCCTGGCTAGAGGGTTCTGCTTCGTTTTCAGAGTTACAATTCCCGTTTGACTATGATTAAACTGTCTTTGGATTCATGGGCCTGGAAAATTTGAACAATCCAATTTAATGAAAAACAATTTTCATAGCCATCTGGCAATGGTCTGAATATTTCTAGAAGTTAACTTTTTGCATATTAAACTTCTAAAAGAAATAATTCAATCAGCTTCCAGAATAGCCCACGTGGAGTGAGCCTGCTCTGTGTGTTCCCACCAGCCCACTGATTTGTCTGTCTATTGTACTTCCTCAGTCATTTTCCAGAGAAACAAATCATTTATACAAATTATAATCGATGGGGGTCTGAGTGCTGAGCGTTTTGGAATCGCCTCTTGGGAAAGTTAGATAGTTAGAGTCTAAGAAATTAATCTTATCTGCTTGGATTCTTTCATCAAGGCAAGATTTAAATCAATTAATTATAATTTAGGACATTTTCAAAGCTAAAAAGCTTTCAGAGTGAAAATTGTGTTTGGGTAATTATGAAGAAAGTTCCTCCTATTGAAAAAATAGCCTCACAAGATGCTATTTTTCAGGTTGCTTAAGTTGTTTATAAACTTTTCCAATTTGTTTTTATTTTCCCAAAATTGTGAAAAGATTTAACCATTTATTGATTATAGCATTTGAGTTTTCTAGTAGTGATTACTCAGTCTCTCAGAAAGAAAGTAGATACTTTTGAGTTCTTCAAGCCTGAGTATGACTTGTATGATAATTAAATAATATTTTTGCTTTCCTTTCAAAATTTGAAGAAAAAACACCTCCATTAAGCCTAAATGTGAATTTTATTTAAATTTTTAGTGGAGGGAATTGGTAAATTATGTCTCCTTATATATTTGGTTGGACCTTCTATTAAGGTCTGGGACAAAAAAATCTTGAAAAATTGTAACTACCCAAATATCCTTCTTGGCAAATTCATATCAGATGATAAGGCAAGGGGAGAATAATGTTTGTTTCACAGTCAAACTTGATCTGCATCTCTGCTATACCTATTTCTGCCTTTTCAATCTAAGACTATAAGTCACACACTATAAGTAAGTGGTACTCACTTTCTATATATGTAAATGGACAATAATATCAAGAGAGGTTTGTGGGTCAAGTAATACAATGAAGGTTTAAGCGAAGGTATATAGGCAGATCCTTTGCACATAACCCTTGGATATCAGTCCATGGAATTATGGACACTGATACATTTTTTACTCAAAAGAATACAGGGCTTATGTAAACAAAATACTCACTTGCTTTATTACCCAATTCTTGATAACTTCAGTGGCAATAAAAGCATTCTGTGAAGGCGAAATTTATGTTATCACCTCTCTCATCCTAAAGTCGGAGGTATTTGCAAAGCAACACATTAACAGGTAGCCAATATTCACAGTGACGATGCAGATAAGTCTAAATCACATTTGGAGTCTTAATGTAAAGCAATACTAATAAAATATTTGATTGAGCTGACAAAACATTGGCTGTTTTAAGTAAGTAATTAAGTTGGTGCGATCAACAGAAAACTGTTTCAAGAGTTAACTGCCTTTCACAAAAGAAACAAATCTCATTTTATACTATTTTATAATATTCTGCAGAAACTTTTGTTTTGCTTTGTTTTTTGGCTTTTGTTCTTACCAAGCTAGTAATCTGTAGAAAGAAAAAAAAAATATGGCCCTGCTGTTTATCACTTTCCCCAAATCATAATCCTCTCCGTGTTCCTATAATCATCTCCACAGGAATTAATTGTGATGTCACAAAAGATTATGATATTAAGTGGGAGGCAGGCAGCAGGGAACTGAGCTCTATTAAGAACAAAGATCTCTTTCCTGTAAAAAAATATATGCTGCACATATATCATGCATTTGTTTAAAACTGGGATCAAATTAAGTAAGAGTGAATAAATAGCGAAGACTGTTAGGTTTCTCTACATAGAACTTTTCAGACAAATTTGTGGGTCAAACGTTAGTCATCCATTAATGGAAGTCAGATTGTGTTTTTAGCAATTATATCAGAAAGGTAATCTATATTCTTTCCATTCTATGATTAACTGGTGTCTATCACATATCAGTGTCACAAAATAAAATGGCACATCCATTAAAAGTTCAGACCCTTAGCTGCACATCAGAATCACCTGGAAAACTTGACAAGCTACTTATGCCCTTTCTCCACCCAAAAGCAACTGATTTAATTGGCCTGAGATGAGGTCTGAGCATCAGACATTTTGGAAGCTTCCAGATAGGTCACCTGTGCAGGGAGCTCCGAGGACCAGTGTTCTGCATCATTTTGCTCCCTGCAGGAAATCGTCATGGGAACCATTTATTTCATCTCTCATGGACTCCCCAGATAGACTATTTAGAGAGAACCACATCTTCCAAGCACAGTTTTAACATCTGAGTGTATTCCAAATCCTATCTCAGGGTTTAATTTAAAAAAGGCACTTCATAGGAAATTCAGTGTGAGCAAAAGCTGGTGTGTGATCTTGGAACACGCAGGTAAAAGCTTGCTAATTACCCAGGAACAGTGGCCGAGCAGCAAAGCATGATACATCAGCATCCACTGGTGGAAGAAGGTTTCCCCAAAGAGTGGCCTTCAACACCAGTGCAGCACATGGCTGGGCTCGTCTCTGAGCATTTGTGGGACACTCCCCAAGAACTTAAAAACTATGTGGGACACAGGTGGTTTTAGAGGGGAGTTATGAGATAAGAGCTAGGTTTACTGTTTTAGTTATTCTAGTTAATTTTAATATCATCATCAGTGTCTACGCTATAATGGTATTTGAAAACATAAACTCAAAAGGTATGTAAGGAATAGTCCCTATGCCATGTCTCAATTAAAAATGGATAGAGGGAAAGAGAGTGCTGCACCGGACCAGGTAACACATAGAGGTATGTGACAGGCAGAACACTCAGGGCCTCAGATAAGGGACAGAGTCTCTGTGCAGGGAGGGATGGGTGCCTCTTAAGGAGGCTGCAGCTTCACAGACATGTGTCCAGGGTCTGAAGTCCAAGTTAGTCTCTAGGAAAGGTGACTTTATGCCACTCACAACAGCTTGACCTCTAGGTGCAGACCTGGGAATGAAGGGGAGACAGGCAATTCAGTTCTCAGATTTCCTAATAGGGGGAAGTACTTTTCCATCCCTTAGGAATTCTGCCCCAGTCTATGTCCTGGTCCTAGATCCAGGCAGGGTGGGGATGTTCTCCCAGCCCGCTCTGCCAGGCGTGATTCTGGGACAGCAAACCAAACCACCCTCACTCCGAGTCCTATTTCCCGCTGATTTGTTTGAGCTGCAAACCACGTGGATCAAGTGAATTATGTTACTTACACAGAAATGGATTTACTGCTTTGCAGTGGGTACAGACCAAGTTTGTCCTGCCCTAAGTAGAATCAGAATGAAATACATTTGTTTCTCTAAGTGTGGCAGTGAAGGTTTAATGTTTTGTTTTTTAAACTAATTTAAAATGCAGCAGTTCATTAGGCTGGATACACATCTAGACCAAAGATATGAGCTGAACCCAATAGGAGACGATCACAGACAACCAAATGCAAGAGGCAAAGAAACCAAGAGAAGAGCAGGCAGAGTGGAGGGATGATGAAACATGCATGAGGATTATAAAAGCTGAAATATTTTTAATTACGCAAACACATTTTGTTTTCATGTATAGCAATGTAACTCCATTATTATTCTAAAAATAGAATGGTCAGTAGATTTCAAATACACTTCTTGGTAAACCGTGTTTTTGGGGGAAAAAAATCAAAGCAAAAACAATTGCAATTTATTTTTGAGCCCTTGCTGGATGGAGCAATGAAATAGCTATTAAAAGTTAAGGAGAAAGAGATTGCAAAATCAGCACAGGCATGGAATTCAAGTTGGCAGTGACTACAATAAACTCCCCAGGGTTGTTGTATAAGACAAAGGACTCCAGGTAAAGCACCTGACGCAACATTTGCATATAGACAGCATGCAATAAGTGATAACGATCATCACCATTATTTTATTATTATTAGTGTTATAAATAATCTCCCACATTAAGGAGATTCATTTGAACGGATGTAACACTCCAATTTAGATCAACGGTAAATTGTGGTGTGGCTTGATATTCTGGAATATCCTGGTTTAACTGGAAGTACATGTTTGCTTAAGAATGTTTGATTTTAAAAGTATGGAAAAGAAGGTTCTACTGACTTGCTGTTCAAACTACTACTTATCTTCATTAGCCAAGAAAATAAAGTTTGATTTCCCTGGAGCTTGGTGTGATGCTTGATCATAACAAAACAAGCCATACAGAAAGAAGAAATTTGGTATGGAAATTTAGGTTTCTGAACACACCTCTATTTCCCAATTTCAATGTTTTTGCCTCTGAGGAATAAAAAAAGACAAGTAAATAAGAGATTTGGAGGTGTGGATGGGGTGGGTCCATTATTCCAACTTACTCTCCTGGGAAAATATCCCTGGTAAAGTACACATTACTTTTTGCACTCTCTGCAAATTCATTTTATTAAACAACTTTTTAAACGCCTACTTTTTTGATTTATTAAAATAATAAGGGTAAATCTACATCTACTACAAGGATAAATTATCCCCAAATCTAATCTAGAGGAAATGCATTTTTGCCTTCCTAATAACACTAGAAAAAGAGCTAGTGATCCGATTTCCTATTAGTGAAAATAAGCACTTTAATAAACT
This sequence comes from Tadarida brasiliensis, assembly GCA_030848825.1. Taxonomy (NCBI): domain Eukaryota; kingdom Metazoa; phylum Chordata; class Mammalia; order Chiroptera; family Molossidae; genus Tadarida; species Tadarida brasiliensis. The sequence continues at coordinate 230,331,019 of CM061257.1, read as the reverse complement.
GCTCGGTATCTCCCAGGTATCGTAAATGGCAGCTGCTATTAGAACTAGTCTCAATAATGTAATAGCCATATAAATCCACAGACCTTAATGGAGCATAAATTAAACAGTCATTGGATGGCTTTAACATGTCAACCCAGCTTTTTTTTTTAAATCTTCATCCGAGGATATTTTTCCATTGATTCTTTCAGATAGAGTGGGAGGGAGGGAGAGAGAGAAACATCCATGTGAGAAGGACACATTGAGTGGTTGCCTCCTGCATGACCCTGACTGGGGTTGGGGATCGAACCTGCAACCAACGTATATGCCCTTGACCGGGAGTCGAACCCACAATTCTTTGGTCCACTGGTGATGCTCTAACCACAGAGACAAACCAGCAGAGGTTCAACACAGCTTTTTGAAAAATGTCTTAATTTTGCAATTAATGATCTTGCTAGTTTTCCACAATGGAGGAGAGTAAACTCTCTATTCTTTCTGTCCTTTTTAAGATACACTGTAACCAACAAAATTCTCCATATCAATGTTACGAATTTTAAGGCAAAACTCTAGATGCCAAGTTTCTTAAAATAGCATCTTATATCGGTCAACAAGTGAAGCATAAATTATAATTCAGTTTATGTAATCTTTTATTTTGTTTTTCTTTATTTTTAGAGAAAAAATATATTTAGGTTTAAAAAAAGCTATATTTGCACATTCATGTGTGTAAATGTACACGTGTGTGTGTGTTTCTGTATTTCAATATTAAACCACCTGAGATATTAAAATATCCTGATTAAGGCACAGTTGGTAATATATTTGAAACATAAATAAAACAAATCAGAGAATGATCATTAGTAATTTGAATGGTGTCTCATTTCTCTGTTCTAATTATTATGCTAATATTTTAGTGTAGCACTTATAATTATTTTATTATTAATATCCATTTCTTCTATAAATTAATAGAATATGCATGTTTATATGTTATATTTATCCATAAGAACATCATAATAATTAGTTGCTCCAAAGGCAGAAATTTATCACAAGAAATGTCATAGGCATAACCAAAAATTTTAATACCTGTATAAATAGCATAAAAGTTTTTCAATCATAACAATTGTTATCTAACAGTTATTAATAAGGAAGCAAATTCAGATAATTATCATTATTTTTTTAAAATATCTTTTTATTTTTTTATTTTTTTTTTCCTCTTTTTTTTTTTTTTTTTTTTATTAATTTATTTTTGTTACAGAGGTTTCTCCTTTTTTCCCCATTGACACCCTCCTCCCCATCCCCCCACCCTGTCCTCAGCTTTGTTGTCCATGTCCATCACTTATGCATACATGTGCATAAGTTCTGTGGTTTATCTCTACCCTCCCCCCCACCCCCTCTCCTGAGGGGTGTCAGTTTATTGATTTGAGAGAGAGAGAGAGAGAGCGGGAAGGGAGAGGGAGAGAGAAAGAAAGATCCTGAATGACAACAATCAATCACACCCCCTGCTGGGGAATGAGCCTGCAACCTGGGCACATACCCTCTGGTGCATGGGACGTTGCTCAACCAACTGAGCCACACCAGCCAGGGCTATTTGTTCGCTTTCAATCAGGCACCCTTGAAGTTAATCAACAAAGTCTCAAATGTGTGTTTCTAAAACACAGCACATTTTCTATAATAATTGCAGTTTTCAGTTATGTACTCAATTGCCAAATAATATAAACTTGTGCAATTAAAAAATGCACTAAATTGGAGCTCACTCAATATTGATACAGATAAAGAAAAACATTTCAGCCCAGCCGGTGTGGCTTAGTGGTTAAGTGTCATCCCGTGCACCAAGAGGTCACTGGTTTGAAACCCGATCAGGGCACATGCCTGGGTTTCAGGCTCAGTCCCCAGTAGGGGGTGTGCAGGAGGCAGCCAATTGATTTTGATGTTTCTCTCTCTCCCCCCCTTTCCTTTACTCTCTATCTAAAAACAATAAAAACGTATTAAAAAAAACCAAACATTTCATCACAACTGGATGTTTGGCAAAAGATGACCTCTCCTACGTAGTCTTACATCAAGAAGGGAAAGTCCAAGAGGAGATTTTCCTTCAGGCCATCCGAAATTTGTTAACTAATTGACCTGGATTGCATTTTTGGTTTGCTATATTTTAACCTGCCTTCTCTAATGGGTTTGCCAGCTGTTCTGCTACAGTTAATAGTCTTCTGTTACATATGCTGACCTATGAAGCTAGAGTCTCTTTGGTCTCTATGGTCAAATACAAATGTTATTGTAACAATTATATATGGATATACACGTTCAAAACCAAGAAACTATGTAAGAATTATTCAGTTCGTTTCCTAATTTGTGAAGTTGAAAATGGAGCATCTGTCCTTAATTGTTCTTGATAACCTCTGGTTACTCAAATGTTGTGACCTAGCTTTTCATGTATCATGACTGGTAGAGTGGCATAGACCTGTCCCATTTTCCCTTGTGACCCCACCTGAGACCTTCCTGAAATAGCCTACTTAATTTAAGACGATAATTTTCTCAAAGCAAAAATGTCAATTTTGATCTTATGTATTGGCTTATTCGTGGTGATTTTTTAATCCAACAAATATTTTAATTTTATTTATTTATTTTTAAATATTTTTTTTTCTTTATTGATTTTTAGAGAGAGAGGATGGAAGAGGAAGAGAGAGATAGAACAATCGATGAGAGAGAATATCGATTGGCTGCCTCCTGCATGCCCCCCACTGGGGATCGGACCCACAACCTGGGCATGTGCCCTCACCGAGAATCAAACTGGCAACCTCTTGGTGCATGGGTTGATGCTCAACCACTGAGCCACAGTGGCTGGGCCAAATATTTTAATTTTAAACAAAAATTACATATTTATAAACATAAAAAGCAGCAGGGGAAGAAGAATGGTAGTATTGTATCTAATTACATATTTCCTAAGGGAAAAAGAAGGAAAGAGAAAGAGAAGAAGCCTATGAACAAAATGTGAAAATTATCAGCTGCAATATTTATTTCCCATTTACCCTGGAATTTTCAGTGGTCACCATTCCTAGGTATGCTCCCTTCACTCACTTGTCTATAGGCACAGTGACTATCCAGAGTGCCTGACCAAATGATGAAGCTTATGAGTCTTAGATTCTTACTCTGAAAAGCCTGTATGTTAGCAGGTGGTCTTTCCAGCTTTAAACCCCTATGAGCTGGCTATAGAAGCAAACCTAGAAAATACCAGGACTGTGGTATTTCTACTTTGCCAGCAAGTTTTTTAATTCCAGGGGTCACATTACTTTGCAACTCTGCTATGTCTATTCGCGTTGTGGGAGGATTGCCTGATGTGGGCTGAAGGTTTTGCCGTTGGTGTTCCAGGAGCAGAACAGGGAAATTAGCTTCTGCTTTAGTTGAATTCCATCTCTCTGCAGCTAGGAAATCATGGCTCACATGAAAGGCAAAATGTATATTTAATTTAGATGGTAATATAGTCCTATCTCTCAGTGATCCTTTCTATTCCCATTCTTTTTCCCTCGGATGAACTGACGTAAGTTTCATTTTTAGAATGAAAAGTAATGAGTCTATTCAGTTTTGGCTGTCACAGCACAGATGCCAAAAAAATACAATAATTCAGAATTTTCTTCTTTTAAAATAAGCCTTTGAATCGACAGTGCAGTATTGTATGCTACATAATACACGTTTTTAATGTAGCATTAATATACTACCTTACAACCCTGACAATTTGCACTGACATTTTGCATTAACATCACAGCTAAGTATTTGATAATATTACTCTCTTGGAATCAGAGAGTATTTTAATGGCTGATCTTTCCTCCCTGCAATATTAATACAAAAAGTAATAACTTGGTCACCATGTCACTTATTATATTTCAGGATCTTTCACTAAACACCCAAATAAATGCTTTTATAAGGGTCTACATTTGGTGAACAAGTACTGTTATATAGATTCACTTTTCTCTTTGACAGCCAAAATACAACATGGGCACATTTATTAATCAAATATTTAAGCATGCTAGAAAAGCTTTTTTTGTGTGAACTTGTCTGAGTTCTAAGGTTTTCTTTTCTTTTTTTTATTCTTGAATCGGAAATTTGCTTTTGACTCACATAATGACAGTGAAATTTTATTTTAAATTTGCTATAATGACTAGAGAGTCATATTTTACTTACACAATATGATACAAAAGAAATGGCAGGTAAATCAGCCAGCAACTCTAGGCCATCCTTCTTTGACTTAAGATAAAGTTTTTGTTCAAAGCAAAAATGTCAGTTTTGATCTCATGTATTGGGTTATTCAAAATGACTTCGAGTCTTAACAAAATTTGGAATGTCAAACAAAAATTTATATCTATAAATATAAAATGTAGGAGCAGAATAGAAAATGTAGCAGCAGAATATAAATGATGGTGTTGTATTTAATTATACATTTCCTAAGAGAGAAAGAAAGAAGGAATTCAATAAACTATTAACATGCTTTGAAAAAGCAGAAATATTCATAGCAATCAAAAAACAAAAAATATGGACTCCAAGCTTTCTTATTCAGCAATAACTCCCTAAAACAGTCATGTCTTCATCTCGCACAGATTTACTTTTTCAAAATAAGAGTTACTTAGTATTTCCACTCTTCTTTCAATCATCCACAGATCATTTGCAATTGTTGTTTTCAATTGTAACAAAAAAATGCCCATTCAATTTTTATGTCAGAGGATATTGGTCACAGAAGTACTTCCCAATTTTAGTGTTTTTTTTTTTTTCTTTATTGATTTTAGAAAGAGAGGAAGTGAGAGGGAGAGAGAGGTAGAAATATCAATGAGAGAGAACATCAATTGGTTGCCTCTGAGAATTTGGCTCACAACCTGGGCATGTGCCCTGACCAGAAATCGAACCGGCAACCTCTTGGTGTATGGGTCAACAATCAACCATTGAGCCACACCAGCCGGGCCTTCCCAATTTTAGTTTTAACACAACCGTTCTTTATTGTTTGCTCAGGCATTTGTGGTTTCAACTTAGCTTTTTTGTTCTTTTAAAACCTTACAGGAATTTTATCTTTTGAAAATTCTTAAAGATGCTCGCTGCAGAATGCAGATGGAAGTCCACTAGCTTCATCAATATCTCAAAATGGGCTGCTACCAAAAGACCACTGTGCCCTCTCAGTGTGTGTGCCTGTCCGTGTCCCATTACAGATCTGGCTTTGCAGCAATAGCATGCTCTGTGCATTAATGACCAGACACACCCCATGGATGTTGCAAGTGGTCAGTGGGAGAAGTTCTCTAGGGAATGATCCAGGTAGGAAGGAAGTGAAGTTATAGACATAATCAGTATCATAGGCTGTATTTTAGGAGATGAGAGAGAGAGAGAAAGAGAGGAAGAAAAAACCAGCATGGAAAGTAAAAGATGAGAAGGAAAAAGAGAACAGGAGACAGGAGACATGGGGTAAAGGGAAGAGTGAGTCTCTTCAGGAAGCAATTAGGAGCCTCTGACTGTGGTTCTTAACTTTTTTTTTTTTTTTAGGTTTGTTATAATAACCTTCCTCTTTCTTTGGCTTTTAAAATAAGTTTTCTTTTTCTTTCTTTCATTTTTTTTTTCAATTACAGTTTATATTTAATATCACTCTGTATTAGTGTCAGATGTACATCATAGTGGTAAGACAGTCACATACTTTACAAAGTGGTCCCCCGATATTTCCAGTACCCACCTGGCACTGTACACAGTCATTACAATATTATTGACTATACGCCCTGTGCTATAGTTTACATCCCCATGACTATTTTGTAACTACCAATTTGTACTTCTTAATCCCTTGTTGCAGGAGAAGTGAGTGGGTCGATTTCCCTGTTGCTAGTGGGAGTGGGGTTCTTCAGGTACCACTGGAATAAGCATTTTCAGAGCCCCCCACAGGAGAATGAAATGTGGTAAAATACCTCATTTGCATGAAATTGTATCTCTTGGACTCCAAAGTCCCAGTTCCCTTAACCCAGTCCTGGAAGATGTGCGGGTGGGGTTTTAGCAGAGCTGGAAGCAGGACCAGTGTCCGGAGCTTTTGCTCCATGCTGGAGTTGAGTCCAGCGAAGCATCAGGCTAGATTCAGTGCATCAGTCCCTTGTGTGGAGTCCACACGGCCATGGCCTCGTGGGCAAATGCAGGGCAATGCTCCCCCTACAACAGGAATCTGAAGAGGGCCAAGAGAACCAGGAGGCGAGAGAGAGAACTTCCTTTGTTCAGGGGATTATGTATTTCAGATTTCACGCTCTGGCCGTGACTACACCTATTCTGGCCACTGACTTGTTCCCAGGTGTGACTGACAGGTAAGTACCTTCCCCATCACCCACACCTTACTGACATGCCTCTAAACTGCCTTTGTCTAGTGTCTTCCCAAATCGCTTAACAGGGGACAGACCTGGAGAGTGTTACCTGCAGCTTTCTAGCAAAGCTGTATAAATGGTGTGCTCAGATTATCTAGTCTTCTCTTTACTCCTTTCCTGTTAAATAATAACCAGGTTTTTTTTTGTTTTTTTTTGTTTTTTTTATCCTCACCCGAGGACATTTTTTTTCATTTTCTGTTCAGATAGAGTGGGAGGGAGAGAGAAACATCGACGTGAAAGGGACACATTGAGTGGCTGCCACCCGCACGACCAACCAGGGCCGGGGACAAACTGCAACCGAGGTACATGCCCTTAGCGGGAACCGAACCCGGGTCTCTCTGGACCGCAGGCCGACGCTCTAACCGCTGAGCCTAACCGGCCAGGGCAATAACCAGGTTTTTATCACAGTATCACCTTCACCTGTTCACCAGGGACTCTTTTTATACTGAAAATAATGCTTTCCTGTGAGAGCATTATATAAAAATTTGAGGTCTCTATAGACCTTCCAAAGTTGATATAGTCAAAATAAAAAAGAAGAATTAAGGGCACTGGACTTTGCTATACACAATCTTTTTCTGGTAAAAGACACAGATCTTCGGTGACCAGACAGCCTGCCTTCCCCTGGAAGCTCGAGGAATACCATACCATACTGAGCCAACTCACTGGAGGCTGTGCACTTGGAGGACAGCAGGAACCTTGTGATCTCCTGGTGCATTTTTTTTCTTTATTGATTGTAGAGAGAGGAAGGGAGAGGGACAGAGAGATAGAAACATCCATGAGCGAGAACATTGATTGGCCGCCTCCTGCATGCCCCCCACTGGGGACTGGGCCCACAACCTGGGCATGTGCCCTGACCGGGAATCAAGCCGGCGACCTCTTGGCGCATGGGGCAATGCTCAACCACCAGCCGGGCTTTCCTGGTACTTTTTAAATACTTGATACACAAGAGTCAACGCCCCTCTTCCACTTCACAACTCCCAAGGGTAACTGCAATTACAAAGTTCACTTTCATACCCTCTTTCTGTTTTACGATTCGTCACTGAAGACTCCACAGCAGTCTTTGCTTTCATTCTCCCTCAAAGATTGTTCCCATTTATAAACAATTCATCACAATTTTAGAAGTTTATTTTTGGTTAAGAGGAGATAAGGATATTACATATTCTGTAAGATGAAATAAAATGTACTGTGATTGGAATAAATATTTCATACTTTAATAAAATGGGTTTTAAGTACCTTATTGAATAATGCATAGCCAATGTTAAAGAATTATGTAACTTTTTTATCCTTGGGTTTAATATATCTTGAGATATTTGCTCACTTAGAAAAAAGTTCAGTTAGGTTTAACAGAATAAGATTCGGTTACTCCTAATGCATGAGTCCTTTTGAATTCAGAACACCCCACCACTCTTAACACATATATGTAAAAGGTAAGAAAAAGCAGGAAGACCAATAAGTTTAAGTTATATCCATTAATCATTAAAGGAGTTTCTACCAACTAATATAGTTTTTGTTTTGCAACTAAGGTACGGGCTCTGCCTTTCTTTTGCGCAGGGGGGAAGGGCTGATGGGATCGTGAGCATTCTCTCACCCAGCTTTAGAAAGAAACTGGAAATTAAGGGTCTGGAAATTGAGGTTCTCGAAATGGATTCCTGTAAAACTCTCTTTGTTGGGTACTGCTGCTCACGTCTCTTGGTACCTATTAGCCTCACTGTTTGAAAACTGATCATCTCAATAAAAAACCCGAGAGTGTTAACCTCGCGGCCCAGGCTTTCCTGGACCTGGATGCAGATTGGGCTCCGTCATCAGCAACCCCTTCTCGCCTTCATTTTCCCTCCAGAAACCAAGTGTTTGAGATTCTTCACATCCTGTAATATTTCACATAGTCGTCTCTTTGATTTCATCTTTCATTGAATGGGCAGGGTGCTTCTTTATATGTATGTCATATTAACATTAATATGTAATTCTAATGAGTGTTGTGTTAAATCCAATTTACATAATAATTACTGAAATCCTATGCGTGGTGGGGGTAGGTTCACTTCTGACTTTACAGTAAGCTATCTAGTTTTTTTATTTTTTATTTTGTGGCATATTTTAATCCCATGCTATGTCCTACAGTCACCACCAGCCCCAAACTATTAGACAGCAAATTAATCAGCTCTTGAAAATAACAATGGCTGAATTCTGTGCCTGCCAGACATTACTCAAAGTTAAGATTGAAAGGGCAAAATATTCATCAACGCTGCCAATGCAGCAGGGTATGCCATATCTTAATGGGTATCTCACCGTTTTAAGTGAGAATGGCACCTTTTTTACCTCAAGTGCACAAGTGAATGCTGTACATTATTTGCCCCTTTGCAGCTTGCTGTCAACTATGGGAACGGATTGCTTTTTCTCCACCAGGTGGAGCTAGTGAGGGGCAGGAGGGATGGCGTGCCTTAACCTTAAGGGGAGAGAAGATGGTTTATCCTCACTGCAATTAAAATATTATTTTAGTCCTAAAAGTCTTTTTTAAAAATATTTTTTCTTTACTGATTTTAGAGAGAGAGGAAGGGAGAGAGATAGAAACATCCATGAGAGAGAACATCGATTGGCCGCCTCCTGCATGCTCCCCACTGGGGATTTGGCCCACAGACATGTGCTGTGACCAGGAATCAAACTGGCGACCTCTTCGTGCGTGGATCAACACTCAACCACTGAGCCACACCGGCTGGGCATAAAAGTCTTATTTTTTAGGCAAAATGAAATAGTTGGAATGTGGTAATAGACATAGAGTTGCCCTATACACATACACATCTATCTATCTATACTGGCATCACCGAAGAAAAGAGGTGTAGTTACGTTAGTTGACTCATTCAAACATAGTTATGACCAAGTGCCAAAAAACTTGCACACATGACTATGTCTTTGAAAAGTATAAGCAATATCCTTGCATGTGCACATTAATAAGAATTTAAAAGCATAAGTATTCTATATCTCCTGCAAGAGGTATCGGTCGATCTACAAACACAATGCTCACGTGGTACAAGTTATTATTATAGAATATAAAGATGGGACAAAGATGTTATATTGATCTCTCAAGATGATCATATAGTTTTTCTCCTTTGACCCACCATGGCCATCATGTGACAGATTAACTGTTATATAAAATGAAAACATAATAGACAGGCTAGACATTACTTTGCCTACCACCCCCACACTGCCAAACTCCCAGTCCCCTCCTAAAGGTAACATATGTATTAGTTTGGTGTATCCCCCTTCAGATATGTTTTTAATACATTCTCATACATATGTGTATACTGTCATAAAATAATATTCTTGTGTAATTTTTTTTTATCCTCATCCGAAGACATTTTTCCATTCATCTTTAGACAGATTAGGAAGGAGGGGGAGAGAGAGAAACAGAGAGAGAGAGAGAGAGAGAGAGAGAGAGAGAGAGAGAGAGAAACATCCATGCGAGAGATACACATTGCCTCCTGTGTGACCCCGACCAGGGCATAGGACGAACCGCAACTGAAGTCCGTGCCCTTGGCTGGAATCGAACCCAGGTCTCATTGGTCTGTGGGCCGACGCTCTAACAGCTGAGCCAAACCGGCCAGGGCTGTAATTTTTTATTTAAATAAATTTCCAGTACATGCTTGGAATCTTCCCCTTACAATATAACTAATACCAGTTGGTCTATTTCATTCTTTAAAACTGGCCATATAAAATATCATTATGTGAGTATGCTACAGTTAAACTATTTCACAATCATGGGTATTTAGACTTTTTAAAACTTTCACTATTATAATCCATGATGCAGTTTAGGCTCTTTTGTGTGTTCTGTGTCTTGTATCCAAATGTAGCAATCCAAATATTGAATCGCTGGCTTTTGGGCCATTGGCATTCTTTTCTGTTTGTTTGTTTTGAGAAACATCTATTGATTGCCCTCCAATCACGCCTTGACTGGGGGATCCCATCTGAAACCTGGGTGTGTGCCCTGCCAGGGAATCAGACTGGCGACCTTTCCGTGCACAGGCCGATGCTCAACCAACCGAGCCACACTGGCCAGGGCAACTTAGGCATTCTTAACATTATTATTCATTTCAAAAGTTTCTTCCAGATCTCCTCCACCTACTTCAAATTGGGGAATAAGTTTGCTCTTATTGGCAGAGACAAAAATACAGACCTGTCTAAACTCTCCGACTTTAATTTGATATTTTGTTGTTTTTGATTTGCCTTTACCTAAATATTACTAAAGGTAGTTTGTTTTTCTTAAGTTCTCAGCAATTTTTACATCCCTTTCGGCAAAGTGTCTATTCATAGAACTCATCCATTGTTTCTACAGGCTATTTTGTACTTTTTTTGGGGGGGTGGGGTGGGGGGGATGCCATTTTGTATTCTGAAGAATAATTTTTAGACTTATTTATGTTATCAGTGAATTTTTCTAGTATACGGCCTACCTTTACTCTGCTTGTCTTTGGTCCTATAGAAGTTTAAAATTTTCAGTGTGGTGAATTTATGACTCCTTTAATTTCTGATGTTTGTTTTATGTGTTTTCTATACAAACACCTTTTCCTCAAAAGTCATAAATAAATGTTCTTTAATTGTTTAAATTAAAAAATATATTTATATTTTTAAATATATTTATAGTTTTGTTGTTTATTTTTTTATTCCATCTAGATTTTGAGTAAATAGGGTAAGTATATAATTTTATTCTTTTTATATAAATATCAAGCTTTCCTGGAAATATTTATTTAATAATCCATTGTTTCTACCCCAGTTTAAAATATTCTTTAACCATAGCTAAAGCCCTACACATATAGGTCTATTTCTGGACTATGTGTTTTGGTCAATTAATCTCCTTGCCCATTTCTGTACAATACCACACAGACTAAATTTATATAACAAATATTTTGGGATGTTATAATTTTCTCTCTCTTTCTTTCTCTCTCTGTTATTCCCATAATCTCATAATCATCTTTGCTAGTATAATACAGTGACAATATCATCAGCATTTTAAAATTTTGTCAATTTCTGTGAATAATATTGGGAAATGGATTAATAAGAGCAAAGTGATAGCTTTATTCTCCATTTTCTCAATCAAGACCACTGTTTTATCTAATTCAGTTTATTTTATATTAATTTTCTTCAGTTAAGTTGTAAAAAGTTGAACTTTTTATTTATTTATTAAATTTTTTTTTCCTTTATTGATTTTAGAGAGAGAGGAAGTGAGAGGGAGAGATAGAAACATCTATGAGCGAGAACATTGATTGGCCGCCTCCTGCATGCCCCCCAAGGGGGATCGGGCCCACAGCCTGGGCATGTGTCCTGACTAGGAATCAAACTGGCAACCTCTTGGTGCATTGGTTGATGCTCAACCACTAAGCAACACCGGCTGGACCAAAGTTGAACTTTATCCCTAGGTACTTTACAGTCTTGTTACCAGGAAAAAGATTTTTGTTTTTTCTGTTACTTGTGTTATTGGTAGTTTAATTTAAGAAACAGAATTGATTTCTATGATCTAATTTTTGCTTAGCCTCCTTGCTAATTCTCTGTTGATTTGCTTGGATTTCTTAGGGAGATAATTATATCATCTGAAATAAAAAAATAGTTTTGTTTGTTTGTTTGTTTGTTTGTTTATTGTATTTAAATCCATATCAGTTTTGTATCTGATTCAACTGGCTAGAAACTCCAGTATTATTCTGAATGGTCATGGTGGTGAATTCAATCCTCTGATTTCTTACAGTGATAAAATTATTAGTTGATACTAATAAACAAGATCTTTCCTATTAAGAATGCCCCACTTTGTTCACAGTTTCGAAGAAAACGTTTGGATTTAGTTCCATCGTCACTCTTTAGCTTTAGCTATGACTTACTGGGCAGGTATTGGGATCATGTTCTCCTCTCTGATTTATTAATATAGAGAATTTCATTCTTATATGTATATATGCAGAACGTATACATGCAGAAAAAGATATAATCTCTGCTATTAAAACATGTTTTTTTATTACTAGGAATAAATCCTACGTTGTTACTATGAGCTATGCTTTTAGCATTTGATTTATTGTTTTATTTAGGAGATATTCTTGCTGTTTCCTTTTATTTGCCATCCTAATTTTGCCTGGCTGTCAGGGTCAGTGTTACTGGTACATGGAGGAGCTCCCCTCAGTAGGGGCGGGATCACACAATGGTTCAGGGGCATTGCTGTGCAGAGCCGGTAACTGACCGAGTTACCATTGGGTAGTAACAGAAAGTCTCCTATTGCTTGTTTAGTCCCGCCTCACAGTAAAGCTACAGCCCACTGCTTGATGCAAAGGCAGGGGGAAGGGGGAAGTGACCACTTCTCTCCCTCTTGTCCTGGCTTTACCGTCTTCCTCCAGTTGGCCTCTATTTTTTGTCCCTCCAGGGTTGGGCCTAGGGATCAGTAAGGGTGAGAGGGAAAGAACAAAGTCTTATGTGGGCCTTTGCTCATTTTCATCTGCTGTTGGGCCCATCTGTGTGATAGATGTTGGAGTTCCGTCCTTTTCCCTGGTGCAGTGCTCCTGTTGGCTTCCGGCATTCCCAGAACTTGGGGTATCACAGTGATGTCATCTGATGCAGGAGACACCTTGTGCTGGACACTGCTTCTAACCTGATGGTCCCTGGCTTCCGTCAATTCTTCCCACACAGATTCTTCCACTTGTTGGTACCTCACTCCTCCCTATTACCCTCTTGAAAGGGATTGATTTCACCCTGAGAAAGGCTTGGTTTTTATTCTTAGGTCCATTTAACCCACAGAGAAACTTGTGAGTCCTTGCTCCACTAATTTCTGCAAGCAGGCTCCAGTCTTCTGAGCGCTCCAATCTGCAGTCTGCCCGCATCGGCCTTCTGGATGTTTATCCTCTCGGCTGGGACAGGGGTGGGGATCCACAGTACACTCTCAAGTCTCTCCCAAGGAGTTCTGACCAAGGAGCACCTCTGATCAATCTATGCACCTGCAGTTTTAAGTTGAGGCTTTCCGTTGAGCGATGGGCTGAAGCACCTGAGAATGTTCCCATGATTCTCCATGTTCTGCCGCGATGGTCTGACAGCTCTTGTTTTCAGCTTCATGGTCTCTGTGGAAATCCCAAGGCTGCAGTAAAGTTGTCCTTATATATGCCTTGCAAGAGGACTTGGAGAGCTTCCCACCTTTTTTCTATGTTCTAAACAGCTTTTATAAGGTAGGAGTTATTTGTTCCTTGAGAGCTTGATACCACTTACTCTTGAAACATCTGTGTCTGTTTAATTTTAAGAGGTAGATATTTTACTGTGGTTTTAATGCATGTTATAGTTTTTTGTCTATTTAGGTTTTATATTTTGAGACAATTTTGTGAATTTATAGCAGAGGGCTATAAATTTTTTTATAAATTGTATTTGCCTGTGTGAAACATTTTCTTGTTTTTCTTAAATGAATTGTAATTTCCAATTGAATTTCTTCTTTAAACCAAAAAATTATTAAGAATTTGATAAATATACATGTACATGTAGATGAACACATATATAAATATATATTTTATAAGTTAATTTTCAGATATGCACATATTCAGCTACTTACAATTATTGATCTTTAGGTGTATTGCATGATAGCCATTGAATATGACCAGCATAATATCAACTTTACAGTATTATTTTGTTTTTCTTTGTGGTTTAATACATGATCATGTTTGTGTTTCATTTGCTTAAATAATTATTTAATATGTTTTAAGGGTAAGAAGTTTGTTATGTCTTTATTAGATAGGGCTTTTGAGTTACAGCATTTAAATATTTTCTAATCTTTATTGCTTCCTGAATTACTCTGCATATTCTGAGACTGGTGTATTTAATTGTCTGGTAATGACAGTTCACTATTACTTCTTTCATTTCTCTTCTTACTCCTGGGTTCATATTTTGTCTTGTTAGGATAAATCTTCTAATAACATTTTTCTTATTTTGGTAAAATACATATAACATAAAACTTGACATTTTAACCCCTTTTCACTGCACGATTCAGTGGCATTAATAGCATCCACAGTGTTGTGCCACCACAACCCTTCATTATTTATCTCTAATAACTTTTTAGGTAAAATCTGTGAGGGATAACTTTTAGAATCCTACATGCCTGAAATGTCTTAATATGACCAACCTTACAATTGCAATAGATAGATTTTAAGTTATTTCCCTTCAATATTTGAATCTATTGCTGTACTGACTTCATGCTGTGGATATTGTGGTTGAGAACTAGTCTTAGCTCAAGCAGCCATAACAAAATATCATATGCAGGGTGACCTAAGCAACAGAAATTTATTTCCCAGTTCGGAAGTCTGGATATCAGAGATGACTCAGCCTATAGAGAGTGCTATTGGCTAGAAATGCCTTGGGGCACTCACTGGGCCTATACTATTTGTGACAAACCCCACAGACATTTTCCCAGTGTTGTGCCAATGCTGAGTCTGGATCAGCCCTTTGGTTGGTTCTTATTATGATTGCAAGATGAACCTCAGCAACAACCATCAGGATACTTTGGAGGGAAAAAAAAGGTTTATTATTGACAGGTCCTGGAGGCTACATAACAGGTCCAGCGTGACAGAGTGAGGCTATGGTGGGGGGTGAGGGTGGGGAGGGGGATGTGGTTCTGCCTTTATTGGAGTTGAGGCTGGAGTGCCTATGATTTCATGGGTTCAGTCTTCATTTGTAAAGTTAAAATAGTACAATGAGAATTAACACTCCTGAAGGGAAAAACAAGGTCACACAAAAGGTGAGTTCTCTAGGTCAAGCAGGGCTTTCTAAAAGGGGAAGTTCATGGGTGCCACAGCCTGGTCAATGCTTTTATTAAAGAGAGATGGGTGTCTTTGAAATGGCTGGCTCTGCAATCAAAAGGGTGAAGTCAGGCACGTACACTATATCTTCTCATAGGGACACTAATCCTATCATGGGACCCCCACCCTTAATGATATCATCTGAACTTAGTTACTACTCAAGGGCCTCATCTCTAAATACCATCACATTAGGGCTTCAACATGGATGCTAGGGGGACACAAACATTTAGTTCATAACAGTGTTGTAATAGCTAACTCTCATTCATTTGTAGAGATTTTTTCCCCCTGCTCTTCTTCTTCTAGAAAGTTTTAGAATTTTCTATCTCTCTTTGGCAGTTTTAATTTTATTATGTTGGGTTTAATGGTTGTATCTATGTTTGTGTGTCTGTGTGTGTTTTTTTTTCTCATTATTCTTGGCACTAGGTATGAATTGTGACAGTGGGAAATTGTAACCCACCCCACCATTCTTTTGACATTGTTTCTGTAAATGCTGACTCTGACTAATGTGTAGCTTGTAGAAAAACAACATGTTTGTATAAGAATCCTAGGAACTAACTTCAGAAGATACAGACTCTGACTTTGAGTCATCCCAGTTCCGGGAGGTTTGCTGACCTTCAACCATAGAACTAGGATAACGTAGAACCAGGATGACAAAGACCAGGATGACACACACCAAACCATCACTTGAACAGTTTGAGATCCTAATCAGATTGGACTGTGCTGGCCTGAATGTAGAGAACTTTTTAACACTCTCCCTTGATTTCTTTGTTCTGCTTTCCCTTTTCCTCCTTATAAAAGCCTCTTCCTGCACTGAGATGTTGAGATGTGCTTTGTGACAAGTCCCCCCATCTCCTCGGGTTACTGGCACTTGAATAAACCACTTTCCTTTTTCACCAGCATCTATCTCAGGAGTTTGGTTTCACTGGTGGCAGGCAGCCAAACTCAGGCTCCCGTTATAGGATGATTCATGTATTTCATTAGTTTGAGAAACTGTCTTCCATTATTTTGTTGGATATGTTCTCTCTTCAATACTTTTTTTCCCTCCTGGAACACAAGAGATACATTTGGAATTTCTAGATCAATCTTCCATTCTCTTGTATAATTTTTATTTTACCTATCCTATTATCCTGTGTTTTGTATCTCCTCTGTGTTCTTTATTCTGCTTTATAATTCTCATAATTCAGTTTTTTTATAACTAGTTGATTCTTTTGTATGAACTCAATGTCTTTCCAAATTTTCCTGAGAATAAGTTAATGCAATTTTAAGGTATTGTAAATGGAACCCATGTTTGGCTGCCTGCCACCACAAAAAGCAAACTCCTGAGACAGATGCTGATGAAAAAGAAAAATGGTTTATTCAAGTGCCAGTAACCTGAGGAGATGGGTGACTTGTCACAAAGTCCATCTCAACATCTCAGTGCAGAAAGAGGTTTCTATAAGGAGGGAGATGGAAAGCAGGACAGAGAAATCAAAGGAAAGGGTTTGAAAATTTCTCTACATTCAGACCAGCACAGTCCCATCTGATAAGGATCTCAAACTGTTCAAGTGATGGTTTGGTGTGTGTCATGCTGGTCTTCATCATCCTGGTTCTACATCATCCTAGTTCTTTGGTTGAAAGTCAACAAACCTCCTGGAACTGGGATGACTGAAGGTCACAGTCTGTATCTTCTGAAGTTAGTTCCTAGGATTCTTATACAAACATACTGTTTATCTACAAGCTACATATTAGTCAGAGTTGGCTTTTAGAGAAACAATGTCAAAAGAATGGTGGGGTGGATTACAATTCTCCACTGTTACAGATAATATATATATATATTAATCCTTACCGGAGGATAATTTTTATTGATTTTAGAGAGAATGGAAGGGAGGGAGGGAGAAAGAGAGAGAGAGAGAAACTTCAATGTGAGAGAGACACATTATTGGTTGCCTCCTGCATGACCCTGACCCAGGGCCAGGTATCGGACCCATGACCCTTCAGTCTGCCGGCCTACACCTTAACCGCTGAGCCAAACCAGCAAGGATAGTATGTTATATTTTCAGTTTATAATGTGTCTTATTTAAATGTTTTTACATTTACTGAGTTTCTTTACTTTTCTTTTTGCTTTTAGTTTATTATTTATTTTGTCCCTTAACCCTGTAATTTCTTCATTTTTTTTCATCTTAATTAATTTATTTTTGTTACAGATGTTTCTTCTTTTGCCCACATTGACACCCTCCTCCCATTCACACCTCCCCCACCAAGCATTGTTGTCTGTGTCCATTGGTTATGCTTATATGCATAAGTTCTTTGGTTTATCTCTTCCCTCCACCCCACCCCCTCATCTGAAGTTTGTCAGTCTGAACCCTACTTCTATATCTCTGGGTCTATTTTGTTCATCACCTTATTTTGTTCATTATATTCCACAAATAAGTGAGATCGTGTGATTCTTGTCTTTCTCTGACTGGCTTATTTCGCTTAGCATAATACTCTCCAGGTCCCTCTATGTTGTCTCAAAGGATAAGAGATCTTTCTTTCTTACAGCTGCATAGTATTCCACTGTGTATATGTACCACAGCTTTTTTATCCACTCATCTATTGATGGGCACTTGGGCTGTTTCCAGATCTTAGCAATTATAAATAGTGCTGCTATGAACATAAGGGTACATATATTCTTTCTGATCAGTGTTTCTTTACTTTTTATAGTGTGATTTTCCCTTAAATATTTGGCAATTCCTGGTTATGTGCTCATCTTTATACCTGAATTGTCCTGTCTCATCAAATGCCAAATCTCTCTCCTTCCCCAGAGGAGATTTGTGAGTAAGAGTGTATGTGTAGGGTAGCCCATTTTTTGGTATTTTAAGTCTTTACAAAAAAGTTCTGTGTACAATGTGACTGTACACAGAACAGTCTGCTCATCTGCTGGGTATGAGTGCTCCTCTTTCTTACTGACCATCACCAGCCACTCAGTGTCCTGCTTCCCCCCACCTGCTACTCACATTAGGTGGTACACACACAACTTCCATGGCCAAGAGGCCCAAGATGACATCAGTGTGTGTTGAGAGGTGTTTCAAGTGTGTGCATTCACCTTTTATGAAGCCCCAGTTAATCATCCTATAAATTATACCTGGACCTACTTTTGTAATTGGCACCCATCTTTCAGAAATATAACTCTCTTTTTTTCTGGTATTTTTTGCAGCAATATTTTCTTAAGTACATTTGAGCTGAAGTTTCCTTATTTAGCTGTGACCTTGCCTGCCTTATACTTCTCAAGATTTTCTAAAGTTTTCTCATCCTCAAATATTTCTCTTGTTGTTTTCCAAGGTGATTATTGATTTTTTAAGTCACTACTTCACTGGGTCTAGGAACTCTAGAGAAGCTGGGGACACTATAGCTTATGCTCTGTCAAGCATTATATTCAAGCCATTATGAACCAGTTAAAATTTTGCTAATGTTAGTTACATATACAAGATTATATATACAGTCTTCAGTAACCAATGTTTAGTGTTTTGGTACACTCTAAACATCAGACATCTTTATTGTATCAGAATTATAGGAATAAACACTGGATAATAACAATAAAAACTGGATGTTAATGCACTATAATATTCTACAAATTCTAGAGCCTTCTTAATTTCAGGTTTGCTATTTTATTTCTTCCTGGGAGGCAATTCTAAGAAAAGTATGAGCCACAAGTGAACTTTATACTCTAATAAAAATCTTCTAAGAGTTTATTTTAGAAAATTGAACAGAGAAATAAATAGTATTAATTCTAGACCAACAAAATCTATTGCTTTTCCAAATTAACATTAAAAAATAAAATAAATAAAATAGAATGGAAAGAATTTGAACCATATTATTTTTGGGGATCCTCCATCATCACTTCTTCTACCCTTTGAACCCAGAGTTAGCTATGCTGGAAATATATCTACATGTTGCCAATAAAGTAAATAATAATATAATAATAATAATAATAATAATAATAATAATAATAATAAATTTGCCAACAATCAAGACCTTCTGAAAGACACAAAGGAAAAATAAATACAACTAGCCTGTAACTGAGGTAAAATTAAAACAATTCACAGTGACTGTGAATCTGAGATACACAACAACCAAAATAATAAGATGAAAGTTTTTTTAAGTATCTCCAAATCTACTTCCTTAAAGGGTGGTGGTGTGGGGACTTTGAATTCACCTAATGGTAGTTAAATTGTGGCATTTTAGAAAAAAAAATACTTTACTGTCTATACTGGATTTCTGATGAGGTTTGCCTATTTTTTCATTTATCATGAACTTCCACATTTTAGAGTCCTATAGAAGAAGCTACACCTGGTTTACCTAGCTAGCAGGGTCTTATAAAAGTTATATGAGATGGAAAAAAGGAAGGGCATGCAGTATGCTTATCATTCATTAAAAGTTTTAGAAAAATAAGCCATAAGAATTGGGAGAAGTTAAATACGGGTAGAGACAGAACACATTTTTGTGTTTCATTATGCTATTAAGATAACATAAAAAGTAATGCTTTAATGGTACTTTGAAATGTTCGGGCAGGTATCTCAACATTAGTAATCACTAGATAGGAGACTGGGTGTCTGACATAGGGTTTTACTTGTAAAGAAGGAGGGTATTTGTGGGGGCGGGAGAGGTAATGTAACTGAGTGTGTTAGTCAGTGGTGTACCGTGGTCCCACACATCGTTTGATTAAATCTCTGAACCAAAAGAATTTTCTGGCATTGTAAAAGAAAATTGTGTTCAGTTCCTATGAACCTTTCAAATAATAGTCTACCCTAGGAATTGCAAGTATTTAGGAATAATTTAAAACTTTAGTCAATACAAAGAAAGAAAAGGAAGGAAGGAAGGAAGGAAGGAAGGAAGGAAGGAAGGAAGGAAGGAAGGAAGGAAGGAAGGAAGGAAGGAAGGAAAGAAGGAAGGAGGGAGAGAGGAAGGAAGGAAGGAAGGAAGGAAGGAAGGAAGGAAGGAAGGAAGGAAGGAAGGATGGAAGGAAGAAAGGAAGGAAGGAAGGAAGGAAGGAAGGAAGGAAGGAAGGAAGGAAGGAAGGAAGGAAGGAAGGAAGGAAGGAAGGAAGGAAGGAAGATGGACATGGGATCAAAGTGTGACTTCAAATTTTACAGCTAACTTTCCCACTCAGCAATTTTACATGGCTATGAGACAAGTTGCACTTTAAGAGGTTCTCCATTTAAAGCTTTTGAACAGATTTAATTTTGAAGGGCAGTGAGTCTCTGTGTGTTTCATCTGTATCATTTACAAGTTTGTATCTGTGTGTTGCTATTTATCGGCATGCTATGTGAGAGGGACAGTGATGCTGGTCCTGGTAGATTTTCCCTTAATAATTCCAGAAAGCACACAGCAATGACCTAATATATATATATATATACATACACATACACATACACATACACATACACATATACATATACATATACATATACATACACATAACTTCATTATATAGCGATTGCTTCTGATGATTTATGTCATGATTATAAAACTACAATATTCTGTTATTTTGAATTTTAACATTTGCTGATTAAATTTTAGACATGTCTTTTTTGAGTAGCTTACTCTCTGTGATATTAATAAGTCAAGGTCTAAAAAAAAAATCACAATATATTTCTCATTTTCCTAAAACATTTATAGATATTTTGTCAGTGATTATCTCCTTGTAAATTAAATCCAGATCTCATTTTTACATTCTATTAATTTACACTATTTTTTTTCCTGTGGATAAAATGAAAAATATGAAGAATTATAAAATATTATTTTAAATTACAGAAAGAAATTCAAATAAAGTAATTTTCAAATTCTTGTATATTGACATGAACTCTTTGTGTTGTCTGGTTTTATTACTGACCTTTCTTTTTAAAGTAAAAAATTAAGCTCCTCATTTCTTGAGGAAGTATTATTAGACTCAAGAAGTAATTTAGTAAAGGGTTTGAACTATTTTTACATTAATAGACCAACTGAAAATTAAAATAATGCCAAAAATTCACCATGTCCTCCTTATAGTATAACTATGGATATGTGTTAATGCTTATGCAAACACACTAGTATTGAGACTAAGATTGAGCCACAGTAAAATAAATGGGAAATAATGATCCACCAGTGATTAAACAATAGATGTTAAAGATCTTAAGAAAGATTTTTCTGCTGTTCTTAGTATTATCCATCAATTATATTCTTATGTATATAATTGATTGGTCACCAACTATATATAAAGAAAAATGTTGGTATTTTATGTTTATTTTCTCCAGTGATTTTCTTTTGAAAGACAATGATAAAAAATTCTTAAAAACATAAAGAGGGAAATAAGATAACACTTTTGAAGTTAAAACTTTGAGATAAACAAATTAGATCAACAGATATAAACATATATAAATATCAAAGAGGCAAGTCTGCAAGATTTGAGTAAAACTCAGTAAAAAATATTGATATATCTAAATAAAGACTACATGAACAAAAATGGAATTGTATGACCAAAAAGGCATAGGAAAGATAACCACAGAAGCAGACGATGATGTCAAAGCTCTGATGGTGGGAGGACATAGGACTCCTTAGTCAATGGACTCTGAGTATCGTGGGTCGAGTGGGTAAAATCTCTCCTACAGTGTACACAAATCATTTAGCCCTCCTCACCCACACACTGGCTTTTCTTGTTCTGACTCCATACTCAACAAGACGGTTTTGCTTTCTCAGTAGTTTATGAATCGGGTTGCTGATTTTTATGTTTTTTTAAATAATGAGAATCTAGATTCTAAGAGCCTATAATGGTTGAGAAAATACTAATACCGAAAATGGATAAAGTAAATGGATATAATAAGAGTTCATTTCTCACCCAGGCAATGGTTCAATGTGAAATATAGTGGACCATATTATATATGATCCTGTGCCCCAGAGTCAACAGCATTCAGCTAACTGACTGGAAGAGAAGGTGGAAAAGAAATATGTGATTTATATGAGTTTCATTGGCAGGAACTAGTCATATACTACACTTAGTTGCAAGGGTTACCATAAAATGTGGAATTGGAGTTCATGATTATCTCTCATAAATAAATGAACCTATGCTCATAGAACTCAGGACAGTGGTTGTTAGAGTGGAGTAGGGTTAGGAGGACTTTAAAAATTGTCTAGGAAGGGCCACTTGCTTACAGAGAGTTTTCTAGAAATATTCTATATCCTAATGGAGTGGTACTTATGCAGGTATATAAAATGGTCAAAACTTAATAAAATGTACTCTAAATAAAATATGTGCATTTGATGATATGTAAATTATGTCTTAATAAATACATATGAATTTTTAAAGGAAAAAGAATTCCAAGTCAAAGTGCTGTGTAACAAATTACTCAGAACTTTATTAGTATAAGCCTGCCAAGATTAATGGGAAGGGACATGGATTCTAACTCTCAATGGGAAGAGTATCAAAGAATTTGGGGGCCATGTTTTGAAATCACTATATTGAGTCCTCTGACCATAAATTATTTACATTTCTCTCACATGCAAGATGCCCCAACCCCATGCACACACACACACACACACTTCCAAAGTCTCATTCTATTAAGTCATCAAGGCAAATAAAAATCTCACTATTTCACCTCTGGAACAAAATTTCCATAGCATTTACTTTTTCTAGATAATTTACCCTGACACTATAGTTAAAAGCAACTATTTTATTATTCTAGAAGAATATGAAGGTCAATACTTCATACACAGGGCAAAGAGAACAGCTTTTCTCTTCTCTTTGGTGTCTGGAACCTCAGCTGGTAAGACTTAAAGGCTGGAGTCACTAAACTAATATGAAGGTTCTTTTGCCCACCTGTCTGGGGCCAAGGCTGGGGGCCTGAAGGCAAGGCTCATATGGGCAGCTGACAGGAACACCTTGGTGTCGCATCTCCATGTGGGTTGGCTTCCTTACAAGTTGGCTACAGGATAGTCAGATACCCTCCATGGGAGCCCAGGGCTCCAAGCACGAGTGCTTTGGTGACATATCACCTTTCAGTGCTCATCCCAGAGGACTCAATGCACATCTTCTGATCCCAATCCAAGGGAAGGGACCATAGCCTCACCTCTGAATGAGAACAGTTCCAAGGTACTTGAGAGTCATATTTTTTAAAAAAACTAAAAGAGGGATTGTGGCTGTTGTGGGAACCATTTCTTTTACAGAGGAGACTGGATTGCTACCTCCTTGAGATGCCTTCCACAATGTAATGAGACATTATATCATGTCTAAATGTGCCAAGATTGGCTTTCAGGTTCTTAAACTGGAGACAATTTTATCACCAGGACCAATTTGTCTTGAATATTGTTTTGATACCTTTTCCCCTAGTCTATCACAAGTATTACTGTGCCATCTGGAAGCAAGTCACCAGACTGGAGAGACATGGAAAACTACTCAGGTCATCTGAAAGCACCAGGCATTTCCACAGTAGTTACCAAGTAGTATATTGGTTAGTGGGATAATCTGTCTCAACCCCTTCTTTATTCTCCAAATAGTCTTGTCATAGAGGTAAGAGAAATCTCATTGTCATTTTGCATTGAATGAAGGCAGCGCTGACCAGTGAAGAAACACAGGGCAATGTTTGAGCAAAAGACACCTTTGGATTGTTGCCCTCTAGGAAACTGGGTTTTGGAACATTGATAATTAAGTCTGCAAGTGCCTTATGTATGTTTTAAATGTGAATTTAGTTACTTGTAGTATTTATTAAATATAATAACACTAAACATTTTTATGGTAATTATAGGTCAATAGTGACTTAAGTGGATCTTCTCTTTACTTAGAATTTCCAGCATTCATGTGTAGTCTTATTCCATGTCTTCAAATTCCATGGAAATCTTGGTTCCTAGCACCAGTATGCCCTGAAATACAGTTTAACTGATTCGGACCTATTCTTTCCTAGTTGACCACTCACTCATCTAACTTGCTGAGTGGCTGTATGTTGCCTCCTGGTAAATAGAGCCTCAGACAACCTGGATCCCTCTGGCTTCTATGAATGAGCAAAGATAAGAATAATAGATATTGAAGGACTTTCAGAACTATTAAATAAAAAAACATACTGTTATTTGTCCAAAGCCCAATCTTCTTATGAAATTTATTAGTTTAGTTTCCATATGAAGTTACCATAGAAACCCATATGATGATATATATTCTCATTTTCTGTGGAAATGTTGATTAGAGTCACATTGAGAAGTTGAATCTCAGGCTTTTGTAAGAAGCTGTGCATATTTTCCATACTCTGGTACAACATATTTAAACTACATTTATGTATCTCCCTTTTGTTATTTGTGTTTTCAATAAAATAAAATAATAAAATGCTACCACAAAAATAATGTCAGCTTAGTCAAGGTGATAGGCATATTATCAAAAATATAGGATGAGATAGAGCAGAGATATATCATGGTATCATTAATCCTAAGGGTAGGAGATTTTACAGATTTCACTTCGGATATGTTAACTATCTTAGGATACACAAGTTGTTCCCATATTTCATCACCTTTGCCAATTTATAAATATAGTTATTTTATTATTACATATTTAACTTTTATACTACTGAATTTTTTCTTCCATAGCTCATAACCAATATTTTAACTGCAAGGAGACAAACTTCATTTTTTTCCAAAAAATCACCTTCTAAGCATTCTGAGTTGTAAAATAATCTTGCCATATATTAAAAAGTAGTTAGAGATAATGTTATTAATAATATGTGCATAAATTTTGCATTAAATTGAAAATAACAGAGATTCTACTTTTAATAAGTCTCAGATTTCAATATACATTATTTTGTAAACATTTCTGGTCTTAGGGTATAAACAGATGAAAAATGAGTAAACTTGACGAGCCTCATGCATTAAAACTTGAGGACAGCAAGTATATTTGAAAAGTTGCCATTTGAACACATCATTATACATTTGATGATCATTGGAAATATCTGAATTCTTCAACTTTTTAAGAAATCTAAGCAGCAAGTAGACAGTTTCCAGAGGTCATAAGTCACGGCTGTTTTCCCAAAGGTGATCCCAGTTTTTACTCTTTGATACCATCCGACCAGTCCTTTTCTGGATTATTCATGTGAATGATTCTGGGGAAAGATTGTTCCATATGCTTTAGAGATAGATTGTTTTGAGGTTTCAGGGACAACTAAGTGCCAAGAATTGGGTTTTTGTCCCAGTGCCAAACACTGGTGAGGCAGGACAGACAATCTCCCATCTCAGTTTTCTCTATGTGGAGACCACAAGCCTAACCTCATAGACAGATGATATTTCTGAAAATCGTTTTAGACAAGCAGACCTGACCACCTCCACCCTCACGCTTTATACAGCCTTTGTGCTCGTTTGTTTAGCAGTCTGTGGCTTCGCCCAACCTAGGAACAAATCTCTGTGCTCTATTCTTTCTGTAAATTGCCTGCAGAGGGTTTTATTCCTGTGTCAGGCCTCAGTGTGTATTTCTTTCATCCTTTAGCATTACCCACAGTAACATTTTAAAAGAAATCCTTTGAAACAAACTGATAATAAAAAGTTCAAGAGGAACTGTCATCCCAATAGATATATCTACAATTTCCCTTCTCTCTAAATGTAGAACCCTGGCTTATAGACAAATTCGGAGTTAACCTTGAGGATTCTCAAATCATTTAATATCCCCAATTAAATCTTTAGTTCCCATGATCAGCAGCCTGTGCTATTATGCTCTGCATACAAGACATTAGAAATAAGTAGTAGGCTAAAACACAAGGAGAATAAAGTACATAGTTTATCTGCTCTTATTGGTCAACCATTTCCTAAAATTCACTCTTCAAATGGCACATGAGTATAAACATTCACCTCCAACTCTTTTATTTCAGTTTAAACATTTATAACAGAAAGAAGATCTAAACAGCCTACTTAGTGGGAACTTATATATCTGAAAACAGGGAAAATAAGAATAATTGTTTCCTAAATGTATAAACATGTAACTGTGGATAAAGAGAGGATCAGGAAGACAATTAAGCATATTTTGATGCACAGATTCTATTACAAAGAGTAGTAAACTACAAAACTGCTGGAAAGAAGATATATTCAGCCTCAAAGTCAAGATAAAGAACCTGAGGGATTAAGACCTCAAATTGTGATCAGGACTAGAGATACCAACAACATGGGTAGGGACCAGGGTATCTACTCCTCTGACATATTGAAGAAGAAGAAACTCACTTCTCAAGAGAGAGATTAGACCAAAAGACAAAGTTTGGAGAAAAGGCTGGAAAACGTTTTCTGCTTAATACAGTCTGGGGCTCTGACCCAGAGCAGCTTCTGATTGAAGAGGTGGGAGAACAAAGATAGAGCGCAGAGAATGGGATTTCCACTAAGATCCTCCGGTAACAGAAGAAATAGGAGCAAAGAAATGTCAAAGAATTGACTTATGTGGTAGCGGGGGCTAGCAAGCCCAAACTTTGTAGAACAGGACAGAAGACTGGAGACTCTTGGTACATATAAGGTTTAGTGCTACCTGTGGTTTCAGGAATCCACTGGGGCTCTTGGAATGTATCCTCCACGGATAAGGGGGGACTATTGAACTGCTGCTCATCAAAAGAAACTTAAAGCAAACTGCAGAATCATGCTTGTAGTGTGATGTACTGGGATATAGCGTCATACAGTTGCAATCTGCAAATCTATGCAATATATTAGATATAGTATAGAAAGCATTTCCATCATTTCAGAAATATGTATTATTCCCCTTCCAGGCCATCACTGATCCCCAGGCAATGCTGTTCTGATTTTTTCCCCCTCAAAAATTAGAAATATATATAAATAGAATCATATATACTTTTAAAAAATAAAGATTGGCTTCTTTAACTTTGCCCAATGTTTTTTGAGGCTCATCAATGTTGTTACATAGATCAATAGCTTCTCTCCTTTCATGTCTGGGTAGTATTCCATTGTACGAATATCCAAACTTTGTGTATCTAGTCTCCTGTTAATGGACATTTGGGTTGTTTCCAGTTTAGGGCTAATAAGAAAAAGCTTTTGTGAACATGTTTAACTTTGTAAGCAACTGCCAGACCAACTTCCAGAACAGTTACAGACATATATAGATGTACGTGCTATTAATATTGGGTGTGAGAGAAAGAGAGGAATCAAAGATGACTTCAAAGTTTTAGGTATTACTAAGTGGAAATAATGAATTTGCCATTTGCTTCTTTGTAGAGATTTTGGGCAGGAAAGATTTGGAGGTTAGTTTTCAAAAGGTTAACTTGAAATTCTTTTTTTTTTTTAATTTTTTTTTCTTTATTGATTTTTAG
Source organism: Tadarida brasiliensis (assembly GCA_030848825.1). Taxonomy (NCBI): domain Eukaryota; kingdom Metazoa; phylum Chordata; class Mammalia; order Chiroptera; family Molossidae; genus Tadarida; species Tadarida brasiliensis. The sequence goes on along the minus strand of CM061257.1, from coordinate 230,303,629 downwards.
AGAGAGAGGAAGAGAGAGGGAGACAGAGATAGAAACATCAATGAGAGAGAACATCAATTGGCTGCCTCCTGCATGCCCCCCCCCCCCGGGGTCAGGCCCACAACCTGGGTATGTGCCCTGACCGGGAATCGTACAGGCGACCTCTTGGTGCATGGATTGATGCTCAAGCACTGAGCCACACTGGCTGGGCAACTTGAAATTCTTAAAAGACAATTGAGTAGCAATCTAAATAGGGGTGTGCATGTATGATGTGTCTATAGTTCAAAGGAGAGATTAGGGCTGGAGTTCCAGAACCATCATCCTAGATATTTACCCATGCATTTATTAAGAAATAATTATTTAAATAATTTATTAAAATTGAGTTCCAAGTTCTAGTATATACACAAGGACCATATCAGTAAAACACAAACAAACAAAATTCCTGTTCTTATAGGACATATATTATCGATGGCCTGGGAAACTAGATGAGAAAACTTAAAAAGAGAGTGTGCAAAGGTTTCAAGGACTGAGCCCTAGGATAAGCCACTGATGAGAGATTTAGGAGATGAGAAGGAATAACCAAGTATCTGAAGAAAACAGTCTCCTGAAATACAATAGAAAATGCGGGAGCCAAGTATACTCAATGGTATTGTTGGCTTGTTTCAACCAATCTCCTGGTATTCCTGTTTTTTCTCATGGAACTTTGAAGTTACTCTGATTGAGGGGTGGAATATACTTTTCCATGTCCTAGATTTATTTTGGCTAGTAGAATAGAGCGGGAAAGTCAGGGGGCCATTCCCAGGCCTTCTGAGGATTAGCATGTTTCTATCTGCACTCTGGTATGTCTGCCTTTGTCAAGAGAACGTTTCATATGGCCTACTTGTCTCAGGATGAAAAGATGTCCAGTAGAGCTTCCAGCCTCCACCTTCACATGGCCTTTTTCTTTCTATGTGTCTCTGTGTTCTTGCCTCTTCCTACACGAACATCAGTCATTGGATTCAGAACCCACTCTAAATCCAGTGAGATATCATCTTGAGATCTTTAAATTAATTACATCTGCAAGGACCCTATTTCCAATTAAGGTCACATACAAAGAAATCTGGAGTTAGGAGTTGGTCATATCTTTTTAGGGGACACAGCTCGGTCTACTGTATAGTGTGTTAATGGTGTCGTGTTTCTGTCTATTTAAACATACTTCTTTTTCAAGGAAGGAGCTATGTTTATTCACATTTTAGTATCAAATGTATCAAATGTCCAGTGTTTGAATGGGAATCAATAAATACTTGTTAAAAATGCTCTAAAGCATTTTATTCAAGGACATAGCAACTATTTCTTTTAGAAGTAACAGCTTACAGTATAATAATCAGGGATTTTTATTGTTATGGATTTACTACTTAAATCTATCACCGTAAAATAACTTGTATGGTATTTTTTTCTCTCTCAATCTCTCATCTACAATCTTTTGAAGTGCACATAAAAAAAATCTTTGTCAAAGTCAGATATGATCTTCAATATGAATGGAAACAATAAATCAAAATAATTACCTAAAATTTCTCATAATGACTTGCCCTTTTATCCTAACAGTAACCATCAGTCCATCTAGCAAAGAACCAACCATCATGGTGTCTCTTTCATTTAGCCTCCTTTGTCCCTAAACATGTTTCGTGGTGTGCTCTGTTGATTTATTTCTTCTCTCTTCTGAAAAGTTCTGTTTCTTTTCAGAAAAGATAAAAATGAATTTTCTGTAACATGTAGTTCATGTTGTTAGGTAATTATTCTGTCTGGAAAAATTTATTATAATAGATTTCTCACAAAAGAGCCAGTTCACACAATGCATTTTACTATAGAAATCAACAGTCTCAGGAAAATGGAAGAGTTTAAGGCAAAAATGAACACTTCTCTTTCTACCTAGTTCTCTGCTACGCTTCAGAAATCTAGTCCATGAAATCAGTTATGGAACAAAGGTATATGATGAAAAAATGTTAGACAATCACAAGTGAAACAAAATGAATAGTGGTCAAATTAATAAATTACATCTTCTATTGCAATGCATGGTTATCTTCTTGTCTAAGAAGAATCTATTTACATGACGAGTTAGTTAGAAATGTGTTTCAGCAGCACAAAATAAAGCAAATGTAAACTGATGTTAAACAACTGTTTTTTTATTTCATACAAAACTTTCTTTGAATGCAGGTAAATATCTACTAAATTCTAAACCTGAAAGTCCTTCTTAAAATGATGATACATATATATGTATCCTCTCATTTATATACCCATTTACTTCAAAGATCATGTGACAGTTATTTACATATATATATATATATGTAAATATATATACTTATATTGATTATTTACATATATATGTATGTATTTGTTGTTCTTGTTGTTAATCCTCACTTGAGAATATTTTTCCATTGCTTTTTTTAGAGTGAAAGGGAGGGAGGGAGGGAGAGAGAGAGAGAGAGAAACATTGATGTGAGAGAGACACATTGATTGGTTGCCTCCTGCACGACCTTGGCCAGGGCTGGGGATTGAATCTACAACCCAGGTACATGCCCTTGACTGGGAATCAAACCCCAGATCTTTCAGTCCACAGGTTGATGCTCTAACCACCGAGCCAAACTGGCCAGGGCTATTTACATATATTTTTTCACAGAGGAATAAAAGTTCAAAATTAGAGACAACATTGGCCAGATCCTACTTGTTTTTAAATCTATTATTGTAAATAATAGATTGCAATTTGTGTTTTGATATACATAAAGCAATGGTTAATAGTAAATCAATATTCTGAGTTTATGTACATTTTAATTTTAAATTTTAAAATAACTGTACCTTTAGCTGGTGTGGCTCAGTTGGTTGGGCATCTTCCCACATACTGAAAAGTTGCTGGTTCCATTCCTGGTCAGGGCACATGCCCAGGCTGTGAGCTTGACCCCCAGTGGGGAGTATGCAGCAGGCAGCCCATTGTTTTTATTCTCACATCAATGTTTCTCTCTCTCTCTCTCTCTCCCCCCTCCTTTCCTCTCACTCTAAAAATCAATTAAAATATTAAAATAGGTTTAGACTCACAAGAAATTGCAAAAATTGCACAGTGAGTTTATGTGTATCTTTCATTCAGGTTCTCTCAATGATGATATCTTATGTAACCACAATGCATTGCTAAAACCAAGAGATTGACATTTGTACAATACTAATGACTACACTACAGAATTCATTTTGACTTTACCAGTTTTTAAATTAAAATTCATTTATCAGTGTACACATCTGTAAAATTTAGCATTTGTGTATATTTGTGTGAGCACCACTCAATCAGGATATGGACCTGTTCCACCAACACAAGAAAAGCCCTTTATGCCACATCTTCACAGGGACATCCTCTCTTTCTCTAACCCCTGTTAACCACTGATTTATTTTCCATCACTAGAATTTTATTTCAAGACTCTTATACAAACAGAATCACATAGTATATAACATTTTGAGAATGGCTTTATCACTCAGTGAAATGTCCTTGAGATCCAACCAAATTGTTGTGTGTATCAGTAGTTTGTTTCTTTTATTGTTGATTCTATTCCATTTTGTGGATATACCACAGCCTATTTCACCATTCATCCACTGAGGCACACTTGGCTTGTTTCCAGTTTTTGGCTGTTACAAATAAAACTGCAAAGAACATTCATGCCCAGGTTTTATGTGAACATTAATTTTAATTTCTCTAGAGTAAATACCCAGAAGTGCGATGGCTGAGCTGTATGTTTAGCTTAATAAGAAAATGTCAAATATTTTTCTTATTAAATTATATGTTTAGCTTTTTAAGAAATTTTGCCATTTTACATTACCACCAGCAATGTATGGGAGTCACACATTGTCACCAGCAATTGATATTATTTGTATTTTTTTTTTATTAACCATCTAATGTACTCATAGGGATATCTCATCGTGTCCTTAATTTGTATTTCTATAATAGACAATGATGTTGGACATATTTTCATGTGCTTATTTGAAATCCTGTATACTATCTATGGTAAAGTATCTTTTTAATTTTCTTACCCATTTTCTTACCGTTGAGTTTACAGTGTTCTTTACATATTGAAATACTTTGCTGGATATGTGATTTATAAATATTTCCTCCCAGTTTGTAGCCTATGTTTTTTTCCTGTTACCATAGTTGTTTGCACACAAAAAGTTGTTAATTTTCAGTGTACTTCTACCAAATTCATAGACCTCTAAAGTAGATACTTGGCTTAGAATATGTATATTTTAATTATTGAATTTGTGTGTATGTGTTTGTACTTGTATGTACATAATATTTTTTTATTGATTGATTTTAGAGAGAGAGGAAGGGAGAAGGAGAGAGAGACAGAAACATTGATGAGAGAGAACATCAATTGGCCACCTCCTGCATGCCCCCCACTGGGGATTTGACTCACAACCTGGGCATGTGCCCTGACCAGGAAATGAACCGGTGACCTCTTGGTGCATGGGTCGATGCTCAACCACTGAGCCACACCAGCTGGGCTGTGTACATAATTTTTAAAAACACAGTAAGGAAACACAGATAACTTAGAGAAATTGAAGAACATTGTTAGGGTTTTGAAATGTTTTGAAAAGTTATTCATTTTTTTATGTATAGCATGCTTTCAACGGAACTTAAGCGCATTGGCTAATACTCTGTAGCAATATCTTTGATGTATGCATGTGGCATTTTGCCCTTTAATTACTGACTTTTTCAGCTAACTGGTTTTAGGTATTAAAAACATTTATACCGATTTTTCTCTAAAAGAAAAGGCAATTTTCTTCTGAGAAATTATTTTAAGACACTGCACCATACAACTAATTATAACATATATCAGCACTGTTTAATTTATACAGTGTCATACAACAGGAAAATGTTTGTGAGGGCTGAGTGAGCAGTATAAAAAGCGACTTTTAAAAGAAACATTATCAAACACATTTTACCTTCAGTCAGGATTCTTTAGCAAGAACTCCCAAATAAATTATGCTTTACCAGGAGACCTCAAATTTTTGAGGCAATATTATATTTAAAGAAGGGCAATCGCGGGGGAAAAAAAGTCAAAACTGTTATTGAAACAAAGCTGTAGAATGTAGTTGGTTACAGCATGTCCTAATTACAAAAATAGGACATATCAACAGCAATCAATAGATTCAGAAAAATGAAATCCATGTGCCTAGATTCACAGTGAGGATTAAATGAGGGCAACATTTCTTCATTTTATATGCCATCATTTAATTTTATAAGGTTAAAAAAAACACCCTGTAAATGTGATTTAAAAAAAACAAACAACAACAACCCACATAATCACACTGTTGGTAATTAATGAAAATTACTTAAATTTCATTTACAGCTGATGTTTTCTTCTCTAACATCATATAATTTTAGACACAGAAATGTCTAAAATTTAGATCACAGAGATCTGTATCAAACCAAGAGCAGAAACATTGCATTTGTATGAGGATTGAAGACTTTTATTATATTAAAATGATCAGTCAACCCTAGATAAGGAAGCGGTACAGTATCTGGGTAATCAGCACATCACCTGGACAAATGTATCCCTGTGCCTCAGGTCATTCATCCAAAATAAGGCAAGAATAGCAATAGATATTCTCTTTAGTTTGTTGTGAAGGTTACATATGTTAGCATGTGTAAAACATTTGGAAAAATGCCTGGAATGAAGAAGTCCTACATAAAAATAAATGGTTATAATATTTCAAACCATCCTATTAATGCAGATTTATTCACCAGAACATTTCATGGACCTAGCCTGTCTTCCAAGTCATTTCTATCAGGAGAATCATAGCATTGTGCCATTAATTACATCAAAATACTACCATAGAAAACAATCTAGGAGTATGGCCTTCATATACTGGCAAAGTTGGGGAAGGAGGACCACGGGACTGGTGGTCAGAGACCATGGACTGACTACTGGCATTTGCATTAAGGCATCGTGTAATTCTGCCAAGTGACATACCCTATTTTGCCTCCAGGTCTGCATCCGTACACTTGAAGCAATAATGGAGTAAGGCAGCAAAAAAAATATCAAAACAAGAACTGAGATCCAGTTCTATCACTGGGAGAATGTATGCCTCTCTGGAATTAGCAGTTTCTACATTTCTACAATAAGTAATAGTAATATATGGATCTAAATTTATAGAGTAATACATTTATATAATTTGGAATCCTCCTTACAGAAATGCAACAGGAAAATCAATAAATTACAGAGAATCACTGACTACAAAAGGGAAGGGTGACTTGGACAACAGGAGAAAAGGAGAAAAGGCAAAACAAGAATGGATCAGATCTAAGTACCCCAACTGAGAGGCTTCCACAAACTTTGTTGAAAAGTCCTCCTACCGGAAGGAAGACTACTGGTATTCAGAACTGTCTAATGTAGTTTGAATGACAGATTACTTAGACATTTTAATGTGAAAAGATTTGGAAAAGTATGGCAAGCTTGGGGCATAAAATCAGGGATGCTGAGAGTTTGGACCAGGAATCCATTTCCTTGGAGGCTGAGCGCCCTCTCCGTGAGCCACTCACCTTCACAGGTGCACCTGGACTCCTGGACTCCCTACCTGGGCTGCTTAGGAATTGCCCTCACTTGTTTTAATGTCTGCTGTCACTGCTTGCAATTCTTAATCTTCAGAAAAGGGATTCTGCATTTTCTTTTTGCACTAGACACTACAAACTATGTAGCTTGTTCTATCTCTGGTAGTGTAAACTCCTAGGCAGAGTTAAAATTTTTTAGCTATTTTGACAGAAATCCACTGTACCAATCAATACAAACAGTATAGAACGGGGGCGGGGGGGCAAAACAAACAAAAAAGAATGCTCTATTTTTTGAGCTGGACTATGATTTTAAATTTGGAAATGCTGAGCAAATTTCTTGAATATACTCCATTCAGCATAGCAGCTTTGTTTTAATAGACAACCTGAAATGCAAAACAAAGTATGACAGACAACAAAATAACATTTTTGGCATCTAACCCATGAAATTTCTCTATCAGCATTTGCAATGCTTATTAATAACTTACTTGTAATACATGCAGAATCCAATGGGTGGCGCCACCACTTATTCCCCCAAGCATGCTGGACTGCTGGGGTCTCTTTTCCAGGTCTGTCATATGATCTTAAACAAAACACATATTGCAAGTGTGTACCTTTTAGTTTAATTAAGACCAGCATGTGGGAAAAAATGTATCCACAATGAGACTGACATCTTCTCAAATAAAACCTTCAAATTTCAAATCCCAGTTGTGAACAAACAGCAGCAGGGGCAAGGTGGGGAAAATGCCATGGCAAATGGACATGGTAGCCTTGTGAGAGTCACTGAGAGTCCCTGAGCCTTGGTTTTATATTCGTAAAATGACTCTAATCTTTGACAGGAGTGTCATAAAATTAAAGGAAATATCAGTAAAATGCTCGCTCCTTGGTAGTAGCTCAATATACATGAAAAAAATATACATATTTTTTTCTTTATTGATTTTAGAGAGAGAGGAAAGGAGAGGGAGAGAGAGATAGAAACATCGATGAGAGAGAAGATCAATTGGCCACCTCCCACATGCCCCCCACTGGGGATCAGGCCCACAACCTGGGCATGTGCCCTGACCAGGAATCGAACCGGCGACCTCTTGGTGCATGGGTCGACACTCAACCACTGAACCACACTGGCTGGGCAATAATATTTTTGTTTTACTTTTTTTTACTAACTAAATTAAGTGTTTACTACTCTCTGCAGTTTATTTAGTAACCACAAATTATTCTGTGCCCCAAATACCTAGTAGATAGGACAGAAAGTGTGTTAAGAAAATAGTTGAAACAAATAGGTGTAGAAATCGTTTCACACAAATAACACTTTAAAGGACAGGTTGGAAAATAAACACATTAGAAGAATGTGACATAAAAGACAGAAATCTCATAGACAAGTGCAATTCACTGCCCAGAGCAATTTACCTTTATTACCATTAATGGCGCGCGCATGTGTGTGTGTGTGTGTGTGTGTGTGTGTGTGTGTGTGCATTTTTAAAGGAGAGGTAGCATCATAATTCTAAGGCATTGGTAATATGCTGATACATCTATTTCTTAACTTTCCTGATTTAAACACCATTTTTTGGGTCTCAGTTATAAAAGGTAATGAATTAGCTCATTTTCCCTTTTTCTCCACCTTTTTTTCTTTCTTCCAATGTGTGTGTGTGTGTGTGTGTGTGTGTGTGTGTGTGTGGACAAAAAAGGCCACATACTACACCTGAAAGTTCAGGGAGGCCTGCTTGGTGGGCCTTACAAACTCAGAGAACTAAAGTAACTACACAGGGTGGTCTGAAACGAAAACTTTCTAACTAAACACAAGTCACGAAGAGTAGTCATCCTAGGCTGGTATCTTCCTTGACAAAGCCTTAACTGAGCCTGTTTATTGTTGTTTTTGCCTCTATGATAAGATACTTTTGGGATGTCAAAGTAATCCTCTTCTCCCAGACCCCTCAGGGAACACCCTCCCACCAGAGTAAGAGACCACAGAACCCCTCATTGTATCTTGTTCCCTACATACTATCTCCATGTGCTGTAAGTGCTGATTGTTACTATCCTGTACTCACCAATGTAAAAAAATTATGTTTCTTTGTTTTACTTTTTATCAAATTGCAGAGATTTTTCCCACTTTGCTTTCTCCCAACTCCCTAAGCTATCACCAATGAATTTCGTGTAACCCCTTCACATCTTCTTCCCCTTTGATTCTGATGTATGAAGTAAGTGGTAAAATTGTCATATTCTGGAGCATTTTCTCCATCTGTTGAGATTTTGCTTCCTGGCAGTTGTCAGTTTGGCTCACATAAACTCATAAAAATTCTCTACAGGTTTGAACATTTCTTATGTTGACATCGTATTTATACTTTTATTTTTGAGACTTCTCTATGTTATCACGATGTCCTTGATTAATGTACACGCACTTCAATGATTCTACCACGTTGGGAGAATTTCCTGACTCTCCATTAGCTACTATTGTTATTGGTGGAAGTGGAGTTCTTGGGGTGCCATGAGGAAAATAATTTCCTGAGACCCCACAGGAGGATGGGGATTTGTGGAAAGCTTTACTGATGTAAAATTAAGGGAGTTCCCCTCCAATGTCCCATCTCTGTCTGTCTCACCATGGAAGAAGTCCAATCTTGTCCTCAGCAGGGATAGAATTAAGTCCACTGCCCATAGTTTCTGCTCCATATTAAAGCCCAGTCCAGTCCGGCATCTGGCTAGCTTAGCTTGTGTTCCCAGCTGCAGGCCAGCATTCTGCCTATGGAGTCAGCGTGGCCATGGGCCTTGTGGCTGAATAAGGCCACATGACCATGGAGAGAGAACAGGTGAGCACACATGTGAGTGCGAGGCAGAGCAAGATAACAACAAGAAGAGAAGGGAACTCTTGGTCTAAGGATTTTAGCCTTCCAAGGTTTTGCATACTTACAGTGACTGCACCCCTCTAGCCAATCCATTGCTCCCCAGGCTAGACTGAAAGGCACCCTGACTTCACTGTGCATGTGTTCATTTCCCCCTTTGTTTGATTCCTTCCCCCAGTGACCTGCAGGAAATGGACCGATGGTTCCCTGGGGAGTGTGAAACTGTAACTTCCTGGTGAAATTGCCCAGATGACCATGCTTATGTCTGCCCTCTCCTTTTCTCCCTTTCAATGATTAATATTAACTAGCTAATTATGACGATAACACTATAAAGAAATTAACAAGTTTGTTCTTGGTTCTGCTTACCTCCTTCTTTATACCTTCCAATTTCTACCTACACTAGTTATGTTACCTACTCTATATTATTTTATTTTCATGTGGAAGTTCAATTTTTAAAATTCTGACCATAGGTTGATTCTGAAAATTGAACATTATAGTGATATAAATAATTTAAATTATTAAATGTAAAGTTTAAACTTATTTAAATATGTGGAGAAAAAATAAAAGGTTGCTATAAATGTGTCACTCAGAGAAAGATAAGGTTTAAATGGGTCCTTGTATTTTAGCAGTTCAAAATCATTCCATGTTTTATTTCACTTTGCATTTTATTGTTTTTAAATTGCTTTTCTTCGTTTTCTTCTCAGTCTATGCCCTGAGTGTATTACTAAGAATCTCTGTCATTACAATTACACTATCTATTGCATGGGACTTGCTTTTTCAGCAGTAGAATGCGTAGCTAGAGAACCTCAAGTAGGTCCTTATTTTATTTTATTTTATTTCTTGCTTTCTCATTTTCGTAATTCTGTAATTATTTTGCTTTCTGTAAATGAAACTCAAGACTATTTTTCCCATCAAATGATACTTTACAAATTTTTTTTTTGTCTATTCCTACATAAAATCATCATTTTATCTTCAAAATAGATTATCTCCCTTGGCTTAAAGCATCCATTTTAATGACAAAATACATGATTCCATTTATCATTTACTGTTTTCTGTTTGTTTTGTTTTTATTTTTTGTAGGTAAACTGTCTTACGGTTTTTCTTCAAGATTTCATTTTAGGTAGCCTCAATTAGTAGAACTATTCCTATGTGTATAGGTCTGTCTGGATTCACTGAGTTTGCTTTTCAGTGAGTCCTTTGTATCTGAAGATGTTTGCTTCACTTCAGCTCCTGTAATGTTTTATTTCGTTACTGTCTTGATTATTTACTTACCTTTATTTTCTCTCTCCTCACCTTTTGGAACTCCTATGACTAAGATTCTAACTATCTTATTGCTTCTTTCAAATTTCCAGAAAGTTCCTCTATTATTTCAGCATATCTATTTTATTTTTGTAATTTTGCCAATCAGAATATTTTGCATCTCTAAAATTGCTGTTCTTTCTTATTTGTCAACTCTTATTTTATTGATTTAGTATATTCCTCTGAAGGTACTGACCAGAATGTATTTAGATTTTCTAGAGCCCCCTCCCCCCATTGTGTTTCTCTGTGTTCTGTTGTCCTGTTTGCTAGTCCTTGTCTTGAAATGGGTGCTGCAACTTGGATGTCCTTTTGTACTTACTGTGAGAGCCCTCGTTGATTATATGAATCTTAGACACCCTCTGCTAATATATAGTTAAGACCATTTCCCCGGCTGGCCTTTCTAATTAATGGGAGGGCCGGCTGCCCAGCAGAATTGTTTCTGGGCAGACTGTAGTGGTTGTCGAGAAAGAGGTGAGGGGATTAAGTACGAATTGGCAGTTACAAAACAGTCACTGGGGTGTCAGTAAAGCACAGGGAATATAGTCAATAGCATTGCGTTAACTCTGTGTGGTGCCAGGTGGGTACTGAAAATATCGATGGGGACATTATATTAAGCATGTGATTGCCTAATCAGTAAGCTGTATACCTGAAACCAATACAAAATAAAATTGAAAGGAAAAAAGAATCAGTATAGCATATGAAGATGGAAAACAGCTAAGACCTCTTACAAATGCTAGAATGAGGCAAAGCAATTGGAGGATTCCCAGCTGATAAGAGATAAAAGTACTTTTTTTATTTTAATGTTTTGATTGATTTTTTTTAAATATATATAGAGAGAAACATGAATCAGCTGCCTCCTGCATACCCCCTACCTGGGATCGAGCCACAATCTGGGCATGTGCCCTGACCTGGAATCCAACCAGGACCTCTCAGTCCATGGGAGGTTGCTCAATCCACTGAGCCACACCGGCCGGGCAAAGATTTAGTTACTGTAGTCTGTGCCTATCCCAGGGGGTCAGGACCCTCCGGGGTGGAGTAAAGGGATCCTCAGCTCTGAGGCCAGGTGCCAGATCCGAGTCCCTGCTCTGTGGACAAACACCCACTCCCACTCTTCCCAGCCGCCACTCCTGCCGCTGGGGACTCTAAATCAGTCCTAGGGAAACACTCCCAACCCCACCCCAGGGACCCTCCCCATGCTGCAGGGCTTCCTCAGCTCTCGTTTGTCTATGAATATTCTCCCTCACTCCTCCTGTTTTCCAGAAACTCAGTAACTGCCCCTGGTTGCCAGTGGGCCTGTCCTCCCCACACCTGCTCAATGCAATGGGTCCCCAGTAGTTCGTACACAGAGCGCATTTCCGTGTAAGCTAGTACAACAATACATGGGCACATTTGTTTTCTCTTTAACCAGAAGCTGGCAGTTTCCCCCTCTGATATTCATTATATTCAAATCCTATAAATAGACTATTTTACTCTTATTAAAAAACATTTATTGACCTCTATATGATACACAACTAAATCATTAAATTCAGTGTGATATGCAGGATTATAGAGGTTGAGAGGTTGAGAAAATAATACTCAAGGTTGATTTCTTGGAAAGAGATGTTTCCACCGGATTTGGAAAGATAGGTTTATCAGACAGATGAAGTGATGATGAGGTAAATGAGAGGAGAGGGAGCAATATGTGCAAAGTTACTGTGGTGTGAAATATTACGAAATGTTATGGAAGTAGTAATAACATACCAAAGTGTTAAGCTCTGTCTTTAGGGCTTGGCAAACATCTGCTGCTCAGTGTTGGCTTCAGGCTTTGGAACAAGAAACTGTCAAATACCCACATCAATGTCATTTCTGTCATACCTGAACTTGCATGTGATTAATAATGCTGTGACTGCATCTCTGAGATCATAATCATCAGCCCCAAAACATCAGTAGTACAATCAAAACCACGCACTTAGGTATACAGTTAATATCTGTATGGTCACATTCAAATATATATTAGCGTTTTGGATATGATTAGGGGTAAAATCTCTTTAGGAATAATTTTGCCCCAATGATATCAGTTGAAATATAAATGTGTGTTTATCATTGCAACAAGTAAGTGTTTCAACGGTGGAATATTGTTTATTAACTACAAAAGTAGTTAGATAGATAGATTGAAAAATACTATAAATACCAAGAAGTTACCCCAAGCACAATAACTTTTGGAAGAAAAATATATCCTTGTGGAGTAAACTATGCTTAAATAATTTTAAATTATAGCAAAGACTGATGGAGATTAGACTGCATCAAAATTCTGTTCTCCATATAAGTGTTTATTGTGTTAGTATTTGTACCACTAAATGTAACCTTTAAATGTTCAGTCATTTAAAACCAGTGACTTCAAGAATCTTTAAGGAAAAAAATTGAGAGTTGAGAATTATTCTCATCTTGAGAGGCTGAGTTAACACTATATCGACATTGTCACCTAAAATTTTTACAAAAAGAACTCCAATATCATACACAATATTTAAGAGAAACCATATTTTATCCAGCCTAAAGCTTAAAGAATATAAAGCATTAGAAAAAGTGTATATACATATGTGTGTGTGTGTGTGTGTATATATATATATATATATATATATGAGAGAGGAGAGATAGAAAGAGATAATTAGCATAAGACTGTTAAAAAATCATCACAAATAGGTAGTAGCACTCCAATTGCAATTAAAGTGTATTTCTTGCCCAAGTACTGAGTCACAGAGGGTGTTCTTAGCAGATGGCTCACTTCCATACGGTGCTTTAGTTGCCCAGACTTTCCATATTTTGGCTTCCCTATTCCCCTAGAGACATGTGGTTATCTGTTTTCCAGCCAGAGAAAGGAAAGAGAAGAGCAGGGTTAGGGGTGACGACACATACTTCTTTCTTTCTTCTTCTTTTTTTTTTTAATCTTTTTTATTTTTATTTTATTTTATTTTTATTAATTTATTTTTGTTACAGATGTTTCTCCTTTTTCCCCATTGACACCCTCCTCCCCATCTCCCCCACCCCATCCCCAGCTTTGTTGTCCATGTCCACCAGTTATGCATATATGCATATAAGTTCTGTCGTTTATCTCTTCCCTCCCTCCCACCTCCTCTTCTGAGGGTTGTCAGTCTGTACCCTACTTCCACGTCTCTGGATCTACCCTGTTCCTCAGACTGTTATGTTCATTATATTCCACACATAAGTGAGATCATGTGATATTTGTCTTTCTCTGCTTGTCTTGTTTCGCTTAGGATAATACTCTCCAGGTCCCTCCATGTCGTCTCAAAGGATAAGAGATCTTTCTTTCTTACAGCTGCATAGTACTCCATTGTGTATATGTTCCACAGCTTTTTTATCCACTCATCTATTGATGGACACTTTGGCTGTTTCCAAATCTTAGCTATTGTAAATAGTGCTGCTATGAACATGGGGGTACATGTATTCTTTCTGGTTGGTGTTTCAGGCTTCTTAGGGTATATTCCTAGAAGTGGGATCACTGGGTCAAATGGCAATTCAATTTTTCATTTTTTGAGGTAACACCATAGTGTTTTCCATAGTGGCTGCACCAGTCTGCATTCCCACCAGCAGTGTACTAGAGTCCCCTTTTCTCCACACCCTCGCCAACAATTGTTGTTTGATGATTTGTTGATGGCGGCCATTCTGACAGGTATGAGGTGATACCTCATTGTTGTTTTAATGTGCATCTCTCTGATGATTAGTGATGTTGAGCATTTCTTCATATGTCTCTTAGCCATTTGTATGTCCTGTTTGGAGAGGTATCTATTTAGTTCCTCTGCCCATTTTTTAATTGGGTTCTTTGTCTTCCTTTTGTTGAGTTGTATGAGTACTCTATATATTTTGGAGATTAACCCCTTATTTGATGTATCATTGGCAATTATGCTCTCCCATACAATGGGTTCCCTTTCCATTTTGATGATTGTTTCTTTTGCTGTGCAGAACATTTTTAGTTTGATGTAGTCCCATGTGTTCATTTTTTCCTTTGTTTCTCTTGCCTTAGGTGATGTATCAGTGAAGATTCTGCTGCATATGATGTCCGAAATTTTATTGCCTACATTTTCTTCTACAATTTTTATGGATTCACGAGTCACATGTAAGTCTTTTATCCATTTTGAGTTTATTTTTGTTTATGGTGTAAGTTAATGGTCTAGTTTCATTTTTTTGCATGTAGCTGTCCAATTTTCCCAACACCATTTATTAAAGAGGCTGTCTTTACTCCATTGTATGCTCTTACCACCTTTGTGAAATATTAATTGAGCATATTGTATTGGGTCAATTTCTGGATCTCTCTGTTCTCTTCCATTGCTCTATATGCCTGTACTTGTGCCAGTACCAGGGTGTTTTAATTACAGTAGCTTTGTAGAATAACCTGATAACCAGTATTGTGATCCCACCTACTTTGTCCTTCTTTATCAAGATTGCTGTGGCTATTCAGGGTCTTTTTTGGTTCCATGTGAACTTCTAAATTATTTGTCCCAGTTCTGTGTAATATGTTGTTGGTATTTTGATGGTGATTGCATTGAATCTATAGATTGCTTGGGTAATATGGACATTTTAATGATGTTAATTCTTTCAATTCATGAACAAGGTATGTGCTTCCACTTTTTTATATCTTCCTCTATTTCTTTTTTCAATGTCCTGTAGTTTTCTGCAAATAAGTCCTTTACTTCTTCGGTTAAGTTTATTCCTAGGTATCTTAATTTTTTTGCTGTGATGGTAAATGGGATTGTTTTTTTAGTTTCTCTTTCTGTGAGTTCGTCATTGGTGTATAAGAATGCCATCAATTTCTTGATGTTAATTTTGTATCCTGCTACTTTGCCAAATTCATTTATTAAGTCTAGTAGGTTTTTGATGGAGTCTTTAGGGTTTCTATGTATAATATCATGTCATCTGCAGATAATGACAATTTCACTTCCTCCTTTCCAATTTGGATCCTTTTTATTTTTTCTTCATGTCTGATTGCTGTGGCTAAGACTTCCAGTACAATGTTAAATGAGAGTGGTGAAAGTGGGCATCCCTGTCTTGTTCCTGTTATTAAGGGAAATGCTTGTAGTTTTTGCCTATTGAGTATGATTTTGGCTGTAGGTCTTTCATATACGGCCTTTATTATGTTGAGATACGAATCCTCTATTCCCACATTGCTGAGTGTTTTTATCAGAAATGGGTGTTGGACTTTGTCGAATGTATTTTCAGTGTCTATTGATATGATCATGTGGTTTTTATCTTTCATTTTGTTTATGTGGTGTATGACATTTATTGATTTGCGAATATTGAACCAGCCTTGCATCCCTGGGATGAATCCCACTTGGTCACGGTGAATAATTTTTTTGATGTATTGCTGGATCCGATTTGCTAGTATTTTGTTCAGGATTTTGGCATCTATGTTCATCAGGGATATTGGCCTGTAGTTTTCTTTCTTTGTAGTGTCTTTTTCTGGTTTTGGAATTAGAATCATGCAGGCCTCTTAAAACGAGTTTGGAAATCTTCCTTCTTCTTGAATTTTTTGAAATAGTTTGAGGAGAATGGGTGTCAGTTCTTCTTTAAATGTTCAGTAAAACTCCCCCGTGAAGCCGTCCGGGCCTGGGCTTTTGTTTGCTGGGAGAGTCTTGATTACATCTTCAATTTCCTTAGTTGTTATTGGTCTGTTCAAGTTTTTTATCTCTTCCTGGTCCAGTTTTGGGACACTATGTGTTTCTAGAAATTTGTCCATTTCACTTAGATTGTCGAATTTGTTGCCATATAAATGTTCATAGTATTTGTTAATGATCCTTCGTATTTCTGTGGTGTCAGTTGTTACTTCTCCTCTTTCATTTCTGATTTTGTGTATTTGGGTTCTCTCTCTTTGTTTCTTGGTGAGTCTAGCTAAGGGTCCATCAATATTGTTTATCTTTTTTTAAAAAACAGCTCTTTGTTTCATTGATCCTTTGAATTTTTTTTTTCGTCTCTATGTCATTAATTTCTGCTCTATCTTTACTATTTTCTTTCTTCTACTTGCTCTGGGGTTTTCTTTTTCTTTGCTTTCTAGTTTTTTAAGTTGTGAGGTTAGATAGTCTATTAGAGATTTTGCTTGTTTCTTGAGGTAGGCCTTTAGTGCTATGAACTTCCCTCTCAGAACTGCTTTAGCTGCATCCCATAGATTTTGTGTTGTTGTGTGTTCATTTTCATTGGTTTCAGAGGTTTTCATTGAAGCTCTGAGCACCCTCCAAATCCTGAAGAAGTTTTTAATTTCTTCCTTGATCTCCTTGGTAACCCATTTATTGTTTAATAACATGCTATTTAGCCTCCATGTGTTCAATGTCTTTGCATATTCTTGTTGCAATTGATTTCTAGTTTCATGCCATTGTGATCTGAGAAGATGCTTGATACGATTTCAATCTTCTTCAACTTGTAGAGCCTTGGTTTGTGTCCTAACATGTGGTCTATCTTTGAGAATGTCCCATGTGCGCTTGAGAAGAATGTGAATTCTGTAGTTTTGGGGTGTAATTCTCTGTAGACATCTATTAAATCCATTTGGTCTAGTGCTTCATTTACAGTCTCTGTTTCCTTGTTAATTTTTTGTCTAGTGATGTCAGCGGGGTGTTGAAGTCCCCTGCTATGATTGTATTGCTGTTGATTTCTCCCTTGAAGTCCTTCAGAAGATTTTTAATATATTTTAGTGCTCCTATATTGGGTGCATATATGTTTACCAAGGTTATATCTTCCTGTTGGATAGATCCTTTCAATATTATGTAGTGACCTTCTTTGTCTCTAGTTATAGCCTTCATTTTGAAATCTATTTTATCAAATATGAGTATTGCTACCCCAGCTCTTTTTTCCTTTCCGTTTGCTTGAAAGATTTTTTTCCATTCCTTCACTTTCAACCTATGTGAGTCTTTTGTTGTAAGGTGGGTCTATTGTAAACAAGATATATATGAGTCATGCTTTCTTATCCATACAACTACTCTGTGTCTTTTTATCAGAGCATTCAATCCATTTACATTTAAGGTGATTATTGATATGTACTTATTTATTGCCATTTTTGTTTATTGTGGTTCTATTTTCCTTCCTATTTCTTCTACTAATTACAGCAGTCTTTTTAACATTTCTTGCAGTGCTGGTTTGGTGCTAATGTATTCCCTTAGCCTCTTTTTTTTTTTTTTTTGGTCTGGGAAGCTCTTTATTTGACCTTCTATTTTGAATGATAGCCTTGCTGGGTAGAGTAGTCTTGGATTCAGATCCTTGTTTTTCATGACCTTGATTACTTCATGCCATTCCCTTCTGGCCTGTACTGTTTCTGCTGAGAAGTCAGCTGATAGCCTTATGGGGGTTCCTTTGTAGGTAACCTATTACTTATCTCTTGCTTCCTTTAGAATTCTCTCTTTGTCTTTAACTTTTGGCATTTTAATTACTATGTGTTTTGGTGTGGGCCTGTTTGTGTTCTTCTTATTTAGGGCTCTCTGTGCTTCTTGAACTTGAATGCCTTCATCCTTCACCAAATTAGGGAATTTTTTGTCACTATTTCTTGAAATATATTCTCTAACCCTTGCTCATTTTCTTCTTCTTTGGGGACTCCTATGATGCGAATATTATTACGTTTGCGAATATTATTACGTTTCCAATTGTTCCAAAGTTCTCTTAAGCTGTCTTCCTGCTTTTTAATTGTGTTTTCTTCTTGGTTTTCTGATTGATTGATTTTTTTCTACCCTGTCTTCTAATTCACTGATCCAGTTCTCAGCTTCCTCTACTCTGCTGTTTAGTCCTTCCAATGTGTTCTTTATTTCTGCTATGTCATTCTTCATTTCTTCTTGGTGATTCTTCATTTCCAATTGGTTGATTTTCAATGTTTCTATCTTTACTTATGGTGTTGATGTCCTTACTCATGCTGTTGAGCTTCCTCAAGATCATGGCTCTGAATTCTAGCTCTGTTAACTTGCTTAGCTGTATTTCGTTTATCTTATCTTCTGTAGAGGTCTCTTGTTCTTTCATTTGGGATTTGTTTCTTTGTTTCACCATTTTGACTATCTCAGTGGGTTTTGGAGCCTGCCAAATTTTCCCTGTGGATGTTGGTGTTCTGCTGTTTGTGGCTCCCTCTACTGGGTTTGGATGTGCGTGGGAGGACCCACGTTAAAAACACCACTGTTGAGTCTTACTTTCCTGCGTAGATTTGCAAGCCCAGAAAAGGTTAAGTTATCCTCTAGCTTTTTGCTTAGAGGCTATTAGTCTAGAGGCTATTAGTCGTAGTTACTTGAAGAGCCTTGGGTTCTTAGTTGAATGAAAACCTCCCTCAGGTGTTCAGTGTGAGAGGATTTCCTGAAGGTTGGGCAGATGCTGTTTGTTAATGAGCCTCAATTTGCATTTCAATTGCCCACCTGGGTGGGGTTGAATCTCCAAGGCAGGGGCTGTTGCCTCTTCCCAGAGACCTGGGAAGGAGTAAGATGGCCACAGTCCTGTGTGGCCACAACTCAGCAGAAGCTCTGAGCACCCTCCAAATCCTGAGTGTCCCCACACAGTTCCAGTCCAGTCCACCCTCCCTCTGCCAGAGCCCAAGGTGAGTGGCTGTAGCCAATTCAGTGCTCTGTTCCGGCCCTCTGTTCTATGGAGCGAGCTTGGGACTTCAACCCCGAGGTTGCTGCTCACAGCTAAGACCACTGCTGTCCATGGGCTCCCAGCCCCCCTCTCGCACCTCCACAATCCTACTAGGATTTATTCAGTGTCCCTGGTTATATGGTCCTCGCAAGCTGCTTTTCTGTTGCTTTTTCCTGACGATTTGTCTTTATTTTAGTTGTAATTCCAGTTTGGTCCTGGGAGACGATCTGTGTAGCTTCCATTCACTCTGCTGCCCCAGGGTCCTCGGTTGCAGTTTGTCCCCACCCTGGTTGGGGTCGTGTGGGTGGCAACCACTCGATGTGTCTCTCTCGCATCGATGTTTCTCAACACACTCTTATTTCTTAAGTTCTTAACTTGAAAACCATATACAACACTCTTGACATATTTTCCTATTGTGCACAATATGGTGATTTTTAAAAATATACTACCTCTTTATAACAAATACAAAATATTTGTACATGCATAGAAAGTAAGACTTTTTTCTCAGCTTGACAGCTTTATGGTCTAATGATGTCATGGACTGCATGTTAGTGTCCTTTCAAAATGTGTATGTTGAAACCCTAACCTCAATAGGATGGTATTAGGAGGTGAGGCATCTGGGAGGTAATTAGGTTTAGGTGAGGTTATGATAGTGGAACCTCATGATAGAATTAGTGTTTTTATGAAAAGAAAAAAAAAGACTAGAACTTGCCATCTTCACCATGTGAGGGATACAATGAAAAGATGGCTATCTGCTAAACCATAATTAGGAATAGGATTAGCTGGCACCTTGAGCTTGGACTTCCCAGTCTCCAGAACTACAAAAATAAATTTCTGTTGTTTAATCCACCCAGCTGATATTATTTTGCTATAGCAGGAGGAGCTAACCAAGACAGAAACTGGTACTGAGAAGTGTGGTGCTGCTGTGACCAATACCTAAAATTGTGGAAGCAGCTTTAAAACTGGGTAATGCGTAGATGCTGCAAGAGTTAAGTACGTGCTGGAAAAGTCTGATATTGCTGTGAAGGGAATTTTAAAGGGAATTCTGGTGAGGACTCAGAATGAGAAGAGCTGTGGAGAAAGATTAGATTTTTTAGGGGAATACATAATATAAATAATCATGTAAAAATATTGGTAGAAATGAGGATGGTTAAAGCCATTCTGACATCTCAGACAGAAATGAGAAACATGTTATTGGACAACAGGTTAAAGGTAATCTTTGTTATAAAATGGCAAGAACTTGGCTGAATTGTGTATTGTGTCTAGTGTTTTGTTAAAGGCAGAACTTGTGAGTGATACATTGGATATTTAATTGAGATTCATTTTTTAGTTGAGTTTAGTGGGGTAACATTGGTTAATAAAATTGTACAAGTTTCAGGTGTATTATAGAACATATCGTCTATACACTGTATTGTGTGTTCACCACCCCAAATCAAGCCTCATTCCATCACCATTTATCCCCCTATACCGTTCTTTACCTCCCCACATAGTTGAGATTTCTAAACAACGTGTTGAAGGAGTGGCTTAGTCCCACCTGACTGCTTATAGTAAAATGCAAGAAGAGAGAAATACATTGAAGGAAAAATTGATAAGAAAAATGAAACCAGAACTTAAAGATTGGGAAAATTCTCAGCTTATCTATGTTCCAAATAATGAGAAAGTGGATTTTGAAGAGAGTGGTAAGAGTGTGGCCCAGCAACTATGGGCATAAACCATGGACTTAATTGGCCACCCCAGCAGGAAAGCTATCATTTTGAACTAAAGGAGAAGATAGGCTGGAATAAAGGAAGGTTTTCAGACTTAGATTTTACAGGACAGGATTATAAAGCCATCTGGTTGCAAACTTGCACTATTCTTCAAGAAAAGTGAAAAATGGCTTAAAGGCAGTTCAGAGGTCATTAGGACCACCACCTAGGTTTCAATAAGTCAACAGAAGCTTGGAGCCATTGGGGTGTGATTCCCCACACAGGAGCCCTGAGCACATGTCCCTCACCCAGCAGAGCCTCTGCATGGATAGGGCAGCTCACCGATGGTTGGTAGTGCTTCAGAGAACCATAGAGATGACATTGCCAATTCATTGGGCCTAGGAGGCATACCATGGAGCCAAAGGGGATTATTCTCAAGTTTAGGACCTCGTGAGATTTGCCTTAACTATGATTTGGACTTGCGTGGTACTTCCCACTCTTTATCTCCTACTTGTCCCTTTTGTAATAAACTGTCTACCCTATGCTTACCCACCATTGCATTTTGTAAGCTCATACTTGTTTGGTTTCACAGGTTTATAGCTAGAGAGGAATTTTGCTTCAGAATAAATCCTACCTCAAATCTCACCCATATCTAATTTAGATGATATTTAGTTGAGATTTTGGACTTTAGACTTTCAAGTTGATGCTAGAATGAGTTAAGATTTGGGAGACTATTGTGATGAAGTTAATTTATTTCACATATGAAAAGAATACAAATTTTACAAGGTCTGAGCAGAATGTTATGGAACTGCACATTTGTGTTCCCCCCAAATCCACGTTGAAACACTAATACCTAAAGAATAATATTAGGAGGTGAAGCCGTTGGAGGTAATGCTTTATGGATGAGGTCACATGGGTGGAGTCCTCATGATAGAATTAGTGTCCTTATAAGAAGAGAGAGTTCAATCTCTTTGCCATGTGGCCATAAAATGAGAAGACAGCTACCTGCAAACAAGGAAGAGGGTTTTCACCAGGATCTGAATCAGCCAGCACCTTGATCTTGGACTTCCCAGTTTCCAGAACTGTCAGAAATGAATTTCTTTTGTTTAAGCTACCCAGTCAGTGGTGTTATAGTCTCTAGAACTGACTATAGCAAATGAATTCAACTTTTTTCCTGCTTTATTACTTACTCAGTGATACTGACTATCGGATTTCCTAGAGCCAACAAGAGAGTGATTCAAATGGAAGGAGTATTTTTACAATGGAAAATCAGTACAAAAGTGTCATGTAATTGTTACTGGCTGTGAATAATTTAGTGATCACTAGCATGCAACGCTTTGTGCATATTCTTCACACAAATGTTCAGAATATATTTATAGACCAGCTTATATGTAACATGATTAATGACCAAAGTGGAAAGCTAAGTGACTACTTGCAACATATTTTTTCTATACTAAAGAACTATATGACATTCAGGAACGATTGGATCATGTTTGTTCTATTCTAACACACGCTTTGAAAAAAGTAATGAAGAGCAGATTTGTCATTGTTGTTGAAGAGGAATCTTGAATGTAAATTGTACATTGTAAATAGTATTTCCTGCTTTTGCTATTATTTACTGTTAATAAGTAATTGAAGACCAAGTACTTTCTTTCAAGTAACCAAGACTGATACAACTTCAGAGTGTGTGTTTTCCTTGATTTCTATTGTAAAACTGCTACTATCAATCTGTTGCAAAGGTATTTGTAATAAGTGTATTTGGTGTGAATGCTGAGGCAAGTGAATCTTAATGCATTGCTTTGTTATCTTAAAATTAACTACCTCCATTGTCATGCTTCTAACCTATTGTATCAGGACAATTTTTCCTTAAACTTCTGTAGGAATCATTGGAACTAATTTTTAACAATAGAAGTTAAAACAGAATGATGAATGAAGATAATCATATTAGATATGTAGTTGAAAATTACTAGAAAGCATTTTGTCACATAGTGTGTTAAGCTTCATTTTAGGATCATATCAATGAAAGGTCTGAACATCATCAGTCATGTTTTGCAGTATTGAACTAGAATGAGTGATAAAGCTATACCTTTGTTAATCATCTCAGAGAGAAAGATGGTATAATAACTTGGCCACAATCATCATTAGTACCCTGTGATGGGGAAGTAAAAATAAAATCTGACTCTTGATCCAACCTCAAAGGGAAATGAAGGTCTATTTAATATTGCAAGTGTGTACCATACTGACTATAGGAATTATCCAGCAGCAGCCGAGACTGCTGACAAATTATTGTTCTTACATGATAATGTGAACTATTTTAAATATATCTATTTAACAACTGCTATAATTAAATTTGATAAAATTTCAGGTTTAGATTGGTAAACTAAAATTGATTGTATCCATGATGCTGATATTTGGCTTCTGCCTTGGCTTATTCTGAATATTGATGATAATACCTTAGCCTAAAATGCATATTGGTTGCACCTCTCTTTACAAAGTAGGGTCTGATTACAGGAAAAAGGAAAATGAAATGTTACAAAAGTAGACAGAAGCTAAAATATAGAGGTCCTGGTATGTCATACAAGAGTTAGTTTTCTGCATAATGGTGAAGCTAAATAAAGAATTTAATGTAGAAGAGAAACCACAATAAATATACCTTTGGAAAAACACATTCACATTCATTCTTTTGGTAGTAAACATATATTTGAACTGTGTTGCTTAGAACTTGAGACTTTTGGAAAGAACCCTCCCCAAAATCTAAGATTTTGGTCAAAAGTCTAGGATGGAAGATAATAATTCCAAAGGTTTTATGTCAAAGCTAAAAAATATTGTGTGCTATTGGATTCTAATATATAATATTCTAGCTTTGTATTTTTGCTTTTTTCCCCAATTTTTATTAATTTATTTTTGTTATAGATGTTTCTCCTTTTTCCCCCATAAACAACCTCCTCCCCATCCCGCCCTCCCATCCCCCCTAGCATTGTTGTATATGTCCATTGGTTATACATACATGCATATAAGTTCTTTTGTTCATCTCATCCACCACCCCCCCACCACCCTACTCTGAGGTTTGTCAGTCTGAACCATACTCCTTTCTATGTTTCTGGATCTATTTCGTTCATCAGCCCACCTTTTTCATTATATTCTACAAATAAGTGAGATCATGTGGTATTTGTCTTTCTCTGATTGGCTTATTTCTCTAAGCATAATACTCTCCAGGTCCCTCCATGTTGTCTCAAAGGATAAGAGATCTTTCTTTCTTACAACTGCATAGTATTCCATTGTACATATGTACCACAGCTTTTTTATCCACTCATCTATTGATGAACACTTGGGCTGTTTCCAGACCTTAGCAATTGTAAATAGGGCTGCTATGAACATAGGGGTACATATATTCTTTCTGATTGGTGTTTCAGGCTTCTTAGGATATATTCCTGAAGTGGGATCACTGGGTCAAATGGCAATTCAATTTTTCATTTTTGAGGAAACACCATAGGGTTTTCCATAGTGGCTGCGCCAGTTTGCATTCCCACTAGCAGTGTACTAGAGTCCCCTTTTCTCCACACTCTCGCCAGCACTTGTTTGATGATTTGTTGATGGAAGCCATTCTGGCAGGTGTGGGGTGATACCTCATAGTTGTTTTAATTTGCATCTCTCTGATGATTAATGATATTGATCATTTCTTCATGTCTCTTGGCCATTTGAATGTCCTTTTTGGAGAGATGTCTATTTAGGTCTTCTGCCCATTTTTAATTGGGTTCTTTGTCTTCCTTTTGTTGAGTTCTATGAGCACTCTATATATTTTGAAAATTAACCCCTTATCTGATGTATCATTGGCAGTTATGCTCTCCCATACAGTGGGTTCCCTTTCCATTTTGATGGTTGCTTCTTTCGCTGTGCAGAAGATTTTGAGTTTGATGTAGTCCCATGTGTTCATTTTTTCCTTTGCTTCTGTTGCCTTAGGTCATGTATCAGTGAAAATTCGGCTGCATATGATGTCTGAAATTTTGTTGCCTACATTTTCTTCTAGGATCTTTATGTCACATTTAAGTCTTTTATCCATCTTGAGTTTATTCTTGAGTATGGTGTAAGCTGATGGTCTAGTTTCATTTTTTTTGCATATAGCTGTCCAATTTTTCCATCACCATTTATTAAAGAGGCTGTCTTTACTTCATTGTATGCTCTTGCCAACTTTACCATTAATTGAGCAAAATGTCTTGGGTCAATTTCTGGGTTCTTTGTTCTGTTCCACTGATCTATATGCCTGTTCTTGTGCCAGTACCAGGGTGTTTTGATTACAGTAGCTTGTTGTATAACCTGATATCCGGTATTGTGATCCCACCTACTTTGTCCTTCTTTTTCAAGATTGTTATGGCTATTCGGGATCTTTTTTGGTTCCATATGAACTTTTGAAGTATTTGTTCTAGTTCTGTGAAATATGGCATTGGTATTTTGATGAGGATTGCATTGAATCTATAGATTGCTTTGGGTAGTATGGACATTTTAATGATGTTAATTCTTTCAATCCATGAACAAGGTATATGCTTCCATTTTTTTATATCTTCCTCTATTTCTTTTTTCAATGTCCCATTGTTCTCAAATCTCTCTATAGCCTCTCAAAATTCCTGACATTATTTTTTCTCATGGATGTGTGCCCATGGGTCTTTCCTTCCTCATTTGCTGAACTTTTCAGCATTCACACTTCTATTTCCTTGGCTGTAAAATGTTTCAATGACTGATGGATACTCCTGCTGTCTCTATCTGGGTGGATTTGCTCCTATTATGTCAATAGTTTGAAATTCAATTGTCTTTCATCAGGATTTTTTTCATTATTACAATGATTACTCTACTAGTCTGCTCATTTGTTGTAAAGTAATGTTTATATAATGAAAGATTTATTTTTGTGTATATTTAGACAAAACTGGGAATGTTCTCCTCAAATCTGTTAATTCTTCAAATGTAATCATAAAGTATTCATTTTACAGCATTGTACATGAACTGTTAAATTTGTGACTACCATGTAGTCATTAGTAAAATCACACTATACTTTTTAATTAGGCTAATTTGGCCTTAGTTGAAATTTTAAAGTATGACTTCTGATGTGACTTGAAAATACTACTAATAATATCCTCAAATTTAACATATCTTACCACCCCAAAATATATGATATAAACAAGAAATGTATAAAATAGTTTTTGTAATATTATATAAAGCTTAGTATGATCTAATACACACTGCGCGCCAATCTGACAAAAGCCAAACGTAGAATAATAGAACTGGTAGTTATCCATGCTGGACCTAGAAATAAGTAAATATTCTTTGTGACTTTTTATAAACATATCCCTGCTGAAAAGAGTTCATGTCTCTGAATCAAGACATCAGAGCAGACATATGGCCTCAGTAGCCAAAAAGTGACAGAGAGTTTTGGACATTCCACATGTCTGAATGATGGCCTCATCCCACTTCCCAACATCTGCTTTTGGTAAAGGTCTTGTAGTCTTGTAGTACATAGCAGATGTTTCATAGAAGAGAGAGGATTCTGGTCAAAACAGAATTATCTGCAATTCTGATGTAAATTATGTTTAGGAGCTTAACTCTATTGCATATATAATCACTAAGAGATTATTTATTCAAAAGTAATATTTCTCAATGTGCTAGTCTTCAAAATCCCTGGTCTCAGTGAGCTCATAGGTTAATGGTAGCATTTCACAAGTAAATGGACAATTACAATACGGTGTGGCAATAGACATGACAGAGCTATACACACAGTACCATGGGAGAAGAAAGAAGGGGTTCCCAGTCTAGATTTGAAGTTTCAATAAGTAATTTCTGGAAAAGATAATTTAAAACCAATAAACACAAACAAAAATAGACTCACAGAAACTCAACAAGGGAACTTTGGCAACATCCAGTTCAAACTCATTTTATAGATGAGAACACTGATGTGTAAAAACATAACATATTATGTAACTTAATGAAGGGATTGATGATGGAACTAAGAATTTTATTATTGACTTAGTTATCCTTGAATCTTTATGGACTTAGTAGTCAGTTACCTGAAGTTGCTCTGCTCAAGCTTAATTTCTAGACTGGTGACTGCCTAGTGTGCTCATGAATGTTTCAATCATCAGTGGTCGAATAAGCATGGGATTGTCATACAAAAATGTCTGGAGCCTACTCTGTAGTTGGTAGATGGTACTCAGAGGAATTGATGAACACATAGCGTTATCTCTGCTTCAGAAAGGATTTTACTACCATAGTTGTTTTGAGAAGTTCTAATTACCAAGTCAGAAATTTCTCTGCTACACAAGATGGAAAAAAGCAAAAAGGACTTTCAGACAGAATAGTAGGATGTCACAATAGTTAGATAGAAACTCTTGATGGCAGACTTAGTCAAAATGCAGAAAACTATATCCAGGGCAGTGAATCACTCTATGAGTAGGAAAAAAAGAAAAGTTTTGCAGAAGCACATGATGTCTCTCAGAAAAATTCTGGTCTTGCTCTATAAAATTTGCCTTATGTCTCTTGGCAGAGGAAACTATGAACAGGAAAGAAAGGAAGACAGAGCGAGTGAAAGAAAGAAGACCAGGATGGCATTGTGAGGGTCTAATACAATTGCCCCTGAAGCAGAAATGATCACTGAAGCAAGTGAAAGCTGTTTCCAGCTTATCAGAAATATCCAGGCTATCAGTACTATAAGATTGAGTGTTTGAAGATAGCAGTTTCTAAACCCTGGCTTAATACTAACCAGGAAATTTCACACATGGCAGGATTGCATTGAGCTTCAAAGGTAATCTGCAAATTGTTAGATGAATTGCAATTACTTTAAAATAATTTCTTCTGGATTCTCAGATTGGAATAAACACATATTTAAATAAGGTCATCTGAGTTTGCAAATTAAATAAACTACCATGTAAGTTTTGTGTTACTGACATATTGGGGTTGTGAAAAATATAGCTAATTGAATATATAAATAATCTGAATTTGTCATGAACATGCTTTGTTTCTCTTCCATTCATATTGCAGAGGAAATGTTAGTCTTTGTGGTTATTTCAAGAAATATAGCCAACTAGGCACTCCTGAAAGTTTCTTACATGATTCATGATCCTATAGGGCACCTATAGGTTCCCCACAAGAACTTGTGCATTAGAGATACAACATTGCTATTGGGGAGTGAAGGGAATATGACCCCTAAAGATGTCACTTTGGCATGTGGATTATTCTGAGTTGAAGGCAATCAAGACATGGCAGACTCAAAAGAAATGTTTACCTTTCCCTTAACTGCCTATAAAATTTTTAGATAGAAAGAAAGCTCAGAGAAAGAGAGATATTACCAGAGATTACTTTGATCTGAAGTACCTACATTTTTGGCAAAGCAGACATCTAATTACCAAACATCTTCTCTTCTTATCCTGTGAACTGCCCTCCTCACCTTTGCAGCACCAGTCTCCTGTCCCATCTCTTGGCTCAAGATGGCATATAAGCCTTCACTGCCCAACATGCCTTTGGGTTTCATATTTTTACAGGGCTCCCTTAAATATGTAATTAAATTTTTTCTCCAATTGTTATGTTTTATGTCAATTTTATTATTTGACCAGCCAAAGAACCTAGAAGAGTAGACGAAAAAATTTTTCAGCCCTGTAGTAGCTCAGTTATCATATTGATGCATAATTTAGTTGTATCTCGATACAGTTAAAGTAATAAAATTGTTAAGAATACTGAAGAGATCTCACTGAGTGCATTCATATATCCAGAGAAAAGACTGTGTCAGTCAGAAAAAAAGGGGTCCTTCAAGGATGCTTTGCAGAGGCAAACATCAGTAACACTCTTCAAAGCACAATTCAGAGGTTCTTCCAGAAAGAAAACTTTCACCAGAGTATTTATGGTGCTACTGGTAAAGCATTCCTGGAGAGAGGAAGGCTACCTCAAGCTAATTCTGTTAACATAAATAACACATTTTTTTCACTGTAGTAAATTCTAATAATAACAGGATTGGCCTCAGAACAGAAACATTTAAAGGATTAGCATAACCAGGGTCCTAAGCAACATTTTGTCTCATCTGTAGAAAATCCTATTGTGAAAATAGCAGGTTATTATTGCTTAAAAAGTAGGGGTCAATGTGGTAACCAGCATATACTAACTAATCATGATTTGGCTTCACATTTAAGTCTGTGTGAACTTATTGGCTTGTGTTTCCCTGAGAAAGGAGTTGGTTCTCAATTTGTAGACATAATGAGTTTCTGACCATGAAAATCTGAGCACCAGGTCTTGCCTGAAGTACATTCCCCCAAGGTAGGTAAGCTGCCCTCTTCTAAAAATATCCAGATCTAACTTATTTCTCATTATGCCATTCACCTTACCCTCATCTTTATGGAAAATCTATTACAGGTGATTAGTTATTATTCAGTATCTTGGTTTTAAATCTTCTTAATAAGCTGTTATTCCCAAATCTCTATCAGTAACTGAAAACTCCTTAGCTCCCAACTTACCCATCTGCACTGGGATGTCTAAAAGCATCTCTAAATTAATCAATTTAGAACACAACTCTTGATCTACCCTCCAAATGTTCCAATGCCTTGCCTCTCCTATCGTCTTCCCCATTAAGGTAAATGCCACCATTTCATTTGATTGCTCAACCTGAAAAGCTGGGAGCCTATCCTTGATTTCTCCCTGACCCCTAAACCACACCATCACAATTTCTGTCAATTCCTCATCCCAAACATTGATCAAATGAATCTATTTACTCCACTACTACTGCAATCAGCTCTCACTTTTATACTGAATCCACTAACTGACCCATTAGTCTTCCACTCTCCCTCTCTGTTATACACTGAATGTTTGTGTCCTGCCCCAAATTCATATGTTGAAATTCTAACCCCAGATGTGGTGGTGTTAGAAGGTGGAGACTTTGGGAGGTAATTAGGCAATGAGGGTGGAGCCCTCATTCATAGAATTAGTGCCCTTATGAGAAGAGACACGGGAGAGCTTGCTGCCCCTCTTCCTGCTAACTACTACATGAAGAAGCAGCAAGGTGACCATCTACGAGCCTTCACCAACACCCAAGCCTTTCAGCACCCTGATCTCAGACTTTTCAACCTCTATAACTGTGAAAAATACATTTCTTTTTTTTAAACATTTTTTTCCTTTATTGATTTTAGAGAGAGAGGAAGGGAGAGGGAGAAAGAGATAGAAATATCAATGAGAGAAAACATCGATTGGCCTCCTCCTGCATGCCCCGCACTGGGGATTGGGTCCACAACTTCGGCATGTGCCCTGAATGGGAATCCAACCACCAGCCTCTTGGTGCATGGGTTGACGCTCAACCACTGAGCCACACCAGCCAGGCAAAAATACTTTTCTTATTGTTGTTGTTTAAGCCACTCAGGTTATAATATTCTGTCTTAGCAGTCCAAACCAAGACATTCACCTTATGAATTTCCACCCAGCACCTAGGGTGATCTTTTAAAAATGTGAATTGGCTCATGCCATTATCAGGCATCTAAGATTAAACTCCACACACTGAATGCTGATTTGTGACACAGTCCAAGATCTGCCCTCCGATGGCTTCTATTACCTCAGCATCTGCTCTTGTCCACAGGGTTCCAGGTTCACGAAGTTGTTTTTGCTTTTTTCTCTTTATATTTTAGTTCTTGCACTTGGTGATTCTCTGCTGGGAATCCCCTTCTCCCACATCTTCTTTCCTGTCACTTAGCTCTGACTGTAAGTATCACCCCTTGGATGGTCTTTCTTGATAAGGTAACCTTGAGTAAACCCACAGGCGTTCTTTTATAGAGTACTACACCATTACCTAGTAGTTTCTCATATGTTTCTATCTATTAAAGCAGGGACACTATTGAACAAATCCATGGCTGTTTTCTCTTCACCGAAAAAGAAAAATGACCAAAATATGGCAGGCACTCCAAGGGTTTGTTCGAAGCATGGATTTCACAAAATATGTAGATCAAAGAATACAGGGAAGAAATATATCTTCAAGTGATGTAGTCTGGATCCACGTGGGCCGTTACATCTGACTACGGCCTCTTAACTGATGAGTGATAAAATCAGAACTGAAGCACGCCTTCTAACTTCTAGTTCAGGGCACATTTAACACATCACACAGCCTGTTCAACAGCACCTGATACATGTGGAAGTCACAGGGCGTTTGCTAATTTTACCTGGCATTTATGTCTCCTGTATTTCTATATACAATAGGGGATTGAGATAGTTAACAAAAATTAAACATAAAGAAAACAGCACTTGTGTGAGACATATACACACCTTTTCTCTGTGACCAAGAGGTTATGTTACCTTGTTTTTTAAAGAAACAAGGAGTAATAATTGTTCTAAATTGTGCTTCTGCAATAAACTAATATTCGTTAAATGAGCATTTCACACTCACACACAACTTTCTCCCTGTTTTTTCTTAACGTGATATTTTTATTTTATCTTTAATGAATTAAATGCATACGTGAGGGGAAAATATACATTTAATTGAGTTTTCTCAAATGATTTAGTTAATAAAATGTTCAACATACAGTGGACTCTACCCACCGTATTCCAGAGTACACTTTGTTTTTCAAGATTTAACCGCTGACAAGAAAAATAGTTTCTCAAGAGACCTAGGAAGGCCCTGAAAGGAAGTCATTTATGCTCACATCGCATCAGTGACCTCATCCGAAATACAAACACAGGAGTGGGATTTGGCCAGGAGAAGATTAAAGTATAGCAAAGAATAGTATTTTTATTTCTTTGTGTCTGTGACCAAAATGAAGAGAAACCCTAAAATCAGCGTCCACTCTAGGCTTCTTAGTTCTAAGTTTGCTGTTTTTCTCTTTGGAGAGCCAAAGTACGATTCATAGTTAAATAACTTTTTTCCCTCTGCAATCTAGTTTTATTTCCTTCTTCTAAAAATTTACCTTGTCAGAGCTTGGGTTAATTAAGCCTATTTTAAAAAGTTGGCTGCAAAAACAGACAGAAAAGAACTGGCTCCAGCAAAATAATCTCTCCGTCACAGTCCAGCCCCACAGACAGATCTCATGGCTCTGTCCCCTGCAAATATTCTGTATGGTTTTCAGTTTGATCTGATATTTTGACCTATGGATAAGACAACTGTCTACATATGCACTGTTCTGTGGTTAATCAATTGTCTTCATTGAGTCCTTGAGGATGTGAATGGTGCAGATTTTGAAGAATCCCTTGCCCACTGCATTGGATTCAATACAGAGTTGGGAGAATACAGTGTATAGAGGAGGCCAAATACACCTGACTTTGATCAGGTGTGAATGTTCTGTCTACATGACATTAAAACAACTAATACAAAGGGGAGGCCGGAAGAACCTCTAATTGGTTCCCTCTCTTGTGCTATAAAAAGTTATCTACTCACCCCCTGGCCAAACATTCCCCCCCTTCAATTGAGGTCTCATGAAGTTATAAATGCCAAATCATTATGGCAGAATTAAGAGGCATTTCTATAAATAATGCATTTTACCCTCCTCAGGTTGTTCCTGAAGAAAAGAATGGGAACTTGATTACAGCCTCACAAAATGTTCAGGTAATAAGTGTTTCTATTTATACAAGTGTATGGTATTACTTGTAAAATAAAAAATAAAAAAACAGCACTATATATTTGCAGATCATCTACTAAGTTTGCTCAAGTTTTATTTTCCTTTTTATTAATAGATAGTCCAGAGTGATAAGAATACAAAACAAAACCGAGTGGAAAGAAGGCTTTTGCAGTTATTCTGCTTGTTACCTCTGTCATAACAAACCTTCCTTAATTCTTTAAAAACGGAAAACAAAAATGTTCATTTGGAAAGGCAAAAAAACTGTGTTTTTGTTTCATAGTTATGCAAATGTATTTGCAGTGGCTGGACAGCATTTTGAGTCCATCAATATTTCCACTTCTTATTTATCATTACTAACAGGAAAAACAATCTGTTCTGAGACTCCATAACTTTCATTTTTTTTTCCTGCTTTCTGAAATCTCATAACACCTTGACCTGTGAATGTGACACCTTATTTTTGTGCTGTCAATTCTCAGGACAGGTCAAATCACATATATCAGGGTGTTAGGTCTTAAAGGATGTTTAATACATGTTTATGTTTAATTCCGCTTTGTACCAAATCCCCACCAGATTGCCGTGTTTAATAAATATTTTCTTAACAGATAAACGTGTGAAATCAACTCATATAGAAGAGTTACATAGCTTCACAGGGCAGGTGAACAATCTCTACAGATGGACTCGTTCTATTTGCATCTTTTTGTTCACTCCATTGTCATACAGCATTTGGGCTTCAGAACATATTTTGAGATTTCCCATCATCCAAGCCATCAGCAGTTTTCCAGATGATATGTTCATCTTTCTTAGGGACAATGAATCAAAAGTAAATAAATAATGAGTTGCGTGGAGGAGACAATGGTGGATAACTGTTCAGGGCCCTCTCTGCATGGTTTCCTTTCTCGTGGAGGAATGAATTTCATGATTCTATTTTTCTTTTTCCTGAGCCATGTTTATGTAACTGTATTTGCTGACATGATTTAAGTTGACTAAAAACTAATGTAAGCAGGGTGAAGAATTAACAGGGTTTTTAAATTATTTTATTTCTTGGTAGTGGGTAGTACATTCAGAAGTCAATTTTCCATCCATAAATCAGGACAGAGGTTGTGTTTCCCTTTTTCCTTCTGAATCTTATGTGTGTCTGGTGTGAGAGGCATGTATGAATATATTCATAAAGATGTCATCATATTAAGTAACTGTGAGATTATCTCTGATGATAACTTATACCTTTTATATCAGTTAATGGCCATCTCAAAGCATGTAATGCTGTGAATGTAGTTTTTAGTGAATCACCTGAAATGACAACAGCACATGGAAAGGAGGTAGTTTTCCATGATTTCGTCTCCACTGGAATCCCAACCTTGCCGTCACTATTAATAAAACTGAGTAGTTTAAGGTCACAAATTAAGCACCCTAGCTGTTTCTTGCTCTATCTAGAGATTTCTTTACATCATCAGACTTATTTATTCTGAACTTACAGTTTCAAAATATATTTGTAATAAACAGCTCTAGATAAAGTAGTTTATTAAGATCCTATTATTTTTCAATCATTACTATTACCTCTTCACTGACCTTTATATGGTATGAGCTTTTGGGGAAATTTCAATTTTACAGTGAACTTTGAATGTGGTGAGAGCTGTAATAAATGAGAAATGATTTAGTTTCAAATTTATGACATGTAAAAGATTACAGTTAACTGTGTGCTAAAGTAGAAAAACCTAGGTATCTGTAAAGTATTTGTTTATAGAGGAACATAAACAGCTTGCATTAAGGAAATGCACAAGAATGTGGAGAATGATCAGAATGTATCTAATGCATTTTATATGTGGATATAACATAGGTAATTTATTATATTGATTTCCAGCTATCAAAAATACAGCAATCATGGTAACTTTACCTTTATTTTCAAGAAATCTTAACAAGATGACTTTATTTTACTGTATATCTGTAATGACTTCATGAGTCAGAGTGCCTTAAATTTTATGTTTTTTTCCTACCCTTTTTGGTTAAAGCCCCCAAAATTCCTCATGTCCATATTAAGAAAAAGCAATAATTTAATGAGAAGTGATACTTGATATACAATAACATAGAGATATCAATACATAGTTCTGTTTTATTTATTTTTAAAGGTAATTTAATTCTGGATATTAATTAAAGTCAATCCTTAACTATTCAGGATTGTTAAGAAGTTGATTGGATTAAATTAAATGACATTCTAAAAGTCATGCCTTTTACAACTTTTAAAAATGCACACACACTTCATAAATTTAGACACTTAGAAAAACATGTTTTAGTATATATACTGCCAAATCGATTTAATAAATATATAGTAACTTTTAACAAACAATCATGCGGATGCTGCTGATAGTAGACAGGATGCTGCTAAGGCATTTTATTAATATTCCTTTTATATCAAAGCTTTTTATTATGAGTTTTTGAAAAATTCGTAAATATAGATAGAATAGGATAAGCTCCAACCTGACATTAAAAAATTATCAAAATTTTGACATATTTGTTCATCCTTTATATTTTCTTTGAGGAAATTATATTTTTAAAAAATCTCTATATAATTCATTCCTAAATACTTCAGAATACATATCTAAAAATAACATTCTTCAATGAACATATACAACAATGCTGGGGGGGGATAAGGAGGAGGGTGACTTGGGAGGAGAAACATCTGTAACAAAATAAATTAATAAAAATTACAAAAAAAAAGAATTATAAAAAAATAACATTAAAAAGTTTTTTTCTTTATTGATTTTAGATAGGAAGGGAGAGGGAGAGAGAGAGAAACATCGATGAGAGAGAACATCAATTGGCCGCCTCCTGCATGCCCCTCACTGGGGATTTGGCCCACAACCTGGGCATGTGCCCTGACCAGGAATTGAACCGGCGACCTCTTAGTGCATGGGTCGACGCTCAACCACTGAGCCACACCAGCCGGGCAAAAATAACATTCTTAAATGACCACAATATTTTTATCACACTCAATAATAATTACATGTAAAATATATTTTGCATGATCATAATACCATTAAAAGGTCTTACAAAATTAATTCAGCATTTTTAATGTCATGATTTCTAGGCCATGACTGATTGCCTCCACCCCATATCTTTCCACCATTTGATAATTCTAGTCAGGATCTAACTGATGTGCACAAAATTTATTTGGGTGTTGTCTCTTTAGTCTGTTTTAATCTAGAAGAGTTCTCCTTCCATTTTTCATCATACTGACTTATATTCAGTTTTCCAGAATAATTTCACATTCTGAATTTGTCTGATTGCATCCTCTTGTTGCTGATTAATTTGTTCCTCTAGACTTGGGTTTGATTTATACTGGAAGCTACAGCAAAAGGTTTGATTGAAGTCAGATTCATCAAGTTTGTCGCAAAAGCTCCATAGGTAGTGTCATGGATGCATGTTTGATCATATGAGAAAAATACATTATCTAGTTAACCCATCCCTTTTTCTATTATTTTTTGTTATATGGAAATTTTTAAACATATTAAAAGTAGAAATAAACAATATGCATGTGTGTCATGTATGTATGTATGTATGTATGATTTATTAATTGTAATCTAGGTTCCAAACAGTGTTAGACATTTCAATGAATGATATATTTCTTAAGCCCCTTTCAATACAAATATCATTCTTAATTTTTTTTTCTTTTTGGTTGATGAAACCATGTCATTTTTCCTATAGAGTTACCCATTTTAAATACTGCTGATTACATACCTTTAATATCTTTTAATATCATTCTCTATTCCATATATTTTCTGTAAATTAGGAGTTAGATCTAAGTCTTGGGCAGATTGGGGTTCAAGTTTATTCTGGTAAAACTACATCACAAGTAGCCACCATGATACATAAGTTAAATGTTACGTATGTTGTGTGAGTTTTGTGTGTGTGTGTGTGTGTGTGTGTGTGTGAGAGAGAGAGAGAGAGAGAGAGAGAAAGAGAGAGAGAGACAGAGAGACAGAGAGAGACAGAGAGAGAGACAGAGAGATATGACTTCTTTTTGAGATGTTATCAGTCATTGATGAATTTTGGATAACTTATAAACCCATTAGGGTATAGGAAAATGTTGATACATTAATTTTCTCACCTCTTTTGATTATTGGCTAAAATACTTCTTTTAAGATAAATTTCCTCTCTTCCATTATTTGCTTACATGAGGTACACTTTATATAAAAAAGGTAACTTGAGTGTTTTATTGCTGTTCCTTTAAAATCATATTTCAAAATAATAATATGGTTTTCTATATCCTAAGTTTATCAGTGATTTTTGAATCATAAAATGGATTTGAATCTATTATAGTAATTATGCACTTTCATGTTCAGAATGTCCCATTTTTGCCAGCTGAGTGTTTTGAGACTGTGTCCTAAGTACTATGAAACTCTATCAAAATATAAATAAAAAACATTTTTTACTATTGGTGCAGCCACTGTTGAAAGCGGTAATGTGTTACCTCAAAAAATAAAAAATAGAACTGCCTCACGACCCCGCAATTGCACTTCTGAGAATACCCAAAGAAACCTGAACTATGAACTTGAAAGAATTTATGCACTCCTATGTTCAGTGCAGCACTATTTACAATAGCCGGAATTTGGAAGCAGCCCAAGCGCCCATCAGTGGATGACTGGATAAAAAGCTGTAGTACATGTAGACAATGGAATACTACTTACTCAGTTGTAAAAAGGAAGGAAATGTTACCTTTTGCGATAGCCTGAATGGACCTGGAAACTATTATGCTAAGTGAAATAAGCCAGTCAGAGAAAGACAGATAGCATATGATTTCACTTAAATGTGGAATCTAAAGAGCAAAATAAACTAATATAGTGGAGACAATCTCATGGATACAGAGAACAGACTGACAACTGTCAGAGGGGAGGGGGTTGGGGCCTGGGTGAGAAGGGTGAAGGGATTAAGCAAAGCAAAAAAAGAAAAATTCATGGACACAGACAACAGCATGGTGATTGCCAGAGGTAGGAAGGAGGGAAAAGGGGGGATAAATGTGATGGAAGGGGACAACTTGGGGTGGTGAACACAACAATATACAGATGATGTATTGTAGAATTATACACCTGAAACCTATATAATTTTATTAACCAATGTCACCTCAATAATTCAATAAAAAATAAATAAAAGCTTTCAAAGACTATTTTCTACTCTTTTTATGAACCTAGAATAACCTTTATATAAAAACCTGACAAGAAAATTTTGAGAGCACAAAATAACCAATCACTATTCCTATATACATAGATCAAAATTCTTCTCAAACATAACAAGTCCAATCATCAATCTATAAGTAGCTAATACAACATGAACAAGCAGAACTTACATCAGGAATGCAAAGGTGGTTTAGCATAAAAAAATCAAGAGAAATGACATGATCATGTAAATAGATGACAAAAAATCATTGGGGGAAATTCAACATATACTCATGAAAAAACTATCAGCAAGCTAGGAATAGAAAACATTTTTGTCTATTAATTTGTCATGCACAGTTGGCATGCTTATTTACATTAAATTCAATGTTATACACAAAAATCAACTCTAACTTCTATGTGATTTTTTTTAATCCTCAGTGAAGGAAAGGTTCATTGATTTTAGAGAGAGAGAAATGGAGAGAGATAGAGAAACATCGATCAGTTGCCTTCTGTACACACTCAGACCAGGAATCAAACCCACAACCCAACCAATTGAGCTATCCTGTCAGGGTATATGTGTGCTTTTAATTCTAGTTCATTATCATTTTCCTTATCTTATGCATATTACTTCAGCTTTTCCCAGAGTGACACAGCATCATGGTCCCTTTTTTAAACATGACCTGAACTTTAAATGCTAATTTTTTAATTCTTATGCCATCTCTCAGGATAGTCACCTTGACATTTGCATAGAGTTAGGTTGTCTTGCCTCCAAAGAACTCATTGCATCTTAAATATGTGTGCAGAGCTACCCACATGAGTTACACTAATCTGTCTTTGAGTTAGGACTTTAGCAAGAATTCTGTGCATGGAATTTTGCAGTGAATTGTTTCTTTCTATAGTGTATAAATTCAAAGTTTGATTACTAATTTATTACTTCATGAAACACATGGCAACTTTAAAAATATATTTTAAATATTTCTTTTGCCGTGCAGAAGCTTTTTAGTTTGATGTAGTACCATGTGTTTATTTTTTCCTTTGTTTCTCTTGCCTTAGGTGTTGTATCAGTGAAAATTCTGCTGCATATAATGTCTGAAATTTTGTTGCCTGCATTTTCTTCTAGAATTTTTATGGATTCACAAGTTACATTTAAGTCTTTTATCCATTTTGAGTTTATTCTGTGTTTGGTGTAAGTTGGTGGTCTAGCTTCATTTTTTTGCATGTAGCTATCCAAGTTTCCCAACACCATTTATTGAAGAGGCTGTCTTTACTCCACTGTATGCTCTTGCCACCTTTGTCAAATATTAATTGAGCAAAATGTCTTTGGTCAATTTCTGGGTTCTCTGTTCTGTTCCATTGTTCTGTTCCTATGTGCCTGTTCTTGTGCCAGTACCAGGCTGTTTTGATTACAGTAGCTTTGTAGTATAACCTGATATCTGGTATTGTGATCCCTCCTACTTTGTTCTTCTTTTTCAAGATTGCTGTGGCTATTCGGGGCCTTTTGGGTTCCATATAAACTTTTGGAGTATTTGTTCTAGTTCTGTGAAGTATATCGTTGGTATTTGGATGGGAATTGCATTGAATCTATAGTTAGCTTTGGGTAGTATGGACATTTTAATGATGTTAATTCTTCCAATCCATGAAGATGGTATATGCTTCCATTTTTTTATATCTTCCTCTATTTCTTTTTTCAATGACCTTAGTTTTCTGTGAAGAGATCCTTTACTTCTTTGGTTAAGTTTATTCCTAGGTATGTTAATTTTTTTTTGCCATGATGATAAATAGGATTGTTTTTTTAATTTCTCTTTCTGTGAGTTCATTGTTGGTGTATAAGAATACCATCGATTTTTTGACGTTAATTTTGTATCCTGCTACTTTGCCAGACTCATTTATTAAGTCTAGTAGATTTTTGATGAAGTCTTTAGGGTTTTCTATCAAAATGGAAAGGGAACCCATTGTATGGGAGAGCATAATTGCCAATGATACATCAGATAAGGGGTTAATGTCCAAAATATATAGAGTGATCATACAACTCAACAAAAGGAAGACAAAGAACCCAATTAAAAAATAGGCAGAAGACCTAAAGAGACACCTCTCCAAACAGGACATACAAATGGCCAAGAGACATGAAAAAATGCTCAGCATCACTAATCATCAGAGAGATGCAAATTAAAACAATAATGAGGTATCACTTCACACCTGTCAGAATGGCCACCATCAACAAATCATCAAACAACAAATGCTAGCGAGGGTATGGAGAAAAGGGGACACTAGTACACTGCTGATGGGAATGTAGACTGGTGCAGCCACTATGGAAAACAATATAGTGTTCTCTCAAAAAATTAAAAATTGAACTGCCATTTGACCCAGTGATCCCACTTCTAGGAATATACCCTAAGAAGCCTGAAACAACAATCATAA
Source organism: Tadarida brasiliensis (assembly GCA_030848825.1). Taxonomy (NCBI): domain Eukaryota; kingdom Metazoa; phylum Chordata; class Mammalia; order Chiroptera; family Molossidae; genus Tadarida; species Tadarida brasiliensis. Next base: position 230,263,561 of record CM061257.1, on the reverse strand, counting down.
AGAATATATGTACCTCTATGTTCATAGCAGCACTATTTACAATAGCTAAGATCTGGAAACAGCCCAAGTGTCTATCAGTAAACAAGTGGATAAAAAAGCTGTAGTACATATACACAATGGTGTATTATGCAGCTGTAAGAAATAAAGATCTCTTATCCTTTGAAACGACATGGAGGGACCTGGAAAGTATTATCCTAAGTGAAATTAGCCAAGTAGAGAAAGACAAATATCACATGATCTCATTTATTTCTGGAATATTATGAACTAAACAAACTGATGAATAAAATAGACCCAGAGTCATAGAAGTAGGGTACAGACTGACAGTCCTCAGAAGAGGGGGTTGGGGGTGGAGGGAAGAGATAAACCGCAGAACTTATATGCATGTATATATAACTGATGGGCATAGACAACAAAGCTGGGGACGGGGTGGGCGGAATGCGGAGGAGGGTGTCAATGGGGAAAAAAGGAGAAACATCTGTAACAAAAATAAATTGATAAAAAATTTTTTAAAAAATAATTCTAATTTTCCCTGTGAATCTAATTTCTCATGTAGAAGACACTTAATATTCCAAAGAGCTGTGAATTAATTTTGAGGCAGGGTGGAAGAATATTCTATATGAAGATGGACCACTTCCATCTAGTTAGGTATGATGATTGGCATACATATGTTTATAGATAAGTAATCCAAATAAGCACAGTAGGTTAAGGAATTTGCTCATGATAATTAGAAAAATGTTGAGGACAGGATTCAACCATACACTTCCAGAATCCAAAGGTCCTGATCTTAGAATTACACTAATTTTTCTTCCACACCAAGTAGTGCATTTTAATGATTTATAAGTAAGGTAATAGAATGACACATCACATGAGATATCAAAATATACCTACTTCATATTTTTATACATTTAATTTCTGTTCTTTTTTTTTTAATTTGGAAGGACTTAAATGATTAAAATGGCACTCAATGGCTCATCACACTTCCAAATTTTAACTGAACCAGTGGTACCCTCGATCCAAAACTTTCGTTGCCTGCAAAGTATAAACGTAAACGCTTCTGCAGTTTTGCACGGAGTATTTGAAAACAGCTCTGATTGCTAATAACTCTATTCAATGTATACCAGACAAGGGGGAGTTTCAACTCTTCAGCTTCAGCTATTTTTGAATTGCCTTTACACCAGAGAACTCCACCTTAAATTGCTTTAAAATGGAAAATATACACTGTCTCCTCTCACATAATTCAAAAGCAGTTATAGTTATATTTTTCAAAAAAAGAAAAATGAAAGGGAGCTGTGATCAAGTCTTTGTAGTCTGTCCAAAGGAACATGATTTGAAAATTTGTTTTTTTTTTGTTTTTTTTTTTTCCCTGTGAGTGGAAGGATCTATGGTACAAGTGTTTGGAACAAGTTAGCTGTAGCCTTTGCTGTCGTAAATATAATGTTTGTGTGGTATTTGGAGATCCTGGGAAGGGCAGGAATAAATTACGGTGTGAGGTTAAAGGTAATAGTTGGAGCAACGCTCAATCTTTACTGGCTGGGATCCAGTTTTCCAAGGTTCAATTGCCCTCAAAATGTTATCCATTCAAGCTATTCTCCTTGAGTCCAGAAGGTAAATTAGATCCTCATTTTATAATTTACATGTATTCGTGCTTATACATGAAAATATTGTCTCTGTGGTTTAGTGTACTGTGCATGTAAGTTGTTTGTTGTTAGTTCAATGATCAAAAAGGCCACTTAGTTATACTATGTCCTCTGATCACAGACTTGACCCAGGTTTCAGAGAACTGAAGAATAGGCAATACATTTTGGGAAGATGCAAACTTCTCAATTCTTCTTTTGGGGAAGTAAGGAGTAGCTCAAAGTTATATTTTCATCAAACAGAATACAACAAAGCAGATGGTATGTGTTCCATAAATATTTGTTTAACAAACATAAAACATGTACTAAACAATAGAGATTTCATCTATACATTGAGCATTTCTATTGAACACCTGTAATCTGCACAGACAAATTAAATACAATCACCATTTTGTAATGTTTTAAAATTATGTTTTGTTCAATCAGCTGTCTTTGGAGCTCAGAATCTTAGGGATGAAAAACAGAGATGCTAAACATTACTATACATCTTTTTTTGGAATTAATATTTTGGAAGAGTAAATGGGGAGGGGTTAATTCTACTTGTGGAAAGTTCCAGGAAGCCTTCATAGAAAAGGTGGTATCAGACCTGACTCTTACACACATTACATTACATTACATGATTAGAAGAGAGTTGCTAGACAAAGAGAACAGAACAATTCCAGCTAAGAGGAAGAATACATCTAAAGACATGGAGCAAGCCCACCCCATGCAGAGCCTTATGAACAATTCAAAGTTTAAAGTTCTGAATTTAGAGTGACGATAGGAAGGTCGAACATGGATAGTAAGAGGGGTGTAAGGTTCTGTTTTAGGATAGAACCACATTAGTAAACTGGAGGACTACCAACGGTTTTTAAGCTCGAGTTTGGCATGATCATATTTCTGTTTTGAAGAGAATCCTGGCAGCAAGTGAGAGATGAACAAGAAGAAACTGGAGACAGAACAATCAGATAGGAGGCATCATCTATTATTAAGTGGATTCCACGTCGTGGGTTCTATATTCTATCCCTTCAAATGGGAATCCTGATTTTCATATATTATGGTGCCAGTGATCCATGAAAGATTAATACATGAAACATAGATTCAAACATACAGATCTTTTTCCTGCATTTCTTCCCAGAATAGAACTCCTGGAATGGACAAATAAGGCAATTTTATTTTAAACTATCTCATTTTATAGATGTGCTTGAGGAAAGAAAACTGCAAATTTCAATTGAACACCCCTGACATGGATCTACAGAAAATTTGAAGAGAAAGACCTGCACAAAGGCCTAGGCTAGGCAGTAGTAGAAGAATAACAGAATTGGAGAAAATGTGTGCAATAAGGTAAAACTTGCAAATGAACAACATTAGAAGTTTCCTTTCTACTATGTAGTTTAACATTAGATGGTGGATACATTAGGTATCTGAGTTGTCTACTTTCTCTGGATAAAGATATTATGTTTGATATAGTCAGAAAGATTCAAATGGATCCATAATATTAAGCATAATATGCATGCCTTTTCTGAATTTTATAAATGATACATCTGGTATCAGCTTTACAAATTGATTAAGATCATAAGCTTGATAGAGAGATCAGCATTTCACTAGCTTTAATGGGGGGAAGGGCATCCTTCAAGAATTATCTCTATTGACCATTCTCTCATGGATTAATTGTTTGATTGATAATTTGACCTTCCCAATGTTTTGGAGGGAATGCCCTCTTTTTTTCATTCTGGAATGTAAAGCTCTTTTTAACTAAAGTATAGTTGACATACAACATTATATTACTTTCAGATGCATAACATAGTGAGATTTCACATTTATATACCTTACAAAGTGATCACAAAAGTCTACTATCCATCTGTCACCGTACAAAGTTATAGTGATATTGATTGTATTCCTTATGCTGTACTTTACATCTCTGTGACTTATTAATAACTATAAGTTTATACCTCTTAATCCCCTTCACCTTTTTGTCTATCCCCCAACACCCAACTCTCTGGCAACAATCATCTTTTATGTATCTATGAGTCTGTTTGTTTTATTTATTCATTTGTTTAGTTTTTTAGATTCCATACATAAGTGAAATAATACATAATTTGCCTCTCTCCAACTTATTTCACTTAGCATATCATCTAGATATATCCATGTTGTTGCAAATGAATACACACACACACATTCTCTCTCTCTACTTCTCTATTCATTCATCTATTGAAACCCCTAGATTTTCTATATCTTGGCTATGTATATAATGCTGCAGTGAACATAGGGGTGTATTTATCTTTTTGAATTAGTGTTTTATTTTCCTCAGATAAGTGCCCAGAAATAAAATTGTTTGGTTCTTCTTTGTCTCTTGTTGTAGACTTTGTTTTTAAGTCTATTTTATCTGATGTGAGTATTGACATCTCAGCTTTCTTTTCTTTAATTTTCATGAATATTTTTTTCATCCCTTTACTTTTGGTCTGTGTGTGTCTTTCATTCTGATGTCTCATGTAGGCAGCATGTAGGATCTTGTTTTTTATTCAGTTATCCTATGTTTATTTAGAGCACTTAGTCAATTTACATTTAAAGTAATTATTGATAGGTATGTACTTATTGCCATTTTAATTGTTTTTATACTAGATTTATAAGTGGTTGGTCTAATATCTTTACTATATATTTGCCTTCACTAGTGAGATTTTTTTTTCTTTTATGTATTTTCTTATTTCTAGTTTTGGACTTTTCTTTTCCAGTCAAAGAATTTCCTTCAACATTTCTTAATGCCAGTTTAGTGGCGATAGACTCCTTTAGCTTTTGCATGTCTGGAAATACCTTGATCTCTCCTTCAGTTCTGAATGATAACCATGCTGGGTAGATATTCTTGGTTATAGGTTTTCCCTTTCATCTCATTGAATATATTATGCCACTTCCTTCTAGCCTGCAAGGTTTTTGTTGAAAAATCATCTGATATTCTTATGGCCATTCCTTTATATGTAACTAGTTGTTTTACTCTTGCTGCTTTTAAGAGTCTCTCTTTATTAACTTTTAATAATTTAGTTATAATGTGTCTTGGTGTGGGTCTCTTTGGGTTCAACTTGCTTGGGACTCTCTGTGCTTCTACGACTTTAATATCTATTTCCTTTGCCAGATTTGGAAAGTTTTCAGCCATTATTTATTTTAATAGGTGTTCTGTGTCTCTATCTTCACCTTCTAGGACCTCTATGCTAATGTTAGTACACTTGATGTTGTCTTAGAGACCCTTTATGTTATCCTCATTCTTTTAAATTACTCTTTTCATTTTGATCTTCCAATTGAGAGATTGCTGCTTATCCTGTTTTCCTGATTGCTGATCCATTCTTCCATATCATCTAATCTGCTATTGATTCCCTGCCATATATTTTTTATTTCAGTTCTTAAATTCTTCAGTTCTGATAGGTGCATTTATATAATTTTTATCTCTTTGTTGACATTCTCACTGAGTTTATCCACTTGTCTGAAGTTTGAGGAGGATCTTTAAAATTATTACTTGAACCCTTTATGTAGCAGACAGCTTACCTAAGTTTTGTTTAGTTCTTTTTCTGGGGGTTTGTCTTTTGTTTGAAACAGTCTTTTCTCTCCTCATTTTACCTGTTTGTTTCTATTTATTAGGTAGGTAGGTAAGCTACGTTTCCTGGTCTTGAAAAGGTGGACTTATTTAGATGGTGTCCTGTGGGGCCCAGTGATGGAATCCCCCTCATCACCAGAGCCAGGTGTTCCAGAGGTGTACTCTGGGTGGGCTAGTGTAGCCTCCTATTGTGGATGGGCCACAACTTGTATGGCATACTGGTAGGCAAGGCTGGTCCAAGGCCTGCTGGCTGGGAAGCCTGGCCATAACTATTGTGGGCTCATTGGTATGCAGGGCAAGCCTTCAGTGTGGCTGGCTATGAGGCTCAGCCATGCTGTTGGTGATACATTTCTGCGTGCTGGTGCCAACTGAGGCCACCCACTAGCTGACAAAGGCAGCAGCCGCTTCAAAAGGGTGTCAGCCTGGATGAGTCCTCAGGGAAATGCCAGAGTAACTTGAAAGTGTTAGTAAGGTTAATGGAGAGTGTCAGAAATGTGATTGCCAGTGTCAACCCAGCTAGGGGAAAGGAGAGTAAAGAAAGGGGAAAAAAGAGGCTCCTGACATCACCTCTGACTCAGGAGAAATTTCCAACAGATTCCTGTCCCTTCAGCACACACCCTAAAATTAGTCAATGTATCATCTTCACGTATGACCTAGATGCTTTTCAAATTGCTGCTTCTGTGTCAGGACTCAGAAAAAGAGCAACCTGGGTTTCCTTCAGCCCTTTGGCTTTCCCAGACATAAGCCTGGCTTATTTCCAAAGCCAGATGTCATGGGGGTTCCTCTTCCTAGTGTAGGTTCCCCAGGCTAGGGCTTGAACCCGTCGTTGTTCTGGGACAACCTCCATCGTTCTGATATCCCTCCAAATTGTAAGTCACTGCATGGAGAGTCAGGGTTAGGGTGGGTCCTGAATAGACTTAATCTCTACCCCTCCTGCCATCTTAGTGTGGCTTTTTCTTTATATCTTTAGTTGTAGAAAATCTGTTCTGCTAGTCTTTGGGTTGTTCTCAGAGATAACTATTCTATATGTAGTTGTAGTTTTGGTGTCAGTGAGAGGAGGTGTGCTCAGCATTTTTCTACTTCTCCATCTTGAACTGGAAGCCGGGAGCCTCGCTCTTGAATGCTAATTTAGCTTGTCTGTGCAATGTCGTTCCTTGTGGTTGCTGCATTGCCCCCACAACAAACATGTCTCTGTCTGGGATGGCAGAGTTGGGAACACCCTGTTAAGCAAAAGGCAATTTACTTCTTTGACTGAAACAGCTTCAGAGTGAATCTGGCTTAAAGGTAATTGCTTTATGGAAGAAACCCTAAGGATGTACTCTGTATCAAATTAGTCAACTTATTATTCCTGACAATGAAACAGAGGTTTCTTCTGAAGCTTTTGAAGTACTTTAATTTTGTATGATTGTTTTATTTTAAAAGATCTAGTACCTCTTCTTGTTCAATAAGAGTTACTAAAATATTCTGAGGGATTTAATTCTTAATATGAGCAAAAAATGGAGTCTATGCTGTGAGTTTGGTAAGGAAAAAGATATATAAACTCTACCATCAAAAAAATTTAATTATGCCTGGATCGGTTTGGCTCAGCAGTTAGTGTCGACCTACGGACCAAAGAGTCACAGGTTTGATTCCATCAAGGGCACATACCTCAGCTGCAGTTCGTCCCCAGCCCTGGTCGGGGTTGTGTGGGAGACAACTAGTCGATGTGTCTCTCTCACGTAGATGTTTCTCTCTCTTTCTCACTCTCTCTTCCTCTCTCTCTCTCCCTCCCACTCTATCTGAAGATAAATAGAAAAATATCCTCAGGTGAGGATTAAAAAGTTTTTTAATTCCCAATAAATACCTTGGAAAAGTATTCACCTATAATAGCATACTTACATCAATAAAAATTGGAAATTACATAAATTTTCATCATTTAGGGAATAAATAAACTATGGAAAAGTTATATAATGAAATTCTAAAATGAGTCAACTAGACCTGTATGTATTACAAATAATATATATATATAATCTCACAAAAACAGAACTTTAAGTGAAAAAAAAGCAAGGGGCAAAGTGACATATGAAGTATTAAGTTAATTACAAGTGTATAAAAAGCAGCAAAAACATGTTGATAGAGATGCTTACTGCTAAAACATGAACTGTAAAGACACTCACCAAACTGACCATAATGGTTACCCCTTGGGAAGGATAGACAAAATACAGAGATAAGTAAAAGAGGTATTAAACAATGCTTGTCTGTTCAAGAAAAAATGATTTGAAACAAATATTACAATCCAATATGTTAAATCTCTGTGAAGCGTATATGTCGGTATGGTATGCTAATACGTTTTCCTACATTTCAAGTATTTTATAATAGCATGGTTCTATCCACACTAATGAATTACTAAGAGAATTTCAACTGATAAATCGCAATTCTACCTATTAATTTTTAATGTATTACAACTGGCCAAATTGGATGCTTTGTTATAGAAACCAGCAGAGTAATCCACATTTTAGCATATCTGGTCCAACACATACATTGTTTCTGTGTTTACTGATTCTTCTGCATTTTACAGAAGGCCCTGGGAATTCCGAGTCCAATGAAATCCCAAGGGTCAATAAATGCACATACATGAAAAGAAAATTGGCAAACATTTTTGCCTCAGCAGTACTAATTTTATCATGCTAACTTGGTTACTAATAAATTCAAGAGGAAAAAAGGAGTTAAAAAAGCTGACAAGCCCTGGCTAGTTTGGCTCAGCAGTTAGAGCTTCGGCCAGTGGACCAAAGAGTCATAGGTTCGATTCCCGAGATGTTTTTCTCTCTCTCTCTTCTTCTCTCTCTCTCTCCCTCCTTCCTTTCCACTCTATCTAAAAATTAATGGAAAAATATCATTGGGTGAGGATTAACAACAACAACAAAAAAAAAAAAGCTGATAAAAACTTGTAAAAAGATAATATTAAGAGATTAGTCTGCACCAAACTAGTGAACTTCTTATTCCTGACAAAGAATAAGAGAAACAAAAATGTAGATAGATGCTAGTCAAAAATTCCTTTAGTTTTCTAAGCATATAGTTAATGTGGTTTCTAATGGATAAACAAAAGAATACTGCACTGGTTTACCTTATAAAAAAATGAGCTCAGCTCGGCCGGGTGTAGCTCAGTGGTTGAGCATCGACCCGTGCACCAAGAGGGCGCCGATTTGATTCCTGCTCAGGGCACATGCCCAGGTTGTAGGCCCGATCCCCAGTGGAGGGCACGCAGGAGGCGGCCAATCAATGTTCTCTTTCATCGATGTTTCTATTTCACTCTCCCTCTCCCTTCCTCTCTCTCTAAAAATCAATAAAGAAAAATTAAATTAAATAAAAAAAAAATGAGCTCACCAATAGAAAGGTTGCCTATTGTGGGAGTGACCCACAGACCTAAATACATCTATTGATTTACTGATAATTAGCTATTAAGAGCTATTACACATATGGGAAAATATTAAGCCCAAATCACTGAGAAACTCCATGATCTATATTATATCAGATGCAATATTTTAAATTATATCATGTTCTGGTATATAATATGTTGTGGCAGAAACAGCTAGTTTTCTTAGTCACTTATTATTAATGTAAAAAAGAAAACTTTTTGAAATAGTAAAGTGGGAAAGTTAACAAATAAATCTCCCATAAACAATGGAGAAATTAGTAGGTTCAAAAAAAAAAAGGAAAAAAAAAAATGGACCCAAGATCACAATCCAGAAAGAGAAACATATTAAATTAAAATAAATGAAAATCTATAGCCAGAAATTAAAATTGATGATGAGAATGAGAGAAGTATGTCATTTCTATCAAGCAAGCAAGCATGAAAAATAGCATTAGTTTATATATATGCACCTACATATCAATAGCAACAGCTTTTGTGCATTTTAAAACGTTAATATATATAAGTATGCAAACATCAGCAAATATTGTGATTTTCCATTCTCAATAAAATCTGTTCAATCAAAAAATTTAGTTTTAAAACCAAAAGCCAAACATTTAAAAAAAAAAACCAGTTATAAAAACCAGTTACTGTAACATAAATTAAAATATTAACATATTTAAAATAGGATTATATTATTCAATTGCATTTAAGTGAGCATGTATGGAAAAGTGAAAAATATAACCTTATAATAATTCAGTGATTTCATCTCACTTGAAGTAGTCTTATGGATGTTCTATAGACAATTTTTGTCTATTGTGGTTAATAAATGAGGAATCAGGGTGTGGCCTCTCCTATGCCAACTTTCATGAGGAAAAATACCCCAAAATATTTTGGAAAAGAAACTGAAGACTATTAGTTGGCTGCACTTAGATTAACCAATACCTGCTAAGCCACACAAATGCTTTTTATTCGACATCAATTAATTTTATGCCCTGAAAACATGTCATAGTATTTTATAGATTATGCAATTACTAGTATTAGATTGATAATGTTCATCCATAAATATCAGAGTAACTAATTAAACTGAGTAGAGAAGGAGTACAAAGATTATATAAACATACATAGAGTAATGAAATATATACTGAAAAATACAGCATTGATCTACAAGTAGAGTTTTGATAGAACACTAAAATATAGCTTTACTTTATAATCAGGAACACTTTTCATGTTTATAATTTTGCTCTTTGAATTATCTTGCCCCTGAGGCTTAAGTATTGCTTTATGCATTTCTTATTTATTCACTAAAATAAAATTCCTATCTCACAGAGGCGTTTCATTTTAAGTGAAAATATTTATACACATTGAAATGGTACAAAGTTTATAAATAAGTGTTGTGCTATATGATTGAGACTGAAGCAATTCCGGTAGATTCAGAGCAAAACAAATTTTATCCCTAAATTATTACAACATATGCTGTTTCTAGGATAAACTGCTTTTCTGGTCCTGCCTCCTCTTTGATAGGGCAAAATGTGCTTACAATGAAAGGCTGCTGTCCATATCTAGTTGTGTGTATAAAACACTCCTTACAGTGTTCATCTCAGGAGTGTCATGAAAGTGAGAACATATCAAAATATGTTGCTGTGCTTTTTACTTTAATAGAGATATGCATTTCACAATCTTTATACTTTATACTTAACTCCATGGTATTAGAGTTGCTGAAAAGAAAAGTGAAGATTTTAATGAAAAAGGGTTCTCAGCAGTATGTAACCAACTGTGACCTTGGTGGGGCTACTTAAACTCATTTCAACCATCTCAAAACAAACAAATAAACAAGGTCTGTGTAAATGAAAAAGTTTTCACACAGAGCAAATAAAGTAGTACCTATAAAACAATTCTGAAAATATAAAGCACAATAAAAATTCAAGTTATTATAAAGAAATTGTAATGTTACAGTTTCTCAGTCAATGTTCCCAAGGAATTATGATGAGGATTAATCCATCAGTGTCACCAATTATACATGATGCCAAACCATGAGGTTGTTCCTACATCTATTTACAAATATCCAGATGTTTAGAGTTAGTTAGACACATTATTGATTTTTTAACAAAATAATTTGGATATGTTGGCAATATTGGCAATCTGAGTCAATGCTGAGCCTGTACTTGATCCCATAATGTGGTTCAGATGTTTTCAAGTGTCAACACATCCACTGAATTACACACACATCATTAATGAAAATATTATGATCCCATAAATGTAGCAAGTCAAAGTAGCACCTTCTTCTCCTAGCATCTCTTTTTCAGATCAACAGTGATGAAGTACAACCAGGATCTAGCATGTGTATGAGTGAGGTACAGTGGAGTCCACCACTATGCCGATTCATGGCTTAGCATGCAGCTCTTGGTTTAATAGCCCCCAGCCTGAATAGATTTCCTGATTTGGATCACTACAGATAGCATGAAAAGTCTCTTTGTTGAGTTTCAGTTTTTCTTGGCTTTCAGTAGCACAGCATGAGAGGGATACAATTTGGCACTCTGTATCTAAACTGTCATTTGGAAATTTCAGATGTAGATTCTCTTCCCAGCATTTAGACTTCTTAATCCAAACCATATTATACTCCCTGAGCACTGATGCTTTATTCCCCTGCAGAGAAGGAAAAAGCAACTCCACAATGTCACCTGGCTCACCATGTCATTGCAATACTCTCAGTGCTACTAATGGGGTTTTCAGTGACAGCATTACAGAGGTTTTCAAAGTGCCAATGAATCTTAACATTCTACGAGTAACGAGTGTGTCTTTTATTTAAAATTAATCAAAATCAACCATTAAAGTAATTTAGACATTTTAAACTTGCTCTGGCCACTCCATTTCCACAATGTGTAGAGCTGTTTACCAGAAAATCATCAAAGTTCTAAACAACCATGGCTTTTTATCCACTGGTCTGTACAGCCTGTGTTCCTGACATTTTGCTAGTGAGTTCTATCAGGAAAGTACCATGTTAAACAACAATCACATAGCAAATTGTTTTTAAACCCTCATAATTTCAGTCAAGAGAATATCTGTACCTCTAGATTTCTTTTTTCTGCAAAGGACATCTTTTCTTCTAACAGCAAACTATCACAATGATGTACATGCATGCACCCTCAACATTTTATTTTAACTAGTATATTAAAAAGCTATAAAAAATGTACAAATCATATGTGTATGGCTTGAAGAATGACCTTATCGTGAACATCACCATAAAGCCAGCATTAAAAGAAAAAGAAATAGAACACTGCAGACCTCTAGAGACCCTTTGTGCCACCTCCAGGGTATTACCTAGCTCCAAATGTAACCATTGTCTTTGCTTCTATCATAGATTCATTTCAACTATTTGTGAACTTGACAGTATGTACGCTTTTGTGATTGGCTTCTTTAGTGGAACATTATGTCTGTGACATTTATGCATATTTATGAGTATAGTTTGTTCATTCTCATTACTACAGAGTATTCCCACTATGAATATTCCATAAATTGCTGATGAATACTTGGGTGGTTTCCAGTTTATGACTATAACAGAGTGCTGCTATGAGCATTTGTGTATTTATCTTTGGTAAATATGGATACACATATAAACATGACTATGCACCTAGATGTGGACTTGGTAGAGATTAGGATAGGTACATATTCAACTTTAGTAGATAATGCCAAATGGTTTTCAAAAGTGATTATACCAAGTTGTACTCACACCAGCAATACACAAGAGTGGAGTTGATCTGTGAAATGGTACTATATCTATTTGGTTCAGTTTGCTTTTCTCTAATAACTATTGAACTCTATCATCTTTATATGCATTTATTGTCCTATTGGATACCTTCTTTCAATGCAATACACAGATGATGTATCATAGAATAGTACACTTAAAATCTATATAATTTTATTAACCAATATCACCCCAATAAATTTAATAAAAATATGCAGATTACATGAAGGAAGTCACAACAACTCCAAAACCAAGGGTATATTACTGGAAGCTTCATAGAGATCTGGGAAAGATTGAAGAAAACAGAAAATGTGGATGAAAAAAAAATCATTATTTTTGCGGTAAATTTCAAAGCCATACCAATTGCTTTGGGTTGAGGAAGGATTAAGATTAAGGGGGCAAGATGTATAGTTAGCCCTAAAACTGGAACAAGAACTATTTCTCCAATCTAATTTAGACCACTAGAAAAAGGAGGAAATGCAGGTAATCAAGTAGGGTGGTTCTGGGCTTTCTATCCAACTGAGCAGCTCTGTTTAATTTTTTTCTCATAGTCGGGTTTTTGCCAATACAAATTATGAGATCTGAAGAAAAAAAAAAAAAAGAAGAATATCTTGTTCAAGATTTTTTTGTCCATTTTTTGTATTTTTGAACTAAATATATCTACAGGTGTTTAAATAAAAGTGTATAGCTCAAATAATGTTAAAAAATATGCTTGTCTTACCCAATCAACTCCTGAATCAAGCAGAATATTACCAGCACCCTTTTCATTATCGTCCAGTCGAATTATCGTCTACAAACATCCCAATGGTAATCACTATTCTGAAAGCTAGTAGAACTCACTTTGCCTTTTTAAAACAATTTTGATATATGTGGATTTATATGATATGCACTCTTCTGTGTGTGGCTTCTTTGGTTGACATTATGTATGGTGGCTTTTTTTTTTTTTTTTTTTTTTTTTTTACATCTACAAATTACTTGATATTCTACTGTTGAAAAGGTGGGGCATATTTTTTCTCCCTTTGAGTGTGAGAGAGTAGGGTGGACTTAGTATCTGACTTTCAATGATAGAATAGAGAAGTTACAGTTAGTGGCTGTCCAAAATATGTTATATATTTACTCACATACCATTTTACCATTTTGATCTGTTTATCTGTAGACATCTCCATTTCACCTACATGTTTAAGGATATGTTCATTGAATATAGATGTATAGCTTGACCTTTCCTTTCTTTTGTGATTTTAAAGGTGTCATTGTCCTTTTCTGAATTCCATCATTTCTATTAAAATGTCAGCCATCATCATTTCTGATTCCATAAAGATGGAGAAGATATATTTTTCCATTCTTCCCACAGTAATGTCCAAACCCCTGAACACTGCACATAAAACAAACATAAGACTCTGAAGTATAGGGAGAAGAAAGCAAAAATGGCTATAAAACACTGGACCCAAGGAATGGCATGATGGTGTGTTCCCTGGGATTTCTTTATGTCTTATAGATCTTAGAGAGATGAAAGTGTAAATCTGGAAATGCCGCCGAGTGCAGGTAAAAATATCTCTTCAAAAGCACTCTTGCTCTAGACAAAGGATCAGAAAAGGGAAAAAACAAACAAACAAAAAATAAAACATAAAACTTCCAAGTAATAGGTACTCTGCTCTAGTAAAACACCATGGATAAAAAGGGTGCTCTACTTCCACTGTGCCAGCTAAAGCTGTGTCTGAGAGGGGGGCCTGGACTTTCTCCCTTGCAGGCTATAACAAGATTCCCATCACCACCCCTGGGGAGGTGTGAGATGCCAAGTAGGGAGATAGGACTTGCACTACTGCCCAGTAGTTACCACACCAAACATCTTGTCCTACTGTGCTGTCAAGGAGACCACATGGGGAGTAGTAGCTAGGTACTCCTACCCATTCCAGCAGGGAACTACCAGTGAAAGCCTAGTTAGAAGCCATAACTTCCACCCCAACCAGCACTAACAAGTAGCTTCTCCCCTTAGGTGTCAACGGAGGCCAAGTGGGAAACTCAGATTTCTCTCCATACCTGGCAGTATCAAGGCAGTGCACTTCTCTTATCATGCCAGAGTAGTACCAGAAAAGTCCTGCTAAAACAGAAGGTGTAATAAGATCCAGAGTCTCATGATACAGGTGGGTAAAAGTAGGTTTACATTAGTTCATATGGAAAATAATACAATAATTAATAAATAACACAAGAATAAATTCTGTGTTTTGCATACTCCCAACTGTAAGCCTACTTTTGCCTCACCCTGTATAGTATCCAAAATGTCTGTTTTGATGAAAACAATCCTTCATCATACTAAGAACCAGGAAGAGCTCAAAGAAAAAAGATAATACGTGCCAACATTGAGATGGCAAAGATGTCTGAACCATCTGACAAAGTTTTCAAATCAACTATCATAAAATTATATCAATGAGTAATAATAAACACTCAAATCAAATAAAAAAATACAAAGTCTCAACAAAGAAATAGAATATATAAAATAAAAAGTATCAAATAGTAAGGTTACATCTAAAAATAAACAAAAACAAAACAAAAATTCCTAACAAATAGCTCAACAACAACATTGAGGAGACAGAAGAATCAGTGAACCTGATGTGAAATTGGAAATTACTCAATCTGAACAACAGAGAGAAATTAAAAAAATAAATAAATAGATTAAAAATGAAAAAAGCCAGAAGAAAAGAAGAAATTATAATTGAATACTTTTCAAACCTGACAAAAGACATAAACCTACAGATTCAAGAAGCTAAACAAAACACAAAACAGGTAAACCAACAAAGAGACACATCAAGATATATTATAGTCAAACTTGTAAAAAGTAAAGAAAAAAATCTTGAAGGTAGAGAAAGACATCATAGCTATAGGAGAAAATTCAATTAAAAATGACATTGGATTTCTCATCAAAAACCACAAAAGCCAAGGAAAAATGGTACAACTTTTCACAAGTGCTGAAACCCATCAACCCATAATCCTATATCCCATGAAAATGTTCTTCAGGGATGAAAAGGAAATCATGATATTCTTAGAAGAAGAAAACAGAAGACATTTTCGCAAGATGAACCTATAAGGAACGGTGAAAGTTCTCTAAACAGAAAGAAAATAATAAGAGAATAAAAAAAAAATCTTGGAATACTAGGAAAGGAAAGAAAGAATATAGTAAGCAAAAATATGAATAAATCTAATACTCTTTTCTTCTTTTTTTGATTTTTGAAAATTATATTTATGTTATGATGCTGGGAAACTGTATACCCATGTGCAAAAGTATGAAATTGGAGCCTTATACCATACACAAAAAAACAACTCAAAATAAATTAAAAATTTAAATGTAAGACTTGAATCTTTAAGACTCCTAGAAGAAAACATAAGGGAAATCTTCATGACATTGACTTAGGCAATGATTTCTTGGATATGAAACAAAAAGCATAATCAACAAAAGCAAACATAGACAAGTGGGATCATATAAAACTAAGAAGCTTTAGCATAGCAAAGAAAGTAATCAACAGAGAGAAAAAGCTGCCATTTTGTCTTCTGATTAGATTATTATTATTAAAAATTCTTAATATTTGGAATATATGTGTAGTAGCAATAGTTTAGAGACTACTTTAGTAGAAAATGCTATTTACCTTGCTTCTCACAATGTTTTCTAAAAATACTTTTTTTTCTTCATGTAAGAAAGGAATTCTCAGAGCTTACAGAGTCATATGCCCATGTGTTTTAAGTCAGATCCCCAGAAGCAGAGCCTGAAGCTGGGATTCCTGTGTATGAGATATATTCAGGGCACACTCTTAGATTAACCCTTATTGGAGCAAAAGAAGCTGGACAGCATAGGGAAATAATTCACACACAAATATGGTTTCAGTTGAAGTTAGCCTTGAATGTGATCTGTAGGGAGTTGTACAGCATAAAGCTTACGGCAGAGTTTGTTCTGCTTTGAGGAAGAGAGAGAGGTTTTGTGCTCCAGGTGAGATACCTTCAATAACCCAAAGAAAATTCTATGGAGAAAGCTGTAGATGTCAGTCAATGAGCCATTAATCAAAGTGCCTGTAATTGCTAGGGGATGGGAACCACATCTAACCAGTAAAAGCGTTCCCAGAGAGTCTGATCGACACCAACATCTGCTAAAATGAAATAGTATGTGACATGCATAAACCTGTCATGGACTAACATAATCCCTTCAAATTTAAGCTAAATTTAAGGGGTAAGAAAACTATTTTTGCTAGCTTATTTGCATATGACATCTCAATTCAGGTGATTATGGGGATTGTAAAGCTCTATCATAGTTTCCAGCCTCATTCTCTCCACTCTTTTTCCATTATTATTTATAAAAGCAGATGGGAAATCAATAGGTAATAACCCACAATGTGAAGAACTACATGCCTAGATAAAACTTATGCTTCTAGACCTTCCAGGCATAAAGTCTCACGAGGTCCCATAAAACTATATTTTCAGTATTAGCTTTTCTCCACTAGTATCAGAGTATGTATTCCTTCCAAACAACTTTGTCAGATAAGTAGAGGTGGAACTGTAAAGGGTTCTTGCATTACTGTGAAACCACAAAGACGTGTGTCCTATGTCCGGCTCTGTCATGTCGTGATTCTCCTCAGGATGTGCCTAAGGAAAATCATGCAGTCTAAAGCAAAACATGTCCCTAGAATTCCAAACACTCTCCCCTGGCAAAAATAATTCAAAGGACATTCCAAATGGATGTCATATAATTTCTGCTTAAATATCTACACATATGGGAATTAACTATTCCAAAATGCAATGGCTTATATTCTAGAAAATTTAATTGTTACACATAGCTGATGTTGGTATGACCCACTGTCATGTTTAAATGTTATTTCAATGATGAAAATACCCCACAAGTCTCCTCACTTTACAAATCTTATTAGTACTACATTGGTTACTTATTCGTCTTAGGGTAAGTTGTCACTTTTTATTTATTTATTTATTTATTTATTTATTTATTTATTATTAATTTATTTTTTTTACAGATGTTTCTCCTTTTTTCCCCATTGACACCCTCCTCCCCATCCCCCCACCCTGTCCCCAGCTTTGTTGTCCATGTCCATCACTTTTTAAAAATATTTAATTAATTTTTAGAAAGAAAAGAAGGGAGAGGGAGAGAGAAACATTGATCAGCTGCCTCCTGCATGACCCCTACTGGGGATCAAGCCCGAAACCCTGGCATATGCCCTGACCAGGAAACCAGCACCCTTTCGGTGCATGTATTGATGCCCAACCAACTGAGCCACACCGGCCAGGGAAATTGGCACATTTTTAATCCTTCATAGCTCTGTGTGTTTTGAACCCTGTCTTCTCGTTCCAACCTCTCTCTGCTTTCCCTCTTGTTTTCTGTCTTTGGTGACCTTCTTTCTGTTTCATGAGGGTGGCAGGCTTATGCACCCAGCTCAAAGTCTTTACCCATTCCATCCATCCCATCTGTCGGGGAAACCTGACAGAACAGCCACTGTAGAAGCAGCCCCCAGCCACCCTCACTGATTTTCCAGCATCCTCCAAATAAGTCATACTTTCCTATCACAACCCCAATCCTAACCTCATATATTTTCTTTATAGTTTTCATTCTACATTGAGTTAAACTGTTATATAGCTCATTTCTTTCCCCCTCAATAAACAGTAAATACCATGAAAGCAAAACATTTAGAGTTTGCTATGTATTGACAAAAAAAATTTAAACAAACAAACAAAAACTGAGCATAGTGCTTTGAATCCTGAAACATAGAAAGTACTCTATAAGCAAAGATGTGAAAGAGACAGAGAGATAGAGGGACTGAAGAAATTAAGACTCATGTACTATTTGACTTGCCCAAAAGTTGAGAAACCGGGAACAAATCCAGATTTTCCTGACTCCATATTCATCAAACATTGATGGCCTTTCTCATGCTAACCTGAAACATGCCTTTCTTCCTACCAGGACAACAGAGAACATGATAACTCCATAAGGTTTTTCTTTTTCTTTTTTTTTTTTTTTTTGAAAGAATAACTGCCTTATTCTTTTTAGCTATTTCTGATGAAATCCTAAAACCTTTACTTCATCTTTATTCATTTATTTGTACTTTTGTTCTTTTTATTTTCTAGGTGACGTAAATTCTAAATATAATTAAATCTAGGCAGTGACATTTTAAAGAAGTAGATATGTATTTTTCCTCTGCTTATTTTCCCATTTTGCTTTTCATCCAAGCGAGGGGAGGTTTTTATGCCCCACCCCTGACCCCACAAAAGGTTTGTAACAATGCAGAAAGTAGAAGTTGTTCACAGATAGTTCCCTTTAAGGCATCTGTTTTTCTCAAAACCTCAAGGCCTTGAAGAGATTAGGCTGAATGTCCTGTGAGAATCTAAGTAGAGACATTCTGAAGACAGAGATGAATTTTCCTGATCAAGAAATGTCTGTTGCTCTTTGACCCATTTCTCTGCCTGGGAGGGAGTAACATCAAAAGGGATATTTACCTGGACCTAGGCTTACCAGTGATCTCTAGGAACCACATAAGACACAGGAGTAGTAATGTCTGAAGGAACACTGAGAAGGTAGGGTCTCTGTGGTAAATGAGGCAGAAGAACAACAAAAGGACCAAAGGGGATCGCTAGGTGCCTCCACACTATGTCACCCCACTGAGGATTTGCATTGTTCTGGGGTTTAAAATGACCTCCAAAAAATAAAGTTACCTTTCATGGCTCCAAGCTATGTTGGGAACTGAGTTAAAAATTAAGCTAATTTAAACCAGGAATTAATGGGTGATATCCTGCATTCCTGGTTCATGAACTGGCACTCATGTTTTCAGTCTAGGCTATTCCCCACAGAACGACAATCTGAGACTACACTTGCTTTCTCTTTCACAGATGTTGAATTTAGTTCTTCTAAGGATGCTTTAAAGTGTGTAGAAAAATGATGGGGACATCAAGGACCACTGGGTAGGTAAGCTGGACTCTGCTGGTTGGGTCAAAAAAGGCTGGTGATAACACATGGATGCTTGTAATTAGGTTTCAACATTGACAATCCATGTAGAAACTAGATAAAGTTTACTTTTCCTTGAAAAACTAGGAAACATAACAGTATTTGGCATATTCTTGATCAGATATTACTATCATTATCATTTATATGTGATATTTACAGAACACTTAAGGTAAGTTTTGGAGTAAGAACTCAGAAACAATCTATTTTCATCAACATTAACAAAAAGGAAACCCTAGCCTAGAAAAAACAATAATATCTCTAGAATATCTGTAACAATACTTCAAATCCCAGGAATTCATATATATATATATATATATATATATATATATATATATATATGTGTGTGTGTGTGTGTGTGTGTGTGTGTGTGTGTGTGTGTATATATATCTGCTGGTTATGAATACAACCTTTCTTTTTCTTAGAGATTATTTAAAAAATAGGTGCACTAATTCACTTTATATTAGCTTTTCTGTATTTGCTGGTTTTCAGGAAAGCCATCCTTTGTGATAGCTGCAACTGAAATCACATCTGTTTGCTTCTCAGCTTTAACATGTCCAAAGACAATTGGAGGATTTAGATACTTCTTCCTCTGACCCCAAGGAGGGACGTTCTTTACAGGGAACACTACTTGCCTTTTCAAAAAGAACAAAGACAAACAAACAAACAAAATACACACATACACGCAAGAATATAAAATAAACAAATCAAAATTCTGGAAGGGCAGAACAAAGTTAGATACTGAAACAATCCATCTCTTTGATAATTTCTCAACAGAAGACTATTGTGTCTTTCTTCAGCTGTTTTCTACTCAAATGGTAATCTACATCTTTCAGAAAGCCATTGCACATTGCAGATGTCTAAAATATTGTGAATGGTGCATATGGTCTCAGACATATATACTCATTCAATCAATGTTTAATGCCTTGTGTTTGGTGCTGGGGACATAATAATTAAAAAAAATGAGACCAAATTCTTTCTTCTATAGAATTCAGATTCTAGTGAGTGTATGTGTGGCTGGGGTGGGGGTAGATGAGACACAAGATAAATAAATCATTAAATGTATAATATTTCCCCCAAGCACATTGGGAGAAAGTAAAACCAGGAAGAGAGCAGTGTGTAGGAGATGAGGATTGGTCTGTTATTTTTGTCTGGAGGTCACAGATGACCTCATCGCAAAGGGGGCATTTAAGTAAAGCACACCTGGAGTGAGACCTTCCAGGGCAGCAGGAACTGTAAGTGAAGTGTCCTTGAGATAGAAACACACCTGATGTGGTAGAAGGAAAGCAATAAGGCCTATGTGGCAAGAGGAGAATGAGTGAACAGTGGAGTCATAGAAGAGTAAGTCAAAGATGTAGTGGCCATTTCATTGTTGGCTTTTACCTTAACTGAGATAAAAAGCTACTGGAAATCTTTGTGTTGAAGAGTCCATGATCTGATTTAGTTTTTGAAGGAATCACTCTGGCTGTTTTGTTGTGGAAAATCTCTAGGAGGTTAAAGATAAAAAAGAGGTAGGGTTTAAGCCAAGGGAGACAGAAGTCATTTATACAGCACAGGAAATAGAAGTTGTCTGATTGTTGTGCAGTGATAGCAGAGGAAGTGGTGAGAACTGCTGGTCAGAATCTGGATATATTCTGAAGGAAGGGCCAGGACTTTGCTAGAGTAGATAGAGGATGAGAAAGAAACCAGAGAGCTGGTAAGCATTTGTCTAAAGTCCTGAATGGTGGGGTTGCCATGACTATATTTTAGGGGATTGGTCTAGGCTAGAAACAAAAATGTGGTAGTTTCAGTGATAGAAGATATTTAAAATCATGAGAAAGGATGAACTAGCCAGATGAATGAGTGTTATGAACTGAATTGTGTTCCTCCAAAATTCATATGTTGAAATAGTAAGTTTGAATATGTGGAATTCAAAGTATTTGTAGGAACATACTTGAAGGAAGGAGGCAAAGCAGTAATTGAATGAAAAACCAGTATTTCAAAGGTAACATCAGAGCTGAATCTGTAGATAAGCCTCTGAAGTCACATATTTAGGTTGAAACATAGTGAGTCAATGAGAGAACCATGAGTAAGATACATTCAGGAATTTCATGCAGAGGGCCAGAGAGGAATAGTCAGAAAAGTAGAAAGAAAGTAAGAGAGCTTTAATGTTGGCTAAGTAATAAAAAAGAAGCCTTAGAGAACCAGCTCATATGTCCAGTAAGATAAGGGCTGAAATTTATCAATTGAATTTGGCAATAAGGACATCACTGGTAATGTCTGCCCAAACAATTTCAACAGAGCAGAGGCAGAAGCTATAATGCAATGAGCTCAAGAGGAAATGAGAGGTAAATAATCAGAGAGGGTTAGCGAAGATTTAACTTTGTAAAAGCCTGTCTGTGCAGGGAAGGAGAGTGATGAAGCGATAGCATACTAAAGGGAGGCATTTGTTGTGGTTATTCTTTAAGCTTGAGAACATATGTAAGGTGAAAGAAATGAACATTTCATTTATGCTCATTAGCAAGCATAAATCAGAAAATGTTGTAAAGTAACAAGATACAATACATCTGCAGGAATTGGAATAATTATCAGAAATACATCTCAACTTCTTAGATTGGAGGAAAGGAAAGAATTCATTTAGAAAAGTTTAAACTTGAAGATGCTCAGAAATGAAAAGTGTTCATATTTTACAAGGCCTTAGATTAATCTCAGTTCATTGAAGACATTTTCTGAGAATAAAGAAAATAGAAATTGAGTATGAAATAGAGGAAACTATTAATGTTTTTTGTTGGACAAAAAGGAGTAGCCTCATTTTTATGGGGCAGATGTTATAAATGGTGTTGAGGCAATTATGGAGATTGAAGAACACAAATTTGTATTTTATTAAAAAATCATGAGTGTATATACCTAGAAAAGGCAGGATGTGGGAAGGAAAGATGGAGACAATAATCTGATGAAATCATTGAGCACCTAAATTGGGCCATGTTCAAATTCAGTTGAGCACCTAGGTTCTGTCATTCATAGTCCATAAATTACTCTGTAGTCTAGAACTGATCATTTAATTTTTGCTTAAATAATTTGAACTAAGTTTCTGTTCTTATAACTAAGAATCACTACAAATTCTCTAGGTTTAGTTAAAAAATATGTTAGGACAGGAAGGAGGTGACAGATTAGAAGAAAAATGTATGTAAAGATGGAGAATGTCTATGAAAGCTCAGAGCAGGTAGGGTGGGGATAAGACTGTGATAGCGTTGGAATGATGAGACATTATGGTATATATGTAGTATAGGATTTTTCATGTGAAATATTTCTGATAAATAATGCATAGTTCTAGAATGGAACATTGGCATGAAGAAGTCTAAGAATTTGTTAGATTGGCGTGTTGAGTGGGTTATTCTTGTATAAGATGGGTTTCCCCATAATATGACAATATAAAAGAACAATTACAAGCTCTTAGGTCTGAGTTTAGTCTCTTAAACTAGTGATAGTATTTAATTTATCTGAGACTTAAGGGTCCTCATACATAAAGTGAGGATAAATACAATACCCACTTCATAAAGTTCTTTGGGGATTAACTGAGTCAATCTAAAACAAAGAGTATCATGATTACATTTAGCTTGTTAAATATTTAAAATACTGGTATAGAGAAAAAGTCAGACAACTATATGTTTAATGGATATGGAAGAATCTATTCAAATATGCTTCAGGTAGACTTCCGGTCAAGATGGCGGCATAGGTAAATGCAGTATCGTGGCCTCCCACAACCACATCAAAGTTACAACTAAACTGCAGAACAACCACCATTCAAAACCACCTGAAATCAAGCTGAATGGAAGTCCTACAACTACGAAATTAAAGAAGAAGCCACATTGAAACTGGTAGGAGGGGCGGAGGCGCGACAGGCTGGTCCCACACCCACGTGTGACAGATAAAAATTAGGAGGGACACCTCGGCTGGGAAGGTCCACCCTGAGGACGGAGGGGTCCCCGTCCCACACCAGGTGCCCAGCTCAGGATTCCAGTGCCAGGAAGAGAATCCCCATCACTTCTGGCTGGAAAAACCAGCGGGAACTGAGGCTGAGGCAGCTGGAGCCCCTGGCAGCTCCTCTTAAAGGGCCCGCGCACAGACTTACTCGGACTCCCACCCTCCAGGCTCCGGCATGGGGAGGCAGCTTGAAAGGCACCAGAGTCATATGGGGAAGAACTGAGCTGTTTGGCATTGGAGCTAGGGCTGGAGAGGCAGCTTTCTCCTGGACAGACGTGCTATCAGAGGCTTTTGTTCCTTTGGTGAGCCCTTCCCTGGGAAGGCAGACACCCCCATATCTGGGACTCCAGCAACCTGGCTCACACTGTTTGCCCTGCCCTGGTGATTCCCTGAGGCCACACCCCACCCAACTTTCAGGCCCACCCAAGCTGTTGCCAGTTGCTTTACCATAGGATTGGCCTGTCTTGGATCCTGCTTCAGCTTTTCCTAAATTCTTTCAAACAAGCAGCATCTGGTCTCAGCTAGCCCCATACCTCTCACTAAGTAATACATAGAAACAAACACAGGGAGGCAGCCAAAATGAGGAGACAAAGAAACAGGTCCCAAATGAAAGAACAGAACAAAACTCTAGGAAAAGAACTAAGTGAAATGGAGTTAAGCAACCTTAACAGATGCTGAGTTCAAAACGCTGCTTATAAGGATGCTCAATGGACTTAGTGAGAACCTCAGTTAACTTAGTGAGGGCCTCAAGAGCATAAAAAAAGACCAGTCAGAAATGAAGGATGCACAGTTAGAAATGAAGGAGGCACTAACTGAAATAAAGAATAGTTTACACAGATTCAATAGTAGAGTAGGTAAAACCAAGAAGCAAACCATCAATTTGGAATATAAGGAAGCAAAAAACACCCAATCAGAAGAGCAAAAAGAAAAAGAATCCAAAAAAATGAGGATACTGTAAGGAGCCTCTGGGACAACTTCAAGCGTGCCAACATTCGCATCTTGGGGGTGCCAGAAGGAGAAGAGTGAGAACAAGAAATCGAAAACCTATTTGAAACATTAATGACAGAAAACTTCCTTAACTTGGTGAAGGAAACAGACATACAAGTCCAGGAAGCACAGAGAGTCTCAAACTAGATGAACCCCAAGAGGCCCACACCAAGACACATTATCATCAAAATGCAAAAGTTTCAAGACAAAGAAAGAATCTTAAAAGCAGCAAGAGAAAAGCAGTTAGTTACCTTCAAGGGAGTTCCCATAAGACTGTCAGCTGATTTCTCAAAAGAAACTTTGTAGGCCAGAAGGGAGTGGCAAGAAATATTCAGAGTGATGAAAAGCAAGAAGCTACAACCAAGATTACTCTATCCTACAAAGCTGTCATTTAGAATGGGTGGCCATATAAAGAGTTTCCCAGACAAGGAAAAGCTAAAGGAGTTCATCACCACCAAACCCTTATTATATGAAATGTTGATGGGTCTTCTTGAAGAAAAAGATTAAAAAATATGAAAAAACAAATTGGCAATAAATACATATCTATCGACAATTGAATCTACAAACAAAATGAACAAGCAGAACAGAAACTTTCTCATAGATACAGAGAACATTTGTTGGTTACCAGATGGGTGGGGGCTGGGGGGATGGGTGAAAAAGTTGAAGAGATTAAGAAGTACAAATTGGTTGTTAGACTGACAAACCTCAAAAGGAAGGGGGGTTGGGGGGTGGGAAGAAATAAACCAAAGAACTTATATGTATATATGCATAACCAATGGACATAGACAACAGTGTGGGGAAAGGAGGGCGCAGGGAATGGGGAGGAGGCAGGCAATGGGGAAAAAATGAAGAACATCTGTAATATATTCAACAATAAAGATAAGTTAAAAATAAAATAAAATATGCTTCAGAAGTTGGTAATAATGTTAATAGTATCAAAATAGTGAAATAAACAAAAATAACTTTTGTATTTAAAGAGTAGGTGTTTAGTGGTCCCATTCAAGATGGTAAAGTGCATCCATTAATTCATTAAATCATTTATTCTTTAAGAAATGTTCATTTTGAGTCTATAAAATGCCAATCACGATTTTGGAACCCTTTAGAGAGGTCTATGAAAGAGTCAGGCCACATGAGGTTGGAGAGAATAATAAAAAACAAAGAGATGAAAACATAGCTTTTAGAAATGACTAAGTTCTCTCCATTTGGGCAAAGAGGTCATTGCTGTTAAAGTAAAATATATTCATTCATTTAGAAAGCATATTTTGAGTATTTTGGCTCCAAAAATATGCTTAAGTGCCATATATATATATATATATATATATATATATATATATATATATATAAATTAATAGCGTAAAGTAGGATGGCAGGCAGTGCAAAGTCCTGAGAACTAACTCTACTGTGGCCTGCTTGTTCATCTTCTCCAGGAGAAGGCCTTTAGGCATGTAAAAAGATAGACCTCTTGGTCCTTATGGTAGGTTCTTTCTACAGGAGGTCAAAGACTGACTCTCTTCTAGGAACTTGGCTATAGAACATATAGATAACAAATTAGTAGTTTGAAAATGGAAAGTGGTGTTTGGTACTTATTTCTACTAATCTTAAACTGATTAGTATGTTATTTAGAAATAAACAATCATGGAAAATTGTTTTCAAATTCTTTTGTGGATGTGTTTCTTCTGTCTTCTTTTTTTTTCTTTGGTTGTTTTTGCTGCTGAATATTATGAAACTAAAGGCAGGAAAATTAAAGAATTTTTAAAAAGTATGGTGCTTTTGTTTTTATTTGTAATTGTGAAGCTTTGTTGTTGTAGTTTTTTAT
Source organism: Tadarida brasiliensis (assembly GCA_030848825.1). Taxonomy (NCBI): domain Eukaryota; kingdom Metazoa; phylum Chordata; class Mammalia; order Chiroptera; family Molossidae; genus Tadarida; species Tadarida brasiliensis. The sequence continues at coordinate 230,237,481 of CM061257.1, read as the reverse complement.
TTTATCATCCTTTCATGACTTGCTTTGCTTTACTTTAAATGTTGACATATAAAAATTATTTTGACATTTCCAGAAAACTTACAAAATCTGATATATATATATATATATATATATATATATATATATAAAAGCTAGCCTAAAATATCTCATATGGAACAAAATAATAAATACACTTAGTTGTTTGATAATAAAACAACAATCTGTAAAAACATTCTTTCTAAAGAAGAATTGACAACTGGCTGAGCCATATATTTGTAGCTCTCACTATATAAGCTTTAAAGTAAATATAACTTCTCTTTTCTCCCATGTAGAGGAGGATGACTTCAAAATTTATCATTCCACTCTGTAATTCTTCTACTAAACTACAGAATGATTGTAATAATCTGCTGATCATTGTAATCTGGAAGCCATGTAGATCATGCAATCAAAAGCTGCAAAATTTAAGAAATGAAGTTATAATTTCCAAACTAAAGCTGTTTCTCTCCCTGACTCTATTTCCTAGGTTACTCAAACTAGAAACATGGATAGATGATGCACAGTTTGATTTCTTCTTTTCTCTACCCTTCTCCATGAAACCATTCACTAAGCTATGGTAGTACCTCTTACACATTTTTCAGATTGATTCATTCTTCTCCAAGAATTGATCTAGGTGAACTCATAACTGTCTTTTAGTGTCCTCAACCACCTGAGTTCCCCTACTTTGAATTTTTCTAACCCACCATTTATTCACCCCACTGTCACTATGTGAAAACATAGGCTTTAAGGCAGGTCCTTGCTAAAAAACCTAGATGATGCCCTTTTGCCACAAAACTAATAAAATGTATCATTTGTATTAATTCATTTTTTTCTGTAGATAGTTCTGGATACAAGTTTAAAAGAATGTACAGCAAGAGTGGAGGTTAGCTGTGAAAATATGAAAATATGCATCTAAGTAAAGCTTTATAGTACTAGAAGCATTGTAAGATTTTTGGGGTGGGGGTCAGCTCAGAAATAGACACAATAGGAGGAGAAAACAATAAGATGAGATAGTAAGGGAAGTGACATGTGTATGTAAACAAGTATTGACAAGCTAGTAATGGTGATTTCCAGGAATGAGGTGACCCAATGGTCAGCTGATATCATCAAGGCTGAGAACAAGATGGTTACAATGAAACTCCAAGAGTGAGCAGAGCCATTGAATAGAGAGAACAAATTGGATGACTCTAAGAACACATGTCATCATAAGACCTTGCCAAAATAAGATAGGCATTGACAGAAAGATCAAGCAAGAGGATGGGAGACTTGTGTGGATTGGGGACATAGATATTTTTTTAATTCTTATGATTCTCTTTGTTCATCATCTTCCAAGCTGGTGATGCCAAAGATATTGAGAAGGTGGGGTGGGGAACTGCCAGAAAGTGGGGAGTAGAGTTGGATAATTATTGTTCATTGATTATAAAGTTTTAGTTGTGCTAAATGAATATGATCTAGATATATACTGTACAGTACAGTGCCCATATTTCATCATATGGTATTATGCACTTCAAAATGTATTAAAAAGGTAAATCTCATGTTAAGAGTTCTTACCACAAAAGAAAATGAATTTAAAAAGAAGCTAAGGGAAACAAGGAAACTGTTGGAGATGTTGGATATAGCTATTATCTTGATTGTAGTGAGAATTTTATGGATGTTTGCATATGTCTGAACTAATCAAATTGTACAAGTCAAATATGTGCAATACTTCGTATATCAATTATACGTCAATAAAGCAATTTAAAAGGGTAAAGTATTCTGTAAAAATAATAGCAATGTTTCATTGAGATGCATTTTCCTTTTGCAGTGTCTAGCATGTGCAGTAATAAATCCACAGCTTTCAATCTCTCAATGTCAAGATAAAAGCTTTGCTATAGTAACAGAAGTGACATGTATATGTAAACACTGTTCTAAGTTTAACACATTTTAAAGTCACTTTCAGTTGTCTAATCTTTTTAAATTATAAAAAGCTATATTTTTTCCAATAAATAAAATTTAAAACTTAAAAAAAAATTTTTTTCCCCTTTGTTGATTTTAGAGAGAGAGGAAGGGAAACGGAGAGAGAGATAGAAACATTGATGAGAGAGAACATTGATTGGCTGCCTCTTGCATGCCCCCCACTGGGGATTGGGCCCACAACCTGGGCATGTGTCCTGACCAGGAATCGAACCGGCAACCTCTTGGTGCAAAGGTCAACGCTCAACCATTGAGCCACACCGGCCAGACAATTTAAAACATTTCTAAGGTCTATATTTAAATTAACACCCTGGAATAAATTATAAACTAAATGGGAAAATAAGATGATGCATGTAAAACATGAAAGAAGAAAGGAAAGAAAGAGAAAGAAGAAAAGAAAGATAAGTGAAAATACTAACTTGAATTATTATGCAATTTTGCATCAATTGATAACATGAAAAAAACCACCATCTAACAGGGTAGTTAAAAATAGTTTAAAAAAAAAAAAAGATTGGCCCAAATCTTCAAATTTAGAATTCAGAAATAAAAATATAGAATATAAAATAAAAATATAGAATATAAAATAAAAATATAGAATCCAGAAATAAAAGTTCAAATTTGAACTTTTATTTTTAAGTTTGAATTTTAAGATAGGAATCATAGCTATAATCTGAAGACTCTTAAATTTAATCTTCTTAAAAACATGGTTCTTTAATAACAATTCATATAATAATTGGAGATATAAGTTGAAAAATCAGAAAGAAACATTACAAATATCACTGATAATTGCTTACAAACAATAGAGAACAGAAGACAATGGAATAACATTCTTAAAGTACTGAAAAAATATTTGATAACAAATAAATAAAAGACGAAAAATGTCTATGAAGAAGCAATAATTGGAAGAATGGCTGACATCATCTACAATAACAGATATAATAATAAAACACAATTATATCAGTCTAGAATATTATATTAGAATGGAAGTCAAATTAACACAATTTTCATACATATAAAAACTGAGTTTTTGATTCCTAAAATTTTGTTGAAAGAAGTTCATAAAATCACATGGAATTTGTCTGGCCAGTATGACTCAGTGGTTGAGCATCGACCCATGCACCAAGAGGTCGCCGATTCGATTCCTGGTTGAGGCACATGCCCAGGTTGTGGGCCAAATCCCCAGTGGGGGGTGTGCAGGAGGCGGCCAATCAATGTTTTCTCTCATGGATGTTTCTATCTCTCCCTCTCCCGTCCTCTCTCTCTAAAATCAATAAAGAAAAAATTAAAATTAAAATCACATGGAATTCAACAAAAAAGAGTGGATGTATGTGACAATAGTGAAAGTGTCATTTATAGGAAGCAGTTGATTAAACAATTCAGAAAAACATTATTGTTGTTACAACTAATACATTGGGATGTATATGTAGAATATATCTAGTTGAGTGCATCAGAGAGCTAATAAGGCAACTAAAATGTGTAGGCAGTTTTTAAAGGATTAGCTAAATTCTATTTTACATCAATTCTTCCAGAGAATCAAGAGAGAGGAAAGTCTCTTCTAATCTCTGTGAGGTTAGCATTATATTGACATAAATATTTTCCTAAGCACAATATAAAATCTAAACTGCTAAGTAATAGTAAACAAAGTTCAGTAATGGTAACAAAACATTTAAAAAATGAAAACATAATTGCTGACAATGCAGAAAAATAATAAAATTCAATAGCCATTTATATTTTTAAACTGTAATAAAAGAAAATATTTTTGCATAATAGTCTCCACCAAAAAATATGGTAAGCATTATATTATTGGTAAAATATTATAAGTATTTATATTAAAGTCAGAAAAAGCTGATTTTTCACTGCATGAACATTACACTTAAAATTCTAACCAATTCACATAAGAGAGGGAAAAGAGGAAGCAATGTTAGGATTGAAAAGGAAGAAACAGTCTTGTTAGAACTTGTAGAAGACATTAACTTTGAATATCCATGAGCATCTACAACAAAATATGACTAATAATATAGTTGAGCAATAAAGTGTTGATGCTACCAAAGATGAGAATATGATACTTTAGCAGATTTCAAGGTTTATTATTATTTAAAACTACATGGCCTTATTCAGGATATACTACTAATAAAACAAAATATAGAATCCAGAAATAAAATCAAGCATATATCAGACATTAGTGTGTAGTTATAATTAGTGCTAATACAGTAATATAATATACATACAAATATATTATATACAGGGTGTCCCCAAAAATGTATACCCATTTTAACTGCTGATAACTCACTGAATTCTCACTCCTTTTCAGGTTTAACTGATTTGAAATAATGGGTAAAGCCAGACTAAGCATTGAACAAAGAAAATTTGTCCCCTAGACTTTTTTATGGGGCTACATAAAAGATAAAGTTTACAGTACAAAACCGGCAACAGTAGATGAATTGAGGGCAGCTACTGAAAGAGAATGCGCACAGACACGAATGAAATGATTCTTGATGTTTGCTATGCCATTGTTTCTCGTTATCAGCAGTGCCTGGACCAGAACGGTCATCAATTTGAAAACAGGCGTTGACAAAAAAATATTATTCATTTCTGTAGATTCTTTCAAATTTTGAAAATGAACTGTATGTTAATAAACACTGACTTTATAATCATTCAAATTGTGTATACGTTTTTTCTGGACATCTTAAATAATAATTTTATATTACAGGGGCTTGGAAAAAGTAGGTCTACAGTTGTGAGTACACAAAACAGAGTTTATTCTTGTATTATTTGTTTTATTATTATTATTGTTATTGTTATTATTTTGTATCCTTAATAATGATTTATCTTTTAGGTAATGATGGTTGGTAATTTAACCAATGACCAATGAAAGTAGATACTTAAACTTACTTTTGTCCATCCCTGTATATATTATATATAATTATTATATATTATACAATTATGTTTGTATTATATATTACATATTAGATATTATATATCAATGCATTATATTATATAATAGAATGGATAGTGATGTCAGCAAGATAGCTGTATAAGAGGTCCCACATTTGTATCACCTTTTAGCAACACTAATTTTCCAGCCATCCATGGACAAAGTACCTTTGGGATCAGGTTGGATATTTTGGGATCAGGTAGTTCAGGTAGGGCTTAGCTACAGCCCTGTTTGGCCGTGGTCCTATTACCAGCACCGTACAAAAAGGGACATGGGAAGACTCACACCCACCCAGGCCTCAGGTAACAGGCATGAAGACCTCATTCATGTTGTTAATCCTAAGGTGGTCTGTGAACTGCTGGAGTCCCTCTTGGCCATGGTCTAGGAGCCCCTGGTGGTGAGCCCACCAAACTCACTCCAATGGTAGATTCTGTTGGCCCTGTACCTGGACTTCAGCCCCTCCAAGCCACAGTCCGTAAGCAATCCTGACAGCACAGGCTTCAGATAGGAGACATTCTGATCTACATCTCCAGAGATCCTGAAAGAGCAGAGTACTGGGCTCCGACTCCTCCCAGCCACACTAGGGGAGCAGTCCTGCTGGGTGGGGGATCAGATGGGAGGTGTTGACATCCCTGCCTCCAGTGCCAGGTATACAGACTTCAGTCTTGGCTGTGGACCCCGAAGCAGTGCTGGGACTCAGTTCCAGTCCCTGTTAGCCATGACCCAGGGCCGGTCCTGCCCTCTGGGTCTCACCATATGACCTGACAGGGTTCCTTCAGTGCCCTGGTGGGAGCCACACCCCTCCACGCACTTGATTACAGCCGACTAAGTGAAAACATGTAAAGGATCTGACCATACAAGAAGTGGAAACAAAAGCCATGCAGTTCCTTAGTTATATGATGATATGCTCAATTTTTCTTACGTCAGGTAAATTCAAAGTAACATACACTGTACTAAATAAAATGGTAGAAAAGAAAATATTCTAGAAATACCAAGCAAGACGTTATTGGTACAATATATACCAGAGTCCAATTTTTAATATCTGGTTATACTGACAAAGCTTACAACTCACTGATTCCATGACAAAAATTAAGGATGAAGAGAAAACTTCTACATTTGTTAAATTTGAGTATTAGGTGCATAGGTTTTCTCTGTGCTTAAAATTGTTTAGAATGAAAATTTTAAAAAGCCAACTTTTATATCTCATAAGCCTTCAAAGTGAGGAAATACAGTACTCTCATGACTGAATAAGGTGTAATGCAGAGAGAGGGTGCGTCTCAGTCTCCTGACTTGAGAGCACACCCACTAGGAATCCTATTTCCTGAATCTTAATTCCTCTTTGGAGAAGCACCAAGATGCTCCTGGAAATGACTCAAAATGACTCTAGGCTTATTAAACACTTTAAAGTGTTAGCAATAGGTATGTAATCAACATTTGCCAAAAGAGCCAATTATTACTTGATGTTTGCTCAAATTGTTTACCATCTGTCTACTTATTTATTATTTACACTCTTATTAACAGTATCCTCTCATAGTATGAAAGTATATCTATTTCTGAAGTAAACATGGTATAATAGGGATGATTTCTTTGCATTTTCAAAGAAACTGATATTAAAAATAGGACTTTGAGAGCCCAGTCTTTGCCAGCCTTTCCATAACTTCCAATTTGTGATAATGCAATTACCAGGAAAAATACTGTTGAAGGATTTCTTACTACCATGAAAGGTTTGGAAATGTTATCCCTATAATATGTACAGCAAGCTACATTCTTCTTCACTCCTTAGCCTAAATACAAGGTTACTTATTAAAGTGACCAGTGATGGTACACTAAGCTTGCCAGGGTAATTTTGGTTTATTTCTATTGGCCTAGGGTACCATTCAGTTTATCATTTGTTCTGGAGTTTCATTATTTTTAAAATAATGTATTATTATTACATCATTGCATTTTTGTTATTATTACATTACAATCAATTAGGAAGGGTTTGGTGGTACTCCCAGTTTCTCACACAGTCTCCATTAATAATCCGTGAGAATCGACTGCACTAAATGGAGTTCTCACTTAAGCAGGTGTTTAAATCTAAATGATGACTAATGATATCCATCTCTCTTTTCTCTGCCCTTTATTCATGCAAAGCAGTAAAACTCCTATTTAAGGACTGGATGTGTAACGTGTATAAAAGAACTAGTACTCTCAGAAACCATCTAGGGAGAGTTAACCCTCTGGTCTCTTAGCAGACAGGGGCTATAAAATCAGGTCTTCATTCTGGCTAGCCAGTTGGACCAATCAGTTCTATCATTGTCTGTGCTGAAGCCTGCAATATATACAGGTTTGCCTGGTTACCATGGGTCAGTGGTAAATAATGGCCAATGACAGATTTGGTTTCTCTGAGATATGTGTGGAAATACAGGCTTAGCCATTCACCTGTAAGACGTAAAGAATTGTCTGAATACTGTTGCTATAATGTTGTTTGTTGTTGTCATTTCTTACATGGCATCATCTATAGCTATTTACTTCATTTTGTGATAATCCATTTTATTTTTAAATAAAATATTTTGATTAAAGAACACAAAAATGAATATTTGAGAAAAATTAGGCACTGAGTTTGTTTCTCTGGGAAGTTGGTGATGATGTGTTTTGGAGCCAATGACAGCCTATCTTTCCCATACTCCATGAGGTGTGATAATACCCACTACCACTTGGGATCCAGAACATTCATACTTTCATCTACTTGCAAAGTTAGGCATTTTTTCTCCAAGTTGACCCAGGAGTTGTTTCTCATAGTTGACCCAGCCTCTATGAACACCCCCAGTGATCTCCACCTTCTGGTAGTCCTACCCATAGACGTCTTCTCCACACAAGGGTTGGTCAGTATGGCAAATAGCAGAAGTGACAGCATGTCACATTCAACGTTAGCTTGGAAAAGCTGTGATTTTTATCTTGGGAGCCCCCTGCCCCAAACACACACACATGCTCTCTCTCTGTGTCTCTGCTCTTGGGAAAAGCAGCTGCTCTGAAGAGACCTACGTGGAGAGAGATTGAAACTCTGGTCAATGGCCAGACAATAACCATGGCCTGCCAGCTACCATGGAAGTGAGCCTGGTAGCAGATTCTCCAGCCCTATGTGAGTCTTGAAACAGCCAACAGCTTAATTGCAACCTTGAGAGAAACCCTGAGCCAGAACCACAAATCAGTTAATCTGTTCTTGGGTTTCTGACTCTCAAAACTGAGTCATTTTAACTTAAATTTTGAGAAAATTTGTGATGCAGCAATAAATAACCAATGCATTGTTGAAAGAAGACTATGATAAACACAATTACTTAACATGTATAGTTAGAGAAAGAGAATTTACATACCATCCTGTGAAGCTTGACATTTCATTTAGATTAAGTGGCTGTTCCTCTAAATTAATTTCTTATTTTCTGCTTCAAGTTTGCTTATGAATAAACCAGAAAATAAAGCAATATTTTGTTAATGTGTTAGAGAATCAGCACAAGGTCTTTGCAAACAGTTGGATATACTAGTTATATGTCACTATATGAGATTATTTAAATAGGAAATTAGTTAATGTTTAAAATAGTTAAATTTTTAGATTCTCTTAATAAAATTAAAATTTTCTGTTTTTTAATCTTTATTGTTGGAAGTATTACAGATGTCCCCTCTTTTTTCCCCAATTGCCCCCCTCTTCCCAGCTCCCATCCCCTTTTGCTTTCCCCAAACTATTGTCTGTGTCCATTGTCCATTGGTTATGTATACATGCATATAAGTTCTTTGGTTCATCTTTTCTCACCACGCTCCCCCCTTCCCTCTGAGGTTTGTCAGTCTGTTCCCTACTTCCATGTCTCTGGATCTATTTTGATCGTCAGCTTATTTTGTTATGGTATTCCATAAATAAGTGAGATCATGTGATGCCTGTCTTTCTCTGACTGGCTTATTTCACTCAGCATAATAGTCTCCATGTCCCTCCATGTTGTCTCAAAGGGTTATGAGATCTGAAATTAAAATTTTCAAAATGTATTTTGTTAAAGGCAAAACATCTAACATTATTGTTGTAATTGAATTAAAAAGTTCAATAGATAAAATTATTTGATTTTGAGGTGACAACATGCATATTAAATTCAGATTCAAGGTAAAATCACAAAATGATTTAGTTTGATAATAATAGATTATATAAAAATAAAGAAATTTTTGGAGCAGAAATGTACTGAAAGATTGGGTTTTATGCAGACATAACTTCCAGCAGTGTCCAGACAAGATCTGATGTGATAACTAAGATTACAATTTTTCGTATTTACAAATATTTTATGTGTACAAATTTGAAACAACCTAACTACCAAATGTCTGTGATGAAGCTGGTACTGACTATTTCAGACCACACACACATGTTTTCTCATTCTTTTGTCTGTCTTTAGAATGAAATTATGAACTTTGATCTTGCAGTCTATATAGTTGACATATTTTTCAAAAGAAGCATTGACAACATATTTAAACAGTTAGTTTTTTCTTGTAAAATAATTGTGAATGAATAACCTCTACATGGAGGCAAAAAAGTAACTGTAATGTTATTTGGGCTGAAATATTTTTTTTATTTCAAGAAAAACTTAGAATGGAGAATGTCCTCCATTTAGCATAATTTTCTCTGAATTTAGTAGGTATCTTAGCACATATATTATAGAATACATATTTCCTGAATTTAAAATGCTATGGTTTACAGAAAAGAATTAATTAAATATTTATTTATTTATTTATTCATTCATTCATTTACTTGTGTGTATACATATGCATATTTACTAGCCAATAAATGGCAACTTTGAAGGAAATAGTAGCTAAGTTATACAACAAATATTAAAATAATAAAATAATATCAAAACTTATTAATAGAAAAATTGCCATCGTGATCATTTGGAAACTAAAAAACTAAAATATGCCTAAGATACTGTTTAAGTTATAGAAATAAAAATCAAGAGTAACTAGTCTGCTTACTTTAGAAATTTGGAGAAAATTAATATATATAATATAAAAGATAATATATTAATATAATGTATAATTATTATGTAGCATACAAAATCACATTATTATATAATAAACTTTCTTGTTTATTTTGTAATATGTTATTATGAATATTTTTATATCTGAAATTAAAAGTTATTAGAACTATTTTATAGGTCTACTAATATATTTAAAACAACTTCTTGGTCACTAAATGTTCAAAACTACTTTAGATATTTTTAGTGATCATTTTAAGACTTCTTTGGTTTAGAGGAAAAAATAAAATATCACCACAGTTATTTTAGGCTTATTTCACAGGTGAGAGTATAGTCCAGTTCTGCTGACCAAAAATAAACACCTCAGCAATACAGAGGTAAATATTTATCTCAGATTTCACTCACTATAGGAAATTTTCTGACTTCTCCAAGTGATTCACATCCAAGTGCGAATACAGACTGTTTTTGTAAGTATTGTGGATTTGTAAAGGCAGAGTGATTTAAGCAATCAAAAGAAAGTCTAAAATCCTAAAGTAATTCAGAAGAGAAGTGAATAAATGTGAAAAAAAGAATAAGAAAACTCTTAGAAATCTGATACTTGGTATTCTCCTTTTCCTGAGAGCTTTTGTGCTGAGAGTAAAGCATGGATGCCTTACATAATATTTTAAAATATGATTTTTTTCTATGGTTGGTGAGTTTCCTGGATTGTCTGCAAATCCAGAAAACTGACATACACTACGTGCAATTTATAATGGGTTCAGAAGGAAAGGCTTACTTTTATTTATTAGTTATTGACATTTCTTTCTCAACCAATAAAAGGCAGAACAACAATTGCCTAGGATTATCCCTTGTTTGGTAAGAGAAGATCAGTAACTGGAAGCCCACATTTTTTTCCCCCATCCATCCTCCTCCTCCCCTTCCTTTTCCCTAGCAAATACCAGGTTTTCCAAATAATTCATTAAAACTTGTAAAAGGATAATTTCAGCAGTTTCAACAACATATCTCAATATGCTATTCGATGTTTTGGAGGTCTGAAAGAAGGCTCACATTAAGGCAACATAACTTGTGTCTAATACAAATAATTTGCACTGAGTTCCCTGATCATGAGAGACAGATATTACAAGACAAAATGAAGCAAATTCTTTCCAAATCCTCGACATATGCCAGGGAAGTATTAGAAAGAATTTATGAGAGAGATCTTCTCTTTGTGTCTGGTAAAATTGATTTCAAGGATGTAAGAAAAGGCAGGATGCTCTCAGAGGTTACTAAGATAGATTTCACTTACAGTCCAGGTCGACCTTTCTGCCCCTTTCCAAATCAAACCTGGAGCTACTGAGTGGGGAAGGAGGACTAGAACAGTAAGGTATGAAATAGTGCAAAACCTGACCATCAGAGCCTCTTGCACTGCAGAGCCATAAGTCTGAGTTAGACCTGGGGAAATTTGGAGTCATATGATTTCTATCTAGACTGTTCATTTAGGGTAACTAGCCATCCAGTTTGCTTGTGGCATTCCAGGTTTTAGTACTGAGAGTCTTACATGTCATGAAATCCCTGAGTCTTGGGCAAAGCTGGACTCATTGGTCAACTTAGCTACATGGACAATGTGTTAAATAAAATAAATGGGAAAAGCCATGAAAAATAGCATTTCAACCAATAAGGTCAACATGGGGTGGGCGTAAGGGGGATTGAACAATGAATAAAGAGTTTGGGGTTAAGGATGAAGTCATAAAAAAATAAACTTACTCTCTGTTTGCATCATTTCATTTAATAAACCACTTACATTTGTCTTGTATATCTGTTTCCCAAAACTCGCTTGGTTATCAACCATGCTGGGAAGAGTATAAAGAATGTTTAAAATGAGAAATGTTTGTATCATCATGAAGATTGAATAAACAGTTGTGATACTATTCTCTGCCTTTTACTCATGGTTTTGCCTGAAGAAATAGGAGGATATGATTAAAAACACTGTCATATTCATTCTGTCTAATTTGGTGCCAGAGAAGCAAAGTCAGGACTATGCTTTAAAGTAAAATCAACTCAGCAACCTTTCAAAAGGTAAGATTTAATAAAAGATGATAAACTCGGTATTCACATGGAAATTATTGCATACATGCTTCCATGCTAATCAATAAAATCATTTTTATGTGTAAATTCTCTGTTTTATATCCAAGACATACATGACATGAGAAAGCTCTGTTTTTTTCCCAGAACTTTGCCCATGTTGAAGTCAACATATAGTAGATAATGGTGCAGTATTACATCAGGTAACAGTAAAATATTCATGATACAAGGATATATACATCCCAAGAAGGGTTTGAATATGAAAGCAAACAAGTGCTCATGTTTTTCATATTACATTATTTTCAACATCATGTCAATCATTTGAAGTAGATAGTGATTGGCTATTTAAAAGAAAAGGTACCAAATTATCTTGAAGGATTGTTATAATATCTTACTTTTCAAACTAAAGACTAATTTTATCTGCTCTATTATTTCAATAATCATGACTTTATTTCAGTCTCATTTCTTTATTACTTATGACCATTTACTTGTGTATATTGTTGGTAATCCTCATAATTTGTTAGTAGAGAAGAACATCACTTACATGAACAAAGCAACAATAAAATAAACTAATAAATAACATATCTTCTATTTTTATTTTTGATAATCTAGAAAACGGAGCTTCAAGGAACTATTTGGTGATGCTTTCTTGCTGGGAAATTGTGAGTTCCTTTAAGTAGACTCCAAACTATCACTGAAGCAGTGATTCAAACCTGTGCAGGAGATTGAAACCTACTAAGACAGGCAACGCTTCACGCTTCATTTTCCCCTGGATTCTTGTAGAGGAGAGGTCATTTAAAAAAAGGAGAAGCATCAAGAAAACTTGTCTAAAGCTCTCCATTAATACCCTTTGTGTGAGACAACTTTGAGGTGAACTAAGTGTACCTGGCCTCCGGATGCTCACCTTAAGTTTACCCTGGTCCCTGGGGGTCAGGGTTTGTCTGAAAATAACATGAAGCCTGGATCCCTTGTGAGAATCTTCAGTCCTTCAGCCTCCAGTCTCAGCTGGAAACCTTATAAATAAGCCAGGTCTTTCATGTGGTATTTCAACATTTCTTACTCCAGCCTCTGAAAGAAACGGAAACAAACCTTGTCTATGTTTATGAAGGCCCTAGAAGGGAGGTTGAATTACAAGGCTGTTCTTCCAGAAGGGTGAAAGGTCCGTCTGGAACTGAAAATAAATAATGAAAATTATTCTCATCCCACTTCTTCTTCAAGCTGACTCCTCATTGCTAATGGGGATCCATTGTGTTGGCAACATGACATTCATGCACGTGATTATTTTTCCATGACAGTTTTCTTTACATTTATGTATATGTCTGTAACATGTAATAACAGATTTCAGGAGACATAGAGTGCTACTAACTGTAGTCCTTATTTATAAGTAGATCACATCCATTTACAAATTACTGTGTTCGAGTGTATTTTCAAAATCATATTTTCATTTCTAGTACATAAATGCAACTAAATGTTATATTATTATGCATTGAGACATCATTATAAAACCCAGGTCTCATTCTTATTTTCAGATTAGAGCTTTTAATCTTTAACTTGGCATATACTTAAAGTTTAAAGTACTTTCTTCTGTATTATCGTGTATGAGTTACATTATTCGAAGTGGTAGGAGGTAGTGGTACCACATTTTATAAATGAGGGCAATGCTGGCTCTTTGTGATCAAGTGACTTGCCTGAGACAGTAGCTTACTGAGAGTAAGAACCACAGTTTGGAAATAAGGTCATCTAACTTTATGTACATGGCCTACTTTTTCAAAGAAATACTTCCTGAAGGTCTATTAGATTCTATATACATTTTATGTATTATGCATTGCTATATTTAATAAAGTATACTAACATAGAATTAAAAGTCCAGACACCTTTCCTCACTGCTGAGGCAATGCTTACTACAGAGTTGGAATCAAACATTTTGACTACTTACTATGTTCCAAAGATGTTCTTATGCATTATATTATACAAATCCTAACATTATCCTATAACACAGGGACAATATTATTCTTGTTTTACAGCTGAACATTTAAGCTTTAGAACTGGAATGGAGACTCCATAGCTTGGAATTTTATCTATAGTTCATACCATCAGGTGTGGGGGAAACAAAGTAGAGAGAGTGTGAATTGACTAAGTTTAGGTTAGTAAGGTGGAGAGATCTTTGCAGTGAGTCTGTGGCACTCAATTAAAAACAGATCATCACAGTAGCAGTAAGAATACTTACCCCTCAAAGCGATTATGATGGAACAGAGACTATCTGGGGGAAAATAGTTTTTGATAATAATGTCAAGACCATATGCTTGGGAAACAATTTAATCTGGATGCATTTCATTTACTGAAATAACTGTTAATTATTGAGGGTATCTTTACATTTTATGTACAAATCTTACTGTTCTTGAACACTCTATAATGAGTCTAGTGATTAAACGTAATCAATTGCCATTTTTATATATTTTGTGTGGCTCTAAAGGGAAAATAGAAATATTTGTTTTCTAAATTTCTCTTCAAAATTATTCAACTAATCTCAGAAACAAAATTACCGTTAAATATGTAAGACATTTTTAGAAATTAGGAGATCTCTAGTTCTGGTCCTCCTTATTTCTTATATTATGTTGGCTGAATTATCTAAATAATGTCCCTCATTTGTAAAATGGAAGTAATATTAGATCATGCTTCATGAAACACAAGATAAGGGAGAATGAATTTCTTTATCCTTCTCTTAAAGAAATATTATAAAGTCATAATATCTACAATTCTTTTCTGATTGGAATCCAATCTGCTAAGAAGAGAATGAAAACTCTGAAAAAGAGTTGCTATGGGAAATCAAACAAGAGTGTGAGCCTATGAGGCATGCACTGATGCTGGAGCCAGCCCTTTGATTGGCTGTTTGATCTGTCCACATTGCTAGAGTAAACATTGTATTCTGTACCTTCAGGGAAAGCAATTCAGTACTATGAAAAAAAAAAAAATCTCATGTTTGATTGACAGAATTCTTTGCTTTTCAATTTGTTTTAATGTTGTTTTTTTTTTGGAAGTGTGTAGACACAACTATACTACCGCAACATCATTTGCCAAAGGAATTAAACTCCAAATACATGTAGATATCAAAACTGATTTAATCTTTAAATTTCTCTTGAGTGCTTCTCCCCGTAAGACTTTTCATTTTAGTACTGCATCTAGAATCATTTGATTTTTAAGATAGGGAAAATAAGTAAGGAGTAGGAAACCATTTAAAAAACTTTGTATATTTTTAGACAGAAAGATGAAAGTGCATGATAAGTAATTTTGAAGAAATTATTCTGAGGACTATCTCTAAGAGTGTTGTCAACCTCAGACTTTAAGATTTGAACTTTGTAATTACATATATCCTTAGGGGCTTCGTGAGTCAATTTCTTCTTCTACCAATTGATAATTAGATAAAACAATAATAAAACTATTTTGAGAGAAATACTCCAAGCTATTTGATTCTCTTACTAAGGAGTTAATGATATAAGACCTTATAAAGTACTGCAGGCCATTTAACTAATGTGAGGCAATCAATCAACTATTTCTTTAAGCAGTATTATGCCTCCTCTCCATGATTAAAAGAATTAAACTTACAGAAAATATTTTGAAATTAGAAAGATATCAATGTCCTCTTTGTATACTAAATTAATGAGGGGAAATAACAAAAAAACGAAGAAAATTTTGTAGATGAATGCATTGCAAATAAATTGCGCATTTGGATGATCATCAAATAACCTTCCCTGTCTCTTTCATGTGTTGCTCTGAGAACATATTAATCTTTAAAGCCCTCTTACATTATAAATATTGCTTATGGCACAAATCATGCAAATTTATCCCCCTTTCATTACTTCAGAGCTTCTCAGGTCAAGAGTTATCATTCAGACAACATCAACTACTTCAACTAAACCTTGTTATATATCTATGTCAATTCATACTTAAATGCATGATGTAGCACCGTGATAAATCCTTCCTGGCCTTTGGCAAAGGTAGTATGAGAAGCTCTGTTTAGAAGAGAGGGCTTTTATGGTTTAAGTGCACAGTTCCCAGGGAGTTAAGCAAATAATAAGCAACCCCTTAGCCCAAAGAATTTTCAGAATAGCAGGAAACGATGCCAATGGTATCAGGACCAGAGTATATTACAGAAAATTGTCCTATGGATACCCATTAGAGAGGGTAAGAGAATATTCCCCTTAGCTGTCAAGGTGTCTAGAGAGAAATAACATACCACAGGAAAATTTATGATAAAATGCCCCGTAAAAGCACTACCTAGAACTGCTGTTAAATAAATTTATGAAACTTTTAGGTCAAGAGTCAAATGTTCTCCTATGAGGATTCCTCCTCTCTAGCTTCCAAAGATGCACCTACCCTCACCACATTCCCAGTACAGCTGCCCAACTCCTTCATTAAACATTTCACATCTGTTTAAATCCTTTCTTAATGGGCAATTTCAAGAGGTCAGGACAGCCTCTCACCCAATGAGTAGAAGTTGTTGAAAGGCAAAATGTCGCCTGGCCGTTGTGGCTCCGTGAATTGAGCATTGTCCCATGGACTGAGAGGTCCCGATTCAATATGATCAATGTTTCTATCTCTCCCTCAAAAAACAATAAAAACATTTTTTTTTAAAAAAGGGTAAAAAAGTCTAATTTATTATCCAAGATACCTACAGAATAATGATAATGCACATTATCTTTGTAAAGATAATAATCTTGAAAGTTAATGTACTTGTTCCAATTATATAACTAATTTTGGGGATTACTCTTAAAATTTCTCTAATTTATAATTCAAGAAATAAAAAATATATTTTATTCAACATTAGTATTACTGGGCCTTTTATGTATTACCTAACTTGACCTAGAATGATAGCAGCTAACATGCATTTACTTTGATCAGGCACAAGCCACTCTGTTAAATGCATCCTACTTTTCCCCTCTTTTATTACTTTCTGCAATTCTACTGGGCTAACTACTCTTACTGTTCTCATATATTGTAGGTGGGAAAATTGAGACTGGACAGTGTGAAGGTCACATAGCCAGTACAGAGCAATGGACTGGATTCCAGGGATCTGCAGCGAGAGCACCAGCTCTGAGCTTGTCTCTATATTGCCTACAAATTAAAGACAAGGATTCACCCCTTTTGAAGATATTAAAAATAATTTATTGAGGATAACTACCAAAGCAGAGTTTCAGAGTAAGAGCAGACTCATTGGAATAAATGCCTAGTTATAGCCTGTGGGGGGTGAGTATGGGGGAGGAGGAAATAAAATGCTTGTTAGATGTAAAGCTTGGTATATTTGCAAAGGGAAGAATTATATGTGCAGTTCGTACAGTTCCTAGATCAGCCCCCACACAAGTCAGTGCTAAGGAGATTTTTTTAAAATGATGATGATTTAATGATAATGCAAGTGAAAATGATGAAGAAAAATAGCTTCTCTATGCAAGTTATAAACTAAACATAAACATAGTTTGTTAGATGACATGAAACCAAAACATTGCCAGAGAATTAATCTTTTCATTCATGTTTATAGATGGGAATATACTGCAAATTTGGAGAGCTGAATTAAAGGTGGTCCAAAATACACAACATTTTAATAACTGGGGTGAACTGCTTTGGAAAAGCTTATCAGTGCCAGTAATTTAATTTATTGTAAAGAAGATGAATAGAGTTCAGTATGTCACTGTACCCTTAGGGGTAGGGTTGCATCCCAACCAGAGGGATGCAGTTTTAAACATGACTATGTGGCCTTTGAAGTGGTTATAGCATCTCCTGATGAAGTTTGGAGATCAAACATAAAATAAAGCAAAAATAATAATGAGAAGAAGAACTTTTCTAATTAGTGATGATTCTTAACAAGGTGGCCTCATTTTCAATTTCTGTTACTATATGAATCAATAATACCAATGAATGTATTGTAGGATTTAAATCTGAAGCAACTGATCAAAACATTGTACTTATTTTCTGAGATTCACATTTAACCATTGCTGAATTCAATTAAGTAGTCTTCTTGGAGCTGTACACAGTTTCAGTTTCAAGTTTGTCCTAGAATATTCTAAAAGCTTTCTACAATTCCTCTTTCTTTAACTTGAACTCTAGAACTGATGACTTACCAAACTTGTTTGAAAGAGTAGGGACTGATTGATCTTCCAGTGTTAAATCTGACACTAGTATCATATGAAAAAATATGTATTCTTAAAGGGCCCTGGGCTTTGATCTCTCAAACCCAGGAGATACAGGGAGGACACTTCTAAAGGACATGATCAGAAAGTCTCAGAAGACAGTGGCAGCTGGAGGCCCTGCTGGGAATCTACCTCTGTGCATTGATCCTTGTTGAACAAAGAGAACGAAGGGCCACTTCCATTTTTTACCAATTCCACATAGAAAGCACTCCCACCTTACCACACATCTAAGACCTTCTACCTATAGTCTTAAAGGCACATCCCCTTGGTTGGATGACTCAGCAGCTGTTTAGACTTTAAAATTAAAGTTAATAGTCATTTCTCATTTCTAAAAAAATGAAACTGAAATGTAGGGTTCTTATATTGGTGAATTTCTTAATTCTATATATAATATGTGCAAATGCTTTACATTAAATATATGTTTACTTTTCCTCTTAATATTATACGTATGTGTTCTTTCTCTTTGATAATGTTTTTAATAACCAATGAATCAATAGAGGAGAATCTACCCTGTAAATTTGAATGTTCAAGCTAATTCTCAAGCTTGGATCCCCCAATGTTTGTCCCCAACGTGTTTTCTCCCACAGAGATGCCAGCACAGACCTCTACCTAAACCACTTCTCCATGTAACATTATAATAAATAGCAACAATCCCAAATCCCATGAACTAAATTTAGTTTCAGTGAGTGGTAATTCTGTAGAAACAGTGTCCTGGAAAGAAAGTGTGGGGTCACTCAGAACATATAAACCACATATGTCTGTTTCCTTTTGCCCTAATATATGACAGGAATATTTTTCAGTACAAAAATCAGCTACATGAAGTCCATGAAAATTAGACTTAATGAATGAAAGAAAAAATAAGGAAGGAAGGAAAGAAGGAGTGAAGGAAGGAAAAAAGGAAGGATGTTTTAAATCTGCTTCTTAAGTATCAATAATTGTTTAGCTACAATCAACATTATAGGTTCCACAAACATTTAGTAATTGGTGCAAATCTCAAATAGAGGAGGCCTGGGCAAGAGATGAGTAATAGATAGCAGAGTCAGATAACATTCACAAGAAGCAAACTTTACTAGGACCACGTTTCAAGTACTAAGTCAAAAATGCAATGCAATACTGAGGAACAGAATGGGCCAGAGTGACAGAGGAATGACAGTAATTTAATAGAAAATTAGTTTGGCACAGGAAACAGAAAAGGAAAATAAATTATATCACATTTTCTTTTTAGAAATTAATTGAAACTCATTTAAATAGCATGTTTTTATATCAAAAAGGGAAATGTAAAAGAGCATTAAAACTTAGTAATTTATAAGTACTTAGTTCCTGATGGTTTATGTGTGTATGTTTGTGTGTGTGTATGTGTGTAATTAGATGGGTAGTTACATACCTATGGATATAGAGAGAGACCTACGTATATGTTATTCATAATTAAATATTTTTATAATATATGTATATTATTTTTGCTTCTCAGTCTTTGACATCTGAACGGAGGAAAGTGAGGCAAACCAGAAAATCTGACTTGAAATTATTGCTTCAGATTATCTACTGCAGTAATTAGCAAACTTTTTCTGTAATGAGCCAAATAGCAAAGATTTTAGGCTTTATGGGACAGATAATCTCTGTCTCTACAATTTAATTCTGGTGTTGTAATACAAAAGTAATTATGGACAACACATACATACATATATACTTACATACATACCTACATACATACATACATGGGCATAACTATGTTCCAATAATACTTTATTTACTAAAAAAGACCCAGTCCAGGTTTGACCGCAAGGATCTTCAGTTTACCAACTCCTGTTCCAGAAGGTAAATAATTCACTTTTGATGCTGACTGGGGTAGGATATAGCAGATTTAAAATAGAAGATATTTTGTCCAGTTTTAATCTTTATATCATTTTTGTGCCAAACATATAGTCATCTCCAGACATCATTTAAAACCCAGTAAAATAAATAGTTTATGCACACATGCAGTGTGATCCATGCGCCGTTCTGTAGAAATTTGCAGGACTCCCCTGCTATGGAGTGAATGTTTGTTTCCCTTCAAAATCCATAAATTGGCCCAGCTGGTGTGGCTTAGTGGATTGAGCATCGTCCCATGGACTGAGAGGTCCTGGTTCAATTCCTGGTCAGGGCACATGCCCCAGTTTCAGGCTTGATCCCCAGTGGGGGGTGTGCAGGAGGTGGCCGATCGATGTTTCTCTCTTGCATCGATGTTTCTATCTCTTTCTCTCGTCCTCTCTCTCTAAAACATCAATGAAAACATTTAAAAAACATTTCTCAAAATCCATAAGTTGAAGTTCTAATTTCCAATGCAATGATGTTTGGAGGTAACTAGGTAATGAGGGTGGAACCCTCATGATGGGATCAGAGCCCTTACAAGAAGAGACACCAGAGAAATGATTCTCTCTATGGCATGTGAAGACACAGCAAGAAGGCTGTCATATGCAAAGCAGAAAAAAAGCTCTCACTAGAAATCAGCCACGCTGGCACCTTTATCTCATATTTCCCAGCTATCGGACTGTGAGAAATAGATTTCTGTTGTCTGAGACACCCAGGCTATGGTAGTTTGTTAACCACCCATGCTGAATAAGACACTCCCCAGGTTTTTTTTTTTAATGTGTGTGCCTTGAAGAAATTATAGTCTGTACCAATCTGGGGAAAAAATATGCCACTCTAGAATCATAGCTACTTGATCACCTTTCCCAAAATAAATCATGATTTAAAAAAATATATTGGTTTGTTTGCATATGGCATTTTGTCCCCACTGTCTAGAGTTCTCTCTCCTCCCATTTCCACTTTCAGCTTAAAAAAAATATCTACTTACCTTGGCCGGTTTTTCTCAGTGGTTAGAGCATCAGCCCGTGGACCAATGAGTCTCGGGTTCCATTCCAGTCAAGGACACACACCTTGGTTGCGGTTCGTCCCAGCCCTGGTCTGGTCGTGCGGGAGGCAACCAGTCGATGTGTCTCTCTCACATCGGTGTTTCTCTCTCTCTCTCTCTCTCTCTCTCTCTCTCTCTCTCTCTCTCTCTCTCTCCCCCTCTCCCACTCTATCTGAAGATAAATGGAAAAATATCCTTGAGTGACGATTAAAAAATATGCATATATTTATCTACTCACACTGCAAGGTTCATGTCAAACACCATTTCTTGAGAAGGATCTTTCTGCCATGTCCCTACCAACAGGTATAGTTGTTTCTCTCTAGATCTCACTTTGCACTAGACGTCTTTATAGCATTTATCAGATCATATTGTGATTACTTTGTGTATATGTCATACTCTTCAAAAGCAGAGTATACTTTTTTCATCTTTTATTTTCTAAAATCTAATTTTGTTCAAGCCCTTCATTGGTACTCAGTAACTGAAGAAAGAAATAAGGGAGAGAAGAAGACAAAGGTAGACAAGAGAAAGGAAAAGAAATAAATTGAGATTGAATGAAGGAACTCCATTGCATTGGCGAAGCAAAGAATGGCATATTTAGTAATATTAACATTGTGTAATTTTTAGAATCTATAGCTGATGTTATTAGACATTAAGTATATACAATATACCATTTTAACAATGGTGATGTTTTTTAGGAAAGTTAGATTTAGAATATCATTGCTTATTGTTTTATAGAAAATCATGGTTTAAAAACGCTCAATAATCACAAATGGTATATCTTTTAGTGCTATTAATTCAAATAATTAATTTAAGTACTTTCATTAAGAAAAATGTTTTCCAGGGCAGATGGGTATGTTGGTGAGTGCATTCATTTACAGACTAAACAACATCAATATATCTGTTCTATTACTCTAAGACTGAATAAATTAATTTGTATTTAATTCAATTAACTTAATAAAATTCTAAGGCTTCCGGTGCTTTTTGCCAACACCATTAGTTAGAGTGAACTGAGATGAAGGAAACAGTAGGTTAGATTATTTTAATGAAATATTTTTAGTACTTTAATGAGCATACAATTGTCAACTTATAAAATAGTTGTTTTCTTTTATTATCAAAATTGTTTCAAGCAACCAAGAAACTAGAATCTGAAAAAAAGTACTTGAATTAATGCTGTTTGTATTTATAACTTTATGTATATACATTTTTTCTTATTCTCCCTACTTTTCCTTGGGCTGTTTTCTGCTTCTGGAAGAGAAAACTTTATGCTGAGTATATTCAGTGTATTTTTATCCACACTGAGTGCTGTTAGTTATTGAAAACAGCAACTGTAATAATAATGAGAACAGAAATTAAGTTTTAAAAAAATCTCCTAATAAATCTGTTTTAATTCAATTAATCCTCCAGGAAAGCTCTTTCCCCAAAATATATTTGAGAAGCTGTTGTGCATTTTGAAATAATATAATTGATTGCTACCAAAGACATTTTATTGGTTTTATCTGCTACTCAAATACTCATTTTCTTCAGGCAGTTAGATAGCAGGAGACCAATGTGACAGAAACCTCATAAAAAACATTTGGCAAAAAATTTAGTAATATCCTTCTGGACCTTCCTTATCTGTGTGTTAATTAAGATTTTAAACATTTCCGCTTTTTCACTTGTTTTTAATGTTTCTATTTATCTATATGATTTTGAGTCTTGAAATATACAATAAAAAATGTTTTCTTCTCCTTAGAAACTATTCTAACCTTCCTCCAGGTAATTTTAAAACCTCGGTGGATAGGACGTACATAGAAAGCCTGGATGGTAGAATGCTCCCTGGTGCCATGTCCCCCGGGAAGGTTGGGAGCAGCCTTCTGAATCTCGTTCCTCTCACGGAAGATGTTGAGTTGGCTGTTCGCCACTCCTTTTGCTCAGTGCTCGGGGCTTGTATTTGTGCTGAACCAAGGAGCTGCTCACTTTCTGTTTTACATTTCGAGCCTCGATTTCATCTGCCTTTATTGAGTTTTATGGATGAACAAACCAGATCAACTAAGGTAAGTCAATGTCACTCTCCACTAAATCTTCGCACTCTTTAAGAACTGCCCTGAAACTGAACTTCTAAGAATTGTTTATTTGGACAGGGACACAGGACCATATTTTTAGCCTGATTTTCTTGCATCAAGGAAATAGCTGAAGTTCTAAGCTTCAGCCCCCTTTAGTACCTCTTGACTATGGGAAGTCATTAGTGTTTCCAAGTCTCAGTTTCTTGGCTAAAAATGAGAATAATAATATCTGTCTTCCTTATCTCCCAAGATCCTAGTGAGGCTTAACTGAAGTTACATACGTGAACATATCTATGATCTGTGTAACACAAGAAAGTAGAAATTATTTTTTTCTTCCTTCTGAGGAAACAGACATGATGCACTAAATCTCATTCTTTAAAATCAAATCAAATACATTTTGTGGTTCTGATGAGTTTTCTAACCTTTGAAAGAATATGTGTTTAAACATATCCTGCTACTTATTTATTGGACAGATATGTACACAAGAATACTCAAAGTGGATTAATAACTTAAATGTTAGACTCAAAACTATAAAAATTCCAGAAGAAAACATAGGCAGTAGAATCTCAGACATTTCTTGTAGCAATATTTTTTCTGATCTATCTCCTGGGGCAAGGGAATCAAAAGAAAAATTAAGCAAATGGGACTACATCAAACTAAAAAGTGTTTGCACAGCAAAGGAAACCATCAACATAAGGAAAAGAAAACTCACAGAATGGGAGTGCATATTTGCCAATGCTACATCTGATAAGGGGATAATCTCCAAAATTTTAAGAATTTACACAACTCAACACACACAAAAAAACAAATAATCCAATTAAAATGGGCAAAGGACCTGAATAGATGCTTCTCGAAAGAGGACACACAGATGGCCAGTAGACACATGAAAAGATGCTCTATGTCACTAATCATCAGAGAAATGCAAATTAAAACCATAATGACATATCACCTCACACCTGTCAGAATGGCTATCATCCATAAAGTCAACAAACAAGTGTTGTTGAGGATGTGGAGAAAAGGGAGCCCTCCTGCATTGTTGGTGGAGATGCAGACTGGTGCAGCCACTGTGGAAAACAGTATGGAGTTACCTCAAAAAATTAAAAAAAGAAACTGCCTTATGACCCAGCAATTCTACTTCTGGGCATATATCCAAAGAAACACAAAACACTAATTGAACAAAAATATATGCATCATTATAGTCATTGCGGTATTATTTACAATAGCCAATATTTTGAAGCAACCCAAGTGTCCATCAGTAGATGAGTGCATAAAAAGCTGTGGTACATTTACACAATGGAATACTACTTGGCCATTAAAAAGGACATCTTACCTTTTACAGCAGAATGGAGGGACCTGGAGCATATTATGCTAAGTGAAATAAGCCAGTGAGAGAAAGACAAATACCACTTGATTTTACTTATATGTAGAATCTACTGAACAAAATAAACTAACCAAAAAAGTCATAACAGACTCATAGATACAGAATACAGACTGACAGATATCAGAGGGGAGGAATTTGAGGGGCTGGGTGAAAAAGTTGAAGCAAGCCCTGGCCGGTTTGGCTCAGCGGTTAGAGTGTCGGCCCGTGGACCAGAGAGTCCTGGGTTTGGTTCCCGCTAAGGGCACGTACCTCAGTAGCAGTTTGTCCCTGGACCCAGTTGGGGTCATGTGAATGGCAGCCAGTCGATGTGTCTCTCTCACATCAATGTTTTCTCTCTCTCTTCCCCTTCTCTCCCTCCCGTTCTATCTGAAGATAAATGCAAAATTGTCCTCGGGTGAGGATAAAAAAAAGTTGAAGCAATTAAGCAAAAAACAAAACAAAACATTCGCAGACACAGACAACAGTATGGTGATTACCAGAGGGAAAGAGTGGGGATAATTGGGGATGGAAAGAGACTTGACTTGGGGTCATGAACATAGCGCAATATACAGATGAGATATTATAGAATTGTACACCTAAAACCTATATAATTTTATTAACCAATGTCACCCCACTAAATTTCATAAAAAAAGAAAACAGTAAGGCTTGGGGAAAAACAACAACAAATAAACTGCAAATCCTTTCCTTGATTCCAGGCACAGGAAATTGGAAATGACTGGATATTTAGCATGCTGTCCCTATCTCCATTCTGTATATCTTACACTTCCATGTTTATTACTACCAAGACAGTCCAGAAATCATGCTCTCTCCTAGGAACTGAATGTTATATGCTGTATAATTTTATCTATCTTGGAGAACAAAAACAAAAGTTGTTGATATTTTCATAATTTAGCAAAGACTATTTTTGTTTTCATTTCTCTCTTAAGCATGTGTGAAATCAAAGTCTATAATTATGCCAGTTCTCTTAGGCAACCTTTAAGTGTCCTGTAGGAAACATCTTGGTATAAAGCATAAATTAATCATAGTTGACCATAATTAATTTTAACTGCTACTCTCTTATTTTCCTTCAAATTTTCAGAAATGAATTGCTATAAACTAATTTTTCTCTGCAGTATTTATCTATTTAGAAATAACTTGATAAAAAGCTATATTCTGGAGAGAATCATGGAAAAGTGCATTTTAGTTGAAGGAGACTGGAAACACATGTTGCTATCTCTTGAACGAGAAAAACTAATCATTATATAAAAAATGAGAAATATGTCCCATTGACTTGATCACAGGTAAATATGTGGCCCAATTCATCATTAATACATTGGTGACATTATCACTGTAAGCACATAACCTCAGAGCATGAGTACGAGTATTTATTTTTGGTCCTCCAATAATCAATACACATATTTTCTTTTTTTTCAAATTTGTCCAAAAATACACCAGAAGAAAAGTAATAGTGACATACAAAATCAGAGGACACAGCTACATTGATCTTATTTATCTCTTTTCCAAGAATATTGTTACAAGCATTATTTTCTTTAAAAAATGCATGTGTATTGTTTTAGATTTCATTCAAAAATAAAAAGAAAACCATTTTTTTCATACAAAAACCTGAAATGAATCTTACTTGACTCTTTCAGGGTTTTGTTTGTTTTTTTGTTCTTTAGTGTATAAAACTTTTCTTTAGTTTATTTATTTATTAATTTTTGTCATTAGAACATAGTTACTAACGTGCTTTTATCAGTCTTTAAAATCAATCTAGCCACAGTAAAATAAACATTGAAATGCAAAAACATTTCCTTGCTTCTTCCATTCTTGATTATCGGTGGGGCTGAGGATCGAACCTGCAACCGAGGTACACTTTGGTCCATGGTTCGATAGTCTAACCACTAAACCACACTGGCCAGGGCTGTAACAGTTAACTTTGAAAAACATTTTATCAACCTAAGGAAGTAGAAAAGGACCTCTGAAAGCCAAATCATAATATAATGTTTGAAAATTTAGGACTAAATCACAAAATCTAGGACCATGCAGTCTCTTTACTATCCAACCAGAGTACTGAGGTAGTTCTCAGGATTGTTCTGCTTGCCAGTTCCAAGGATTTTTCCCAAGAGTGAGAGTTTTCCACCTTTTGCACCGGGCAGCACATGCCCTTCCACATGGAACTCAGGATTCCTTCTCAATAAACCTCTCCCCCATTCCACTTGTTTGCACTGAAGGCTCAGGTCATACCTGCCCATGCACTGAATGTGGTAGATGCCACAAAGAGGTGTCTTTAGACTACCTTCTCTCTTTCTTTACCTTGTCCTTTAACAATCCTGAATGCATCTAGAACATCAGCCATTACTTCTGGGAAAATGACCTGCAAATTTTAAGCTTCAGCAGAAATTCTCTTCCAAGTTGTGAACCTTCTTTTGGAAAACCTGCAAGACAGTCCCATCATAATATTGAACAAACACTCCAAATTTCACATGCCCCCAAATATTTTCTCTCTCTAGTACCAAAAATAGTTGAACATAAATGTCATGATATGTGTCAACATGACTGGGACAAAAGGTGGCCAGATATTCAGTTAAACATTATTTCTGATTGTATCTGTGAGAGTGTTTCAGAATAAGATCAACATATGAATCAATCAAGTAAAGCAGATTGGCCTTCCCGGGGTGGGTGGATCTCATTCAGTCAGGTGAAGGCCAAAGTGGAATAAAAGACTGAGTGCAGAACAATTCTTTCTCTGTACTTGACTGTCTTCAAGCTAGGGCATTGGTCTCCTCCTGCCTTCACACTCAGCCTGCAAGTATACCATCAGATCTCCTGGGTCTCCAGCTTGGGAAATACAATCTTTAACTTCTCAACTGCCATAAGCATGTGAGCAATTACTTCTCATAAATCTATCATCTATCTATCTATCTATCTATCTATCTATCTATCTATCTATCTATCATCTATCTATCTATCTATCTATCTATCTATCTATCTATCATCTATCTATCTATCTATCTATCTATCTATCTATCTATCTATCTATCTTTCCTATTGGTTCTGTTTCTCTGGAGAACCCAGACTAATACAAGACATATTAGGTCAAATTTCCTAGAAGGTAATTCTGATTGTGACACCCATATTTTAAAAAAAAATAAAGAAAAAGAATAATTAATTATTCAAATAATCATTTAAATAACTCCTCAAAATAATGCCAACTATTATTGCTCTTATTACTAAAGACCTATGTTAAAAATATGGGGAAGACTCCTGTCAAAAGTAGATCAGATCTGAATGTATTTTAAATATAAAGCAGAACATCTACAGAATAATATTTATGCAAATATTTCTTTATTATTAGTTAACAATTGAATTGGAAATGAACTCTTTTTTAACTTTTCTGTCACAGTAAATGATTTGCCCCCTGCTTTATAAAAAGTGACTGACTTTTATCCAATTCCCTATGTAATTAAGTCTCAGGATTAGTTTTTAATTTATAAATTAAATCTCATTTGATTCTATTTGTCTATATTTTTGAAGGGTCATTTGTGTTATTACTCAGACGTCTTGATATTCACAACATCTTATGAGTCAAAGCAATCTGCCGCCTACATTACAAATAGTCTACTTACCACTAATATCATATCACATCATTAATAAATTATTTAAGAGGGACTAGAGCTGTCAGTTATATTAAAATAAATAGTCTAATAAAAAGTAATAGTAAAAAGTAAAGAAATAAAAATATAATCTTTGTCATCACCAAGTATTACTTCATTTTATTTTATTTTTTGGCAAATAAAAATAATGCACAGTTTGACAAAATGTAGTGCAACACTTTAAAGTCTGCATTAAACATAAAAAGTAAAAATGTGTCCAGATTCTCTAAAAATTAAAATGCACTTACCAATAAAAACAGAATGTATCTGTATTTAACCATAGACATAATAGAAGGAATGGGAGTCATGTGTTTCCTGATCAGATGCACTGAGAAGTAACATTTCCCTGGTGTTTCTATCCCAAAAGAGCAGAGCCTGAATATAATTCTGAGCAAATATCAGACAAATCCAAACTGAGGGAAATTGTATAAAATCACTGATCTGTACTCTTCAAAATTGTCAAGACATTTAAAAACAAAGACAGACAGAAAAACACTTCCAAAGTAAAGTAGATTAAGAAGATAAGACAACTAAATGTCACATGTGATCCTAGATTGGTTCCTGACCAGAATGTTTTTCTTTTACCATAAAGTACATTTTGGCATAAAGCACAATTAAGGAAACATTGTGGGGGAAGGTATAGTGAGTGAGAGGGAGAGCCAGAGAGAAAGCAAATTCAATACAACTACAATAGTAAGAGAATATACTGAAAGGTATATGGAAAATTTTTGCATTGTTTTAGGACCTTTACTTTAAGTTTGAATGTATTAAAAAAAAAAAAAAGTAAGTCTAGCTGGTGTGGCTTTGGATTTATCATTGTCCCATGGACTGAGAGGTGCTGATTTGATTCCCGATCAAGGTACATGCCTGGGTTTCGGCCTCGATCTCCAGTAGGGAGTGTGCAGGAGGCAGCCAATTGATGTATCTCTTTCACATCCATGTTTCTATCTCCCCCTTCCTCTCTCTCTCAAAAAAAAAAAAAAAAAATTGAGAGAAAAAAATGGTGGGAGAGTGAATGGAAACTACACAGACCATCTCCCAGGACCAAATTAGATTTACGACTAAAATAAAGACAAATCATCGGGCAAAGCAACTGAAAAGTGCCTGGAGAGAACCCATATAACAGAGACAGAAAGAGGACACTAAACTGGGCCTGGTAGGAATTGCAGCATGAGAGGGTGGGCTGGGAGCCCACAGACAGCAACAGAGGGCTGTCTTATATGTGAGCAGTTCGCACTGAGAAAGTGGGGTTTCAAAAAGCACCAAATCAGCTACAACCACTCACCTTGGGCTCCGGCAGAGGGAGGGCGGACTGGACTGGAACAGTATCAAGAGAAGCTGAGGCTCCAGGCTCAGGAGAGAGCTGGAGGGGAGGACACCAGGACTTTTGTGCTGAATCACTCCATCATAGGACAAGTAGCCATTTTAATCAAAGAGCCCCTTCCCAGAACCCCTGAGGAGAAGCAACTGCACCTCCCTCAGGAATTCATCACCACCAGACCAGGCCAGAGAAATGCAAATTGATGTTCATTAACAGCAAGCAAGTGCCCCACCCACTGGAAATGTCTTACACCTGAGGGAGTTTTTCATTCAGGTGAGGGCTACAAAGCGAGGCTCATCAAGTAACTGAGACTAATAGCCTCCAGACAAAAGCTAGAGGATAACTGATCCTTTCCTTGGTTTTCAAATCAATCCAGGAAAGTAAGACTTGACAGTGGTGTTTAACATGGGTCCTCCCACACTCATCCAAACCCAGTAGAGGGAGACAAAACCAGTGGAACACCAACATCCACCAGGAAAATTTGGCAGGCTCCAAAACCCACTGAGAAGGCCAAAATGGTGAAAAAAGACACAAATCACAAATGAAAGAACAAGAGAACTCTACCAAAGAGGAGATAAATGAAATGTAGTTAAGCAAGTTATCAGAGGTAGTGTTAAGAGTAATAATTATGAGGAAGCTCAACAGCATGAGTAAAGAACTCAACAGCATGAGTAAAGATATAGAAACAATGAAAATCAACCAGTTGGAAATGAAGGATGACACAGCAGAAATAAAGAACACATTGGAAGGATAAACCAGCAGAGTAGAGGAAGCCGAGGATTAGATCAGTGAATTAGAAGATAAGGTAGAAAAAATCACCCAATCAGGGAACGAAAAAGAAAAAACAATTAAAAAACAGGAAGACAGCCTAAGAGAACTGTGGGACAACTGAAAACATAACATCCATATCATAGAAGTGCCAAAAGAAGAAGTAAATGAGCAAGACTTAGAGAATATATTTGAAGGAATAGTGACAGAAAACTTACCTAATTTGGTGAAGAAAAAAGGCATACAAGATCAAGAAGCACAGAGAGCCCCAAGTAAGAAGAACCCAAACAAGCCCACACCAAGACACATAATAAATAAAATGCCAAAAATTAAAGACAAAGAGAGAATCCTAAAGGCAGCAAGAGTCCGGCCGGTGTGGCTCAGTGGTTGAGCGTCGACCCATGCATCAAGAGGCCGCCAGTTCGATTCCTGGTCAGGGCACATGCCCAGGTTGTGGGCCCAATCCCCAGTGGGGAGCATGCAGGAGGCAGCCAATCAATGTTCTCTCTCATTGATGTTTCTATCTTTCTCTCCCTTTCCCTTCTTCTCTCTCTAAAATCAATAAAGAAAAAAATTTAAAGCAGCAAGAAATAAGCAACAATTACCTACAAAGAATCCCCATATGGCTATCAGCTGACATCTCATCAGAAACACTTTAGGCCAGAAAGGAATGGCATGAAGTAATCAAGGTAATGAAAAACAAGGATCTGAATCCAAGACTAATCTATCCAGCAAGGCTACCATTCAAAATAGAAGGTGAAATAAAGAGCTCCCCAGACAAAAAAGGCTAAGGGAATATATTAGCACCAAACCAGCACTGCAAGAAATGTTAAAAGGACTAATGTAATAAGCAGAAGAAATAGGAAGAGAAACATAACTAAAATAAACAAAAATGGGAATAAATAAGTACATATCAATAATAACCTTAAACATAAATGGATGAAATGCTCCAATCAAAAGACACAAAGTAGCTGAATGGATAAGAAAGCATGACCCATATATATGTTGTTTACAAGAGACCCACCTCACAACAAAAGACCCACATAGGTTGAAATTGAGGGGATGGAAAAAAATCTTCCAAGAAAATGGAAAGGAAAAAAAACTGGGGTACCAATGCTCATATCCAATAAAATAGACTTCAAAATGAAGGCCATAACTAGAGACAAAAAAGGCCACTACATAATATTGAAAGGATCTATCTAACAGGAGGATATAACCTTGGTAAACACATATGCTCCCAACATAGGAGCACCACAATACATTAAAAATGTCAGTAGGATTTCACAGGAGAAATAGACAGCAATACAATCATAGTAGGGAACTTCAACACCCCACTGACATCACTGGGTAGATCCTCTAGACAAAAAATTAACAAGGAAACAGAGACTCTAAATGATGCACTAGACCAAATGGATTTAATAGATATCTACAGAGAATTACACCCCCAAACTACAGAATTCACATTCTTCTCAAGTGCTCATGGGACAGTCTCAAAGATAGACCACATGTTAGGACACAAACTAAGTCTCTACAAGTTCAAGAAGATTGAAATCATATCAAATCACTTCTCAGATCACAATTGAATAAAACTAGAAATCAATTACAGCAAAAACATTCAAACACATGGAGGCTAAATAGCATGTTATTAAACAATGGATGGGTTACCAAGGAGATCAAGGAAGAAATTAAAAACTTCCTGAAATCAAATGAAAATCAATACACAACACAAAATATGGAACACAGCAAAAGCAGTCCTGAGAGGGAAGTTCATAGCACTACAGGCCTGCCTCAAGAAACAAGAAAAATTTCTAATTTATTTTCTAACCCTACAACTGGGAGAACTAGAAAGTAAACAAAAAGAAAAACCCAGAGCAATTAGAAGGAAATAAATAGTAAAGGTCAGAGCAGAAATAAATGACATAGAAACTAAAAAACAATTCAAAAGATCAATGAAACAAACAGCTGCTTCTTTGAAAAGATAAACAAGATTGATGGACCCTTAGCCAGACTCACCAAGAAACAAAAAGAGAGGACCCAATGTGGGAATAAAGGGACCATATCTTGACATAATAAATGCCATGTTTGAAAAACTTACAGCCAACATCATACGCAATGGGCAAAAACTAAAAGCATTTCCTTTAAGAACAGAAATAAGACAGGAATGCCCACTTTTGCCACTCTTATTTAACATAGTGCTGGAAGTCTTAGCCACTGCAATTAGACATGAAGAAAAAATAAAAGGCATCCAAATTGGAAAGGAGGAAGTGAAACTGTCATTATTTGCAGATGACATGAAATTGTACATAGAAAACCCTGAAGACTTCATAAAAATCTACTAGATTTAATAAACGAATTTGGTGAAGTGGCAAAATACAAAGTTAACATTAAGAAATGGATGACATTCTTATACATCAATAATGAACTCACAGAAAGAGAAACTAAAAAAACAATCCCATTTACCATTACAGCAACAACAACAACAACAACAAAACACCTAAGATACCTAGGAATAAACTTAATCAAATAAGTAAAGGACCTGTTCTCAGAAAACTACAGGACATTGAAAAAAGAAATAGAGGAAGATATAAAAAAGTAGAAGCATATATCTTGTTCCGGGCCTGGAATAATAATTATCATTAAAATGTGTCGGGGTCCAGCCTCAGCAGTTCCAAGGTTTCCCTCAGGTGTGGACGGAGTTGGCGAGAGAAGGGAGACGTGGTGAGACAGAAGGTGCTTGATCCCTTCTGCTCCCTAAGGCGAGCAGAATCTTTATTTTTATATCTTCAGGCTGTATAACAAGTTACTCATTCCTTTTTCTTTTGACCTTTAAGCAAGTATGTATAGACATTCTCTTCTGCTTACACAGATTTAGGTGTTGGTATAGGGTTAACCACTATTTCATCCAGACATAACAATGACATTGTATTAGCTCTTAACCTTTACAATTATTTTCACCATGTGACTCATTGCTTAGCAACCTTCCTGTTTATATTTACACAGACAATGTCTCATCTAACTTCTTCCTTCCCCATACCCTCTATTTCAATTTCTGTTACTTTCTCATAGACCTTGACTTTTCCTCTTATCTAAGATTCTTTTAAGCTTTTACATTCTTATCTTAAATTCTTCTTACTTGCTTGCCTGTTCTTTCTGCAGTCTATTCTGACGTCTATATTATTAATCATCTACATGTTACTTCTATAATGATTCCTAACAGACAGATAACAGATAGACAGAGAAAGCAAAGATTAGTCTCCTTCAGTTGCCATCCTGAATTTTTATTTTTCTTATTAGCCTTTGTCTTCAGCCACTGTTCTTAGTGATTCCTGCCATACAGTAAATCCACTTCTCCAGGGACTATGTCAAACCATGGAGGCCTTCATAACTCCCAGGACTATGTCAATCTGTGGAGCTCACCCGTGACTATGTCAAACCATGCTGATCGTTGTTCCAGTGACACTGCTCCCAACAAAAATGTCCATACTACCCAAAGCGATCTATAGATTCAATCCCCATTAAAATTCCAATGACATATTTCATGAAACTAGAACAAATGATCCAAATATTTATATGGAATGAAATAAAAAGACCCCGAATAGCCACAGCCATCTTGAAAAACAAGAACAAAGTAGGAGGGGTCACTAAAAAGAATATCAGGTTATACTACAAAGCCATTGTAATCAAAACAGCCTGGTACTGGCACAAGAACAGGCATATAGATCAATGGAACAGCACAGAGAACCCAGAAATTGACCCAAGACATTATGCTCAATTAATATTTGGCAAGGTGGCAAGAGTATGCAATGGAGTAAAGACAGCTTCTTTAATAAATGGTGTTGGGAAAATTGGACAGCTACATGCAAAATAAAAAATGAAACTAGACCACCAACTTACACCATACACCATAAAAGACTTAAATGTGACTTGTGAATCCATAAAAATACTAGAAGAAAATGTAGGCAACAAAATTTCAGACATTACATATAGCAGAATTTTTACTGATACAATGCCTAAGGCAAGAGAAAAAAAGGAAAAAAATAATAAATGGGACTACAGCAAACTAAAAAGCTTCTGCACAGCAAAAGAAACAAACATCAAAATGGAAAGGGAACCCACTATACGGGAGAGCATAATTGCCAACAATACATCAGATAAGGGGTTAATTTCCAAAATACATAGAGTACTCATACAACTCAAAAAAGGAAGACAAAAATCCAATTAAATAATGGGCAGAGAACCTAAATACACACCTCTCCAAAAAGGACATACAAATGGCCAAGA
Organism: Tadarida brasiliensis; assembly: GCA_030848825.1. Lineage (NCBI taxonomy): Eukaryota > Metazoa > Chordata > Mammalia > Chiroptera > Molossidae > Tadarida > Tadarida brasiliensis. The sequence continues at coordinate 230,203,038 of CM061257.1, read as the reverse complement.
GACATGAAAAATGCTCAACGTCACTAATCATCAGAGAGATGCAAAATAAAACAATTATAAGGTATCACCTCACAACTATCAGAATGGCTGCCATCAACAAATCATCAAACAACAAGTGCTGGCGAGTGTGTGGAGAAAAGGGAACTCTAGTACACTCCTCGTGGGAATACAGACTGGTGCAGCCACTACGGAAAACAATATGGTGTTTCCTCAAAAAATTAAAAATTGATCTGCCATTTGACCCAGTGATCCCACTTCTGGTAATATATCCTAAGAGGCCTGAAACAACAATCAGAAAGAATATATGCACCCCTATGTTCATAGCAGCACTATTTACACTCGCTAAGATCTGGAAACAGCCCAAGTGTCCATCAATAGATGAGTGGATAAAAAAGTGGTGGTACATATACACAATGGAATACTATGCAGCTGTAAGAAAGAAAGATCTCTTATCCTTTGAGAGGACATGGAGGGACCTAGGGAGTATTATGATAAGTGAAATTAGCAAATCAGAGAAAGACAAATATCACACGATTTCACTTATTTGTGGAATATAATGAACAAAATAAGCTGATGAACAAAATAGACCCAGAGACATAGAAGTAGGGTGAAGACTGACAAACCTCAGAAGGGGGGGGGGGGGAGAGATAAACCAAAGAACATATATACTAATATTCATAACTTATGGACATAGATAACAATGTGGGGGTGTGGGAGCAGGATCCAAAGGAAGGTGTCAGTGAAGGAAAATGAGAAACATCCGTGACAAAAATAAATTAACAACAAAAATTAAATAAATAAATAAAGTTTAAAAATGTGTTTGTTTATTACAATGGTTCTGTGCACAAATAATTGTTTTTTCTTTTGTACTCCCCAAAAATCATATTGCCAGTGATTGTCATTGAATTTCCAGGCTGGATATAATTTTTGATATCATTTAGCAGCCCACCCCCACACCCACCACATTTTGATTCTTTTCTTTCTTTTATCCTCGCCCAAGGACATTTTTCCATTTTTGTTCAGATAGAATGGGAGGGAGAGAGAGAGAGAAACATTGACGTGAAAGGGACACATCGAGTGGCTGCCTCCCACACGGCCCTGGTTGGGTCAGGGCTGGGGACAAACTGCAACTGAGGTACGTGCCCTTAGTGGGATCCGAACCCGGGTCTCTCTGGACCACAGGCCAATGCTCTAACCGCTGAATCAAACTGGCCAGGGCCACATTTTAATTCTTAGAAGATAAAGAGAAATAGAGATCTACACAGATGAAGTCACTCACTCAAGTTCATACAAATATTTAATAAAATAATCAAAATTTGATATATATTACTCACTTTTATTCTTTTCTTAATATTCTGACCTTTATAAAGGAAATGCTAGAAATACCTATCTCTGTATTTTTATTTCCCTAACATCTAGTACAAAGTTGTGTGTAGTTTCGGAGCTCACAAAAGTGATTCTACGACAGTCTTACTTGCTGGTCGTCCTGCTACCTGAATTCCATGTCTTCACATTTTTAGGCATTCATCAAATGTTTATGGAATGTCTTCTCTTTAGCAGATACCACATGGGGAAAACAAATATTACTACCTCTTGATCTTCCCCCTAACCTTACTCTTGAAGAAAATCACACTCAATTTGGGGTGATAGTCCTATGAACACAGAGTTAAAATATAAGACAGGTAGTATGGTAGAATGAAAGAATAGAGAAATACCTGAGACCATAATAAACATTTTGTTAATTCAGAGAGTTAAATATTATTTATTTAGCCTTCTAATATATGGTTATATTTAAAATAAAGTTGAGCCCTGGCCGGTTTGGCTCAGTGGTTAGAGTGTCGACCTGGATTTTGTTCCCACTGGGGCATGTACCTTGGTTGCAGTTTGTCCCTGGCCCTGGTTGGTCATGCGGGAGGCAGCCACTCGATGTGTCCCTTTCAAGTCGATGTTTCTCTCTCTCTCTCTCTCTTCCTCTCTCTCCCTCCCACTCTATCTGAACAAAAAATGGAAAAACGTCCTCAGGTGAGGATTAAAAAAATAAAATAAAATAAAGTTGAGCTGTACATTGAGCTATTATGGTAGAAGAGAATCATGTAATCTGTTTTACTAGCTTGTAGGATAATACCAAGAGTTGGCATAGTTTTGTTGGTCTAGGACAACATTTAAATACACTTTGATTTAGTCTGAGCCTACACCATTAAGTTTCCACAGTCTATATTGTCCGTATGGATGCTTCATATATTTTCAGCCTGGCACTTGATTGTATTTAAATCTGTAAACTCTAATTTAGTAGAAGTAAGACAAACACATACATAACAATAAAAACAAACAAAACAAGAGTAAAAGATAAATATTTATAAAGTCTCTTAGAGATAAGAGACTCTTAGCTTGAGAGAAGTGAACACAATACTACCTAGGAGAGGTAGAATTTTTTAGGCTTTAGAAGACATTGATAAAGATGGGTGAGGATGTTTCTAAAAGGAATGATAAAGGGAACAGGAGACAATCTATGAATGATTTATAATTTCCTTTCTAGATCTTTATGAGGCCATTTGCATATCTGTAAGATTTCTGCGGGAAGGCTGCCAACAATAAATAAGACTCCTTATATTATTTTAAATTTGATGTAAAAATTAATAGAGCCATAGATTTTTCCGTTAGGATTCTAGACTAGTGGAATGAGAAGAAAGAAAGGAAGGGAGGAAGGGAGGGAGGGAGGGAGGAAAGAAACAAAGGAAGGAAGGAAGGAAGGAAGGAAGGAAGGAAGGAAGGAAGGAAGGAAGGAAGGAAGGAAGGAAGGAAGGAAGGAAAGAAGGGAAGAATGAGGGAAGGAGGAAGAGGTAGGGAAACAATGAGATTTACCTTCAGCAGTGGCAATTACATCTAAACCTCTGAAAAACTGGTCTCCATAGACAGCAATTCTATGCTTATCTCTGTCTCACATTCCAGCATTTAACAGGTTCCTGTGACGATTGGTTCAGAGTAGATAAAGAACAACTCAAGGACTAAATGGAAACTGAAATAAAGCCTCTATGTTTTGTTTTATTTTACTAAAGTCCATTTCAGTGTATTTCAACTTGTTTATTTCTATCACTAGTCTAGTTAAAAAAAAACAAACAAAAAAAAACCTATAAGCAACTTCTATTATCTCTCTGTATATTGGAAATGTTGCTGAGACAGACTAGGTTAACAATTAACTTAGGCTGTTTTCCTCCGATAGATTCCATATATAGAGAAATAGTTGTCTATCAAAATCCTTTATTATTTATTATTACTTACTTTTATCATCAAAAAGTGTTACACAACCAATAACCAGGGCTTTTGAAGAGAACATTGCTAACTGGTGCAACCGTAGTATGTTTATATATCTCTGGCAAAACCAAAGAAACAACAATTTGCTTAATATGCAATCTTTTTTATAATAAATATTTAATTCTTCTTACATTTTGAGATTTTGCAAAACAGTTTACTACTTACTTTATTACAGAGAATTTCAGAGATCACAGGTTGTCAACACAGTACCTCTCATGTCAGAAAAATGACAGGGCTAACTTTGTTTAAGATATTGCAAAACCTCATCCTGCAAGTGTGGCTCAGTGCATTGAGCATTGCCCCATGGACTGAGAGGCCCTGGTTCGATTCCCAATCAGGGCACATGCCTGAGTTATGGGCTTGATCCTTAGTAGGGAGGTGTGCAGGAGACAGACGATCGATATTTTTCTCTCACATCGATGTTTCTATCTCTCCCCTCTTCTCTGTCTAAAAAAATCAATAAAAAGATATTTAAAAAAGATATTGCAAAACCTCCATTAATTCTGTAGAGTTTAAATTTAGGTCAAGGGTTTCAAACATGTTATTTGTTAATGAACTGAATATTATATATCTAGACCTTCAGGGATCATGTAAAATAAATATGTAAGAGGAAAGCTTTCAAGTTGTTTTGTTCTGGACATATGTACACTAAACTACTTTATTACTTTCTAGTTAAATTAACATTTCCATAGCATTAGATAATTTTGATGGTCTGTGTTATATGTAAAATGATAATTGCTAATTGATCACATGGGAGGAATAATTTCTGATAAATTTCAAAATATGAACTAAATTTAACTATATCACTATTGGTTTACAAGTTGTCCACCTTACACGGTGGGCAAGGAGAGACACAAGAAAGAGGCAGACCACTCCAGATTGGTAGGTGGCAGGTTTAATACTTGAGGGAACTCATATACAAGGCTTGTCTTAGGTGCTGCAAATGAATAGATCTTCCCACCCACCACCAGAATCTTAAAAGTTTATATAGAGATCTTACCTGGGTTAAGTCATATATCCAGTCTGGATTATCTCAAAAACACACTGCTCTCTCAAGGATGCATCCTTGAACATGGCTCCCACTGTGGGGAAAGTGGGCAGAACATATACTCCAAGGACAGGGAGGGTGGGTGGTAAGGAGCCTCCAACTGCCCAGGTCTAACTTGAAGGTAATTCTGTGGTCACATCCTCTGGATGACCTCCTCCAACGCTCACCACTATTTGCCCATCTTTTTTAGCCCTAACCACCAGCTGCCTATTCCCATAATTCCACTCACATAAACATAGATGTAATTAACACACGTATCATAAATATTAACACACACACACACACACATATATATATATCACTTGAAGCTCATTAACATCTGTACTAATGGAAATGCTAACAAATTTGCAGTTAAGTAACAGTTAAGTATAAAATAACAAGGGTTCCTGGGATTTCTCAGCGATTTTTTAAATAAAAGAATAAAGATCACCTTAATAACAGAAATATAAGTGTTTTAAACTTAAGTAAAAATGTCTATGGAAAGATGATATAATGCCAAGAAGATAAAAATGTTTGTAAAATGTAATGTCCAGCCAAATATGTGCCACCAGGATAATTGAAATAAAACAAAGCTTTACATTCTCATTGTTCTCATACCTTGTTCATTCTGAGAGATCAGACTAAAGTTATGGAGTAGAGGGAGGCACAATTGTTGTGGTATTTTTCTCTCTTTCAGGCATTAGGAGAAATAAACATCTTATGGTACTCCGATCTTGGCATGATATCCTCCTGATGGGGTCTTGGATAAGATCTAGCATGAATAGCAGTAAAGCCTTCTATACACTATTTAAAACCAAACCCCAAACTCTTGTGAATACAGTCTATTCATAGTTAAAAAGTACAAACAAGCATTCAGAGTCAACAGAAGAAAAGAAAATGCATTCACTTGTCTTCAATATTCTACCCTAAAGAGACAAAGAGCTACCTCTACCCAAGGTCCCTACCACAGAGTGCCTACATGCTCTGACAGATCTAAATGAAAGATGGCACTTCCTTCCATTCAAAGCCTTAATTTTTAACCATTATAATGCAAAATGCAGAAATTATAACTCAATAAACAAAGAATCTCAAAGTATTCCAATTCTGTACAAATTCTTTATTTTGAATTTGTTTTTCAATATTGGGCTTTGTCTCTTCAAATTGATGGCATGTAACCAGAACATGGAATGTTAAACTGGTCTACATCACTTATAACATGTAGCTCCTGAATAATCATCATAACATTAAGAGGTAGTCATTTAGAGATGGTAACTAATTACTTGAGACACCTACTAAAGTTGCTTCATGGGTACCATTGTCTCATTTTATGGCTGTATTATAGATGTACATTTGATTAATGTTGCATGAGAAGAAATAAAATCATGATATTCAGCAACTGTCTAAATAATTAAATTATAAGATATCTCATTTAAATATGCTTCTGTAACTGGGTCATGCAAATATTACAAAACTCTATTTCTTGATTGTGGTTATATCAGAAACCAAATAAGAGTCAATTAATTTATGTTGTAGCATCTTTTTTTTCTCTCGCTCTTTCCCTTCCTTCCTTTATTCTTTTCTTTTTTTCTTCCTTCCTTCTTTACTTCCCTCCTTCTATCCATTCTTCTTTCCTTCCTTCCTCCCCCTTTTTTTCCTCCCCTTTTTATTTTATTCCTTTCTCTTTCATTCTCCATGCTACACATTTTCAGTATAAGTCAAGGTCTTTACAATTGAATATTTAAGAATGTAGTGAATTTAACTTGAAAGACTTTGATCATAACTTTTACTTTTTTAAATTAAACATGCTCACTGTAAAATGTTCAAACAATAGAGAAGTAACTTTCCCTTTTCAAAGCACTATTTAACTTTGGATAAATGGCTTTTCTGAATGTTTTTATGATTTTATCAAATTAAGAGTATTTATTAAACATCTAAATTGCACTGGTAATTATCATTTCACTATGATAAATACAAAAAGAGAATGAGATTGTCCTTGCCCTCAGAAAGCCAACCATGTAGCACAAGGAAGTAAATCTATTTGCACTGATAATTAGTCTGTTATATAAGAAAGTTTACTGGTAGTGGTAAATGAAAGTGGTTTAAGTGTCAGACATATTTAGTATAGAAAATTAGCATGAATTCTAAAAAGATGAGAACTTGACCCATTCCTGATGCCAATTCAACGATCAGTTCTCTCTTCTGAGCCAAGTAGATGATGGGCATGGTGGGCACACAGGGCTTGGAGATTGTGAACAAGAACGTGGGAATGGCTAGTGTTCCCCCTGGAAAGTTAATGCAGGATTGCTACCCTCTGTGCAGGAAGCGAGTTTGAGGGTTACTGCCAGAGAACTTTGAAGTAAGGTAAGAAGGTAGATATCAGAAACAGCTTGATGTCTTGAGATTGATGAACTCTCACAGAAAAGAAATAACCACCCCATGGAGAGAGGAGCCATTGACCTCCCTGCCCCCAGAAGCTGGGGGGCAAAGGGTCAGGTGGAATGGCGTTGAGAGCACTATCAGTTGGAGTTGAGAGACAAACAAGCCCTTCCTTGTGTCTCAGGAGAGACTTGGGAACTCAAGGCTGTCTGCTGCTCAGCCCAGAGTCATCTCTCTTCTCCTGAGTTGTAGCAACTATGGGTGACCCTCAAGGAGAAAGCAAAGGAACATTTAAACGTTGCTAAGGAAATTCAGCAGCCAGAGAGATGACAGTTCTGTAAAACTAAAGAAGAACCTGGTCTTGGTGACAAAATAAATAAATAAATAAATAAATAAATAAATAAATAAATAAATAAATAAATAAACTGTTGAAGGAGACAGATGGCAACAAAAACAACAGCAACAAAAAAGAAAATAACAAAATAAAATTATTTAATGTGATTCCTTTCCAGCCCCATAAAGTCTTTCCAAGATAAAATCACATTACTTTTAAACTGCAGAATTAAATAGTAGGTAAATTGAATGGAAGGCGGTCATTTGGATATATATTAGTATCCTGGATATCAAATACAAGAAAAAGCTTAAAACAAACCAAGATTCAAAAGAAGATAGAAATCATGAAGTGAAAGGCAAAAGACTAAGAAGACAGATGCAAGGGACCTACAGCAATTTAGAACAGAAACAGAAATGGAAAAAACATAAATAAAGGTTGATCGAGGTAAAAAAGAAAGGATTAATTGAACAAAACAAGTGTGAAAAAAATCAAAACTAAAAATGGAAAGTGTAGATTTTAAGATTTTTCCAGTTTCAAAGGGGTTATAAGAAAAAGAAAAGAAAAAACCCTGAACAGACTTTTGTAAAATTTCCAAATTTCAGTACATGAAAATAAAGCAAAACAATGAAAACTTAAAATCTTTAGAGGACATCTGAGCAAAAAGAACTATTCCCCAAGAATCTCATGCCAGGCCAATGTCTCATGTACTTGTCAGGGTGAAAAAAAGATAAAACAGTATATACAAAGATTCATGGCCCCAGTGTCCAACCTGAAGAAAATATTTAAGAATGGACTTTAAATATATAAACTATAAGTTAGAGGAAAAAGTCAGTACAGGGGAGCAAAAAGAGTAGAGGTACTATAAATATAAACCCTGATGGAACCAGCACATACTTATATGTTGAACCATATGTAATTGACATTTAAAAAAAAAAAAAAAAAGCTCAGATAGCAGCTTCAAATCATTTCAACACACAGGGGCTAAGAAGGGGGAAGAGAAGGTGGGTGAGTGTATACATCGAAGGTTCCACTTTAATGAGATGGGGGAGAACAGCAGGAGCAAAAGTAAAATATTCTGATTGAAGAGGAGAGAGGGCATCTTGTTTCCATATAATAAAAAATAAATGTGTGTGTTCATCGAATTATCAGGAGAAGAAGTCAATGGGTAAAAGAACATAAAATAAACACAAATGCATAGAAAGAAAAAGGAAAACAAACAAACAAAATAACCTAAGTAAGCCTGGAGTAAGATGGAAAAAATAAAGCAAATTTTTACATAAATGAAAATAGGCTGAGCTCTTCCATTAAAGGACTGTTACAGTGTGTTACCAAATACAATACAATCTGTGTGTTTTATGAGAAATATATTTATAAGTGTGCACTAACGAAACACTGGAACTGTATTCTTTGGCCTCATCTCATCTCTGATGCTAATCCTGTCTGACTGTATCCATGAATGGCCACCCAACAAGGACATCATCCTTCACTCTGTCCTGAGTTCAATACCATGCTACTGTCTGGCTGAGAATCATGTATGGTTGGAGAAACCAGGGATGGGACAAGACTCAGGATAGAGACTAGCTTATACATTGTGTAAATTCAAATATTTTAAAGATCAAGCAGGTAGAGCCTTTTTTTTTTTTTTTAGGTTACTTGAAACTATATGAAAATGGACACTATAAAGGTTTTATTTCAAGATGTCGTGTACACAGTAATTTTAGTTTTCCATTCACATTTATAGTCAATGACTGAACAAAGAATATCCTTGTGTTTGAAGGGTTTTACTAATCAATGAGACCATAGGGATAATTATACTTGATAGCCCAAAGAGTTATAGAGGTAGAAATAAAGTCATTTTACAACATGGCACAGAATGACTTTAACAGTGTGTGAATGAAGGCTGTAGAGTTCACGTGAGAATGAGAAAGAAGCACAGTTGGTAGAAAATAAGAGGAGAGGAAAGTTGAGATATCTTTCTTACAGTTTATGTTCAGAATCTCTCCAGTTCTAAAGGTTTTGGTATACTAATACGTAATCGAATAAAGGTTTATTTTGGACTGTGACCATCCCTTTTCCTATTCTCTTTCACCCATAAGGGTTTGGTGCCCTTATGGTATCAAAATTCCAATACACAATAGAACTCTATTAGTATACTAGTGCTGCCGTAACAAGTCATCACAAAATAGGTGCCTTAAAACAACATAAACGTATCGTCTCAGATTTCTGAAGACTGAAAGTCCTCCATCAAGGTGTCAGCAGAGCTCTGCCCTCACTGAGAGCATTGGGGGAGAATCTGTTCCATGCCTTTGCCTTAGCTTCTGGTGTTGCCAGTAATGCTTGGCATTGCTTGGCTTACAGATATGTCACTCCAATCTGGACTCTGCTGACATGTAACATTTTCTCTGTATGCCTCTATGTCTCTTCGCTCCCTAAATGGATACCAGCCATACTGGATTAAGGGTTCACCTTTTTCCAGTATGATCTCATCTTAACAAAGAACATCTGTAATGGACCTATTTCCAAAAACAGCCACATTCTAAGGTTCTGGGGTGGTAGGTTTGATGGTGGTGGTAGGGTGGGCTTTCCAATCCAATACAAGCACTAGCTTAGCCCAATGGTCCTAGTGAGCTCACAGGCATTTTCTTTTCAACACTAACCTCTGACCATGGAATAAAGTACATTTTTCTAACTTTTAAGTCGATTTAGAGTGTCAACGTTTAAAGAGTTACCTTAAGATAAAAAGGAAAGAAACAGAAGGACTATCTTAGGTCCTTCAAAATCACACCTTTACACTCAAACCCTCTCTACATAATTGTTCATTGTTAAGAAGGGTGCACGTATGGCCTTGGGACACCCTCTTAATCAAGTCACACAGAGAACAACCACCTCGGAGAATTCACAATGGCCCACGCAATAATTGCCTGACCCCACGGTTGGACAGTCTGAAAGCTGACTTGCAAATTGGCAAGCAGAGCGTAAGTGTCAAAAACTGATAGTGGTTTCACAGTAAATTATACAAGATCACAGTGCTGTGCCTTTATCAATTGTGACCTAGAACGCTGCAAGTGCAGCCAGAAATGGATAGAAACATGCCCCTTATATTCTGCACAAAAGTGTCAGTGGAGAAACAAAGCCTCTGTTTTCAGAGCACGATCACAATGCCTCTGCTGTTCAAAGATGGGGATAGAGATTGTTAAACCCTCTGAGGATGAGTGATAGACTAAGGTCTACCTAGTTACTTAATAACAGAATCCAAAATATCCCTCCCCCCCAGATGGTCTTGGCTTCCAGTGTCTAGCTGTCAGTTTCCACTCAGCACTCTCCCAACACCAGGAGAAAAAAAATACGTAAGGGGATTCTTGATAAAACAGTTCTTGCGTTTTGAAACTAAATGAAGAAAAATGTTAAAGAAAAAAAATTAAGAGAGAAGAAAGTGTGGGAGGATTGGGGCAGAAGTTTGGGACGGAATGAGTTGGTTTTGGCAGAAAGATTGTTCCAGGACTCCGGTGACAGTGACTACTAACAAATGCTTTGAGCTCCTTGTTAAACAAATGCTTGTTTGCTTGATACATTTGCAGTTGGAACTGAAAAGGAGTCCAGTTGGCTGGAAGTTTAATCAGCTTCTCTTTGGGAGTTCAGCATCTGTCAGGTGAATCAGAACAAGGGTCCCACTTATATTAAGCAGGAGAAAAATTATATGTAATGAACTGCTGATACCGAGTGTTTATTGATTTCTCCAAGGCATGTTCAAATCAGACGTAAGTTAAAAGGCTAATAGGAGTTTTTGATGATCTGGGAAAACCATTCACAGAGAAAACCTGGATTGAAATTTTTATGAGCAGAAACATTTGTTGAAGACAAATCCTATGACGAATCGACTCCTAAGTGCTTTACCAGATAATTATTTCATCCTCACAACTGTCCTCGCCTGAATGCTTTTTGTTCCATTTTACAGATGAGGAAACACGCTGTGTGCAATGGAGTAATCTGCCCATAGTTACAACATGAGCATGCTGCAGAACTGGACTGAAATGGCCTGACTTAAAAACATTTGCACTTACTTCCCAGAAAATGATGCAGATAGTGAAAAGAATTTGGGAAAGTATTCCACCTGACCCCTTCCGTTCTACACATGAGGACATTTACATGAAGACCCAGGTGTTAAAGAGATCACACAAAAGACACACTGCAAATCCAGGACTAAATATCAGTTTTCTGACTTCATGAGAGGAACCATATTTCTTTTTTGTAATACTATTTAATGGGCAACTTACATAGGGATTTAAATGTTTGCCTGTAGAACCTGAAATGAAACATTGTGGTGATCTCTGGAATGTGGAGTTAGGAACAAAATACAGTCAGCCGTTTTAAGCCAGACTAATGTAGACCAACCATCCTCTCTCCCTTGTGGCTTGGTTACATAATAGAAAAGGGAGAATGTGAGGATTGTCTTATACAACATATTCCTCACTGGCTTTCAAAATAACATTTGTTATTTGGGACCTCAGGTGCAGACTTGAGCTCATCTCACTCAGTTCATTGTGTTTGGTCATGAATCTTCATAAAGAAACTCACATTTTTTCCCTTTATTATCTCTAGTCACCTCTGTTGTTCCCATCCCCCCACAAAGCACCTGCTCTGATTTGTTTCACACATGTTCTTTAATATTATGGCACAACATGAAATGTTGTTTTGTGTATGTACAATTGTAATATACACGAAACTGTGCTACAAAATGTATTCTCTCTCTTACTTTTCTCACTAAAGGTTTAATTATAAAAACATTTCAAACATACAGAAATGTTTTAAGAACTTGACATTGAGCATTTATTTACCCATCTGTCAGATTCCACCATAATGTCTTACTGTTCATTTCGATCATACGTTGAAATGATTTCAAAGTACACTGCAGATGTCAATACACTGCTGCCCCAATATATCGGTACGCATTCAATACCTAGAGCTGAGGAAAGCGGAGGGCAGCATTTTCTCTCAGGGTGATAGGAGCCCTCAATCATCATTTGGGAGTATGTTCCCTGTTCTGGGCTTGATTTGTACTCTTGCGTTCTGCCTAAGTGTGAGTGTTTCATAGGACACCTGGCCAACCCCACTGCTATATCTGCATTGCAGGGAGGCAACATGTATGGTCCTTTGCCTGCAGTAATGAGGGGAGAGCCTGCCGACCACTCCCTGCTATGGCTGTGGGATGAGACCCGCTGGGCACGGGGACCAGCGCACACTCTGGAAGCTGACCTTGCTCTGTCTCTTCTCTACAAAAGTAAGTGTGGTTCCATCCACTGCTTACGTGATCTGTCCTCCTTGGCTGCTCTTGAAGGTCAGCAAGGCAACAGGGTCACTTGCTTTACCTTTCCCTTACCCATGGCTCTCTCAGAGACTTGCAGACTCATACACTTTCCTTTAACTTTTGCACTGACTCCAGAATTAGGCCAGATCGAGTCACACTAGCCCACGATCATTTCCATCTTATTAAGAATTGCGTATCAAAATAAAAGGTCTTTTGTTTATCTTTATAACTGTAATTACTGTTACACAACTTTTGTCCATTTGATCACGAGTTATGTAAATTTTCTGCTCTCTAAAATGAATTAAAGTATTTCTTTTAAAAGTTAAGTACCCACTTAAATAAATGTACCATAACTAACTCATTCAACCATTTCCATTATTCTGGAATTTGAACTGCTTGATTTTTTAAAAAAATGATGCTGTGACAGACATTTTAAAAATCTGCATGTGCTCTTTTCTGTATCTACTGTAAACATGTACCACCTCCTTGTCGAATAAAAGACAGGAATTTATGCTCTCACAGCCCTGGGGTGGAAAGTTTAAAATCAATATCACGGGGCCAAAGTCAAAGCGGAGGCAGGGCAGTGCTTGTTCCGGACGCCCCAGCAGACAATGCACACCTCGCCACCTCCAGCTTCCATCGTCTGCTGGTTTCCTGGGCTTGTTGCCGCAGCACTGCAGTCTTCAAGGACAGCGTCTTCAAATCTCTGCTCCGGTTCCAAATCACCTTTCCGTGTGTGTGTGTGTGTGTGTGTGTGTGTGTGTGTGTGTGTGTGTGTGAGAGAGTGTTGAATCTCCTTCTGCCCTCTCTTATAAAGACACTTGTGAAAATATGTAGGGCCTTCCAGGACACTATCCCAATCTTAGGATTTTTAACCGAATGGAAAAAATATTGCCTACATAAGGGAACATTTACAAGTTCCAGGGATCGGGACATGGTTCTTTGGGGGTTATTTTATTCAGCCTACTACACAGTATTTTTACTCATGATTTCTTCTCAGAATTAACAAAACCAGATCAGTGAGGATAAAACTTTAAGGTCCCAATACACACAGTCATCACATTTTTCAGTCAAAGTTTTTATTTATATCCATTCTAACAACATATGAGAGCATCTTTTTTTTTTACTGGGAAGCTGCTTGCATTTTGAATTACAATTTTAGGTGAGAAGCAGCATGTGAATTGTATCTTCTTGATTATTAGTAAGAAGAAATATTTTTCTGTTTGCTTCCTGGTTAATTTTCTGCATTTCAAGTATTATATTTGTTGTCAACTGTTTTTCCTTAGTATGTTCTGCAGTTTTTAAAATTGGTAATTATTGGTGGAACATTTTAATTTTTCATACACTGATCCAGACTTTCATTCTTTCTTGATTTCTTTCTCTTTTAAGCTTAGAAGAAATGCCGCTTTTCTGCAGAATCAGGGGCATTGAATATCAATGCTATTGCTTTTTAAAATTTAATTATATTTTAAATTAACAATATGAATGTACACAACAGAAGATAAAATAAAATACTAGCCTCATTCAAAAAGTCATTGAATAGAAATATAAAGAAAAATATTGAGTAAGTTACTCATCAAGCACAAAAATGACATTTCCTTTCTGATTTCTCTGACCTTGTGATTGAAGATGTATTCCTGCCCATATTTTAGGAAAATATTTTGTAATGGTCACTTAGAAATATATGGGGTCACATAAATTATAATTTCCACCTGTAATTTATTAGTCTCAAATTTATTGCAACACATATTTATTGAGTCCTTTTTATGTCTATGTTTTGGACTGAATTGTGTCCCCCTCCCAAATTCGTATGTTGAAGCCACAACCCCGAGATGACTATATTTGGAAATGAAACCTTTAAGAAGTTAGTGATGGTTCAATAGTCATAAAAATAGGGTTCTAATTCAATAGAACTAGTGTACTTATAAGAAGAGGAGTAGCCATCAAAGATAAATGTATGCACAGAGGAAAGGCCACGTAGACACATGGAGAAGGTGGGTGTATGGCACTTTGATCTTGGACTTTCAGCTTCCAGAACTGGAGAAAATAGATTGTTGTTGAAGCCACCAGTTTGTGGTAATTTGTTATGGCAGCCTAGACAGACGGAAACACTCTATATCCTATAGATAACAGAACTATATTTAAATAATCTCTCTTGACTTTTAGAACCTCACAGTTCACTTAGAAGAATGAATGCAAACATATTTGCCACCCAAACCCCAAAACATGGTGCACTTTACTCTATATGTGTCCTCATGTGTTCAATTTACTCCTGGTGTCTGTTTATGTGGATATGCGTCTGCTTCTCTTGACCATTCCTCATCAACCATTCCTAACCAAATGGCTGCTCATTCTATTTATACCTGAAGCTCATCTTAAATTAAAGGGCATTCTTGAACATGAAGAAGAAAGAGTAGAGTTAGTTTATTTTAATAAGTTAAAAAATGTGTTCCCAGACATTTAAGCAAAATGTCTTAGCAAAAATAAAATTAAAAAAATCTACAGCTGTAACGTTGTGCTTACCTTAGGCATTTCCCTAATGTCCCTCTCTCTGGGATGAAAGGCATGTGACTCAAAAATCAGTTCTTTAAAGCCTTTTCCCCTACTGCCTCAAACATATCTATTTTTTCATTTCCCACTGCGGTGTTATTGAATTCATAACAGCCGTTCTGCAAAGTATCATTTACCTGTAAGCTAAACCAGCAAATTCAAGGAGTTTCAAATTATGAAATCTGATTTGGTAGGTTTATGCTAAATGACAATCGCATGGAAAAGACGCTGAAGTAAAACCGTGTCGAGATGCACCAGTGGGTGTCATTTTCTTTATAAGCAGAAATGTCGTTGCTGAGTCAGGATGCATAAATTGTGATTGTGTCAGTCATAGGCACTAAGATTACAAGGGAATTGTTTAAACTTCCATTTGATACAGAGGATATTAAGATTTACAGAGGCACATGTAATAGAAAGAGCACAAGTTATGAATCACAAGTTATGAACTGGATTTATGGGTCAGTTACATCAATTACAACGACAGGATCTTAGAAAAAGATCTTCACTTTCCGAGACTCAGTTTCCTCTGATTATTGAGATGATTTGTTAGAAAATATGAAATAGGCTGAATTATGCCAGATAATGAATAGTTTGTGTAAAAACATGAAAAGAACTCTAGGTATTTCCATCAAGAAGAGATTTAATACAGAGAATTATAGGCTTATGAAACTGTTAGAGGAGCTGGGGCAGTAAAGATCGGGTAAACAGCTGCTAGCTTTCCAGAAAGCATGAAGTGCAAAAATCACTGGCAACTCCAAACAAGACTTTCAGCCTCAAAAAGGTTGATTCCCATCTGACACGGGAAAGGTACTGGCAAAATATCACGTCTGTTGTCTTCCAAAGCCCTCACGTCCTCATACTGAAGCCAAACCAATTCTCCATCTCTCTCTTCCTATCAAATCTTTAACAAGAGCTTTGCATTTGCAGGGCATAAACTGGAACCCTGCTGACAAGAGAGTCTGGAGAATGTAGTTTCCAGGCTTTTAGCTCTTGCAACAGAGGTGATAACAGAGAACAATGTGGGAATGGGTTTCAGATTCCAACAGACAATTTATAAAATAAGCTAATTCCACATGGAAGACACTCAGAAAACCCAATCCACCCACTCGTTTTGTCTGCTTTACCTACAAAATGTAATTCAAATCCATTTCAATTTGATCTCCATAGACTGCAACCACCAGTAATTCAAAATAACAGTGTTTCTCACGTGGACTATCACAACATTTACCTTTTTTGCATCTTTCCACATTGCTCTCTGTATTTTTCATATACATTTGATTATGCTGTAGTTACAAACAACCTCCAAATTGCAGTGGCTTAACCCAGCTGGTGTCCATTTTATGCTCATGATATACTCCCATAGATTTTCAAGGGCCTCTGCTGGATATGGTCATTTAGGGACCCAGGCTGACTAAGCCTCCACCATCTGAAGTCCCATCTGGAATTATCCATTGTCATGCCATGGAAAGTGAGGGACTGAAGATTGCTCGAGAGAGTTTGCTGAATTCATCCACCAGTGAACTGGTGATGGCCCCATTCAACTCCAAGAAATATGACACATGGACTATTTAATTAAAACTACTGTTTATTCCATAGTTCCTATAATCAGTTTTCTACATTATACCCAGATTAATATTAATAAAATGTTCATTGGATCATTTTTTCTGCTTAAAAGCATTCAGGGTACCATTTACACATAAAACGGAACTAAAACCTTTAAGACCTGGAGTGCTCCCCCCCTTTTTTTAATCTTACAGCTTCTCACTTTTGTTCTTGCTCACTGTAATCCAAGATGTTGGCTTTCCTTACGTCCTTTAAACATGTCAAGAAGATTCCTTCTTGACTTATGGCTTTGCACCTGCTGTTCCTTCTGACCAGAACCGTTTTCCATGAGTTTTCGCATGACCGGCTCATTCTCATTCTTCAAGACTCTGCTTAAATGTCACCCACACATTTTATTGTATAGTATAACCACTTTATAGCACATTTCAAAATCTGTAAGATTGCACATTCATTGTTTGTCTCCAATCCCTTTACAATAAAATCATAAGGGCAAGGCAAGTCTTATTTTTGCCTTGTATTTCATATATAGAATAGTGTCTGGCCCATAGTAATCAACCCATCAATGTATGTTGAGTGAAAATACAATCAATAAGTTGTATCTATCATTATTGACCAAAGTGATTCAAAAGGCACTAATAGAAATTAGGGTGCTAATTCAGGTGCAGATTAAACTGAGAATATCTCTTTATTTGTCTTTCCTTCAAGGTTAGGAAAACTTAAAAGCCTTACATGGTTTTTCATTTACTAAAGAGTGCTATCTAATGATAATTTATGTCTTTACACACACACACACACACACACACACACACACACACACACACACAGCTGGTTAAAAAAATCAATTGAAACTATCCCAAATAGAAAAACATCAGTTAAACAAAAAGCATAAATTTGCAAATCTAAATGCACTGTCTCAAAAAGCTAATTGTCATATTTAGCCATTAGTTAACATCTACTCATAAAAATGATAGTATTTTATCTTTATAAAATAATAGCTAATTATATTCATTTTTCATACATATAGCCATACTTGGCATGACATTTAGCCACTGGGGTCCTACTTGGGTTATTAAAGAGTCATTTGGAAAGTCATGACAAGTATCATGTCATGGGTTAGTACCAAGCTCAGCCATCCTTAGAATTTTATTTATAAAATGAGGTTTTGTGGTAAAGAAGCATGACTTCCAAGCTGGGCTCTGCCTCTTTTAGCTGTCTAGTATTAGACAAGTTAGTTTTGGGTCCCAGATTTACATCAATATTATTTCAAAGTATTAGGAACAGCCTTGGGGCATTTTTGAATAGAATCACTATACCATCGTTCCTCTGTGAACACATATTAATTTTCTCATCGTTTCAGCTGGATATGGACTAGAGAGGGTTTGCAATATAGCACATGACTAATTCAGACAAAAGTAAAGAGAAAATGCATCAAATGCTTATCCAAGTATTTAAAAAATGGTGATGTTTTTATTTTAAAACAAATTTGAGGAGTAAAAGAAGAGCTGGAAAACTCAGATTACAAAAAAAGAACAGATGATCCCAGTATTAAGTAATCAACAAAACAAAGCAGGTATTACCAAGCTCATTTGATCCTGAGACTTCATGACTTTGAATAAACTTTAAATATAAAACCAAGACATATTAATGACTATGCTTCAAGAAAATCTTTAAAATCTTACAAGAATACATATGTTATAGGGAAGGAAACCTGGTTAAGCAAATATGATTAAGAACTGGAATTAATTTCCACATTGAAAAAAGAAAGTTTAAGCTTAATTTGTTTTTAAAAATATGTCAATTCCTTAAAATGTTATGCAAAAGAGATACTAATTCAAAATGCATATTGAAGGTAAATAATAAGACACGAGAATATATTTTTGGTAGTTATACTTAGGCTCTACTTCTAGGAGAGCCTTAAAAATAAAATACATGTACACATTTTCCTCCTGATAGGATTGGTTTCCTAATAATTGATTAATAGTTTGACCAATGAAAATGACACAAAAATGAGATTAAGCATATGAGTAGCTTTTTGGTGTTATGTAAATTGACTTGTTTACATTCCAACAAAATATCAATATGAATGAATTATTAGCTGCTTACTCCTATCTGATTTTGTTTAGTGGTAATGGAAGCAGCAAAATGCCTTCCTTAGAAAGAGTTCTACGTAAGGTTTATGTGGTGCAGTTGAAGCCGATTTTCTTAAACTATGAGTTAGGAAGTAAAGTTCTTCAAGAACCTCAACAGCAACAGGAAAGTGTTCCATGAGTAAATGAGTTTGGGAAATGCTGAGAGGAAATATGGTATATTAAACATGATTTTTTGCTTCAACACTGAGCAGTTTTTTTTTTTATTACGGGAGACAGTGATCTCAGAGGATGGTAGCATGCAGTACTTTTCCAACCAATTATTCCGTGGACTCTCAACATATATTTCACAGCTTTTAATCCATTAAGTAAACATTTTCCAAATGCTTAGTTGACAGTGGAACTATTTGGTGAAAATCAAATTAGAGTCTATCTGTCCCTTTTCAAGCTGTGAGAAAACTGCTGTCAGGAAAGCCCTGGAGAACTCAGATTTCTGCAAGACGCAACTTCCAAGAAACCTGGAGGAAAGGCATTGCTTACGAAAGGGGAGCAGTGTGGGAGTGAACCAGCTTCAGCTGCTTTAGATTTATGGTGTAAGGGCTTACAGAGAAGGGTTTGGCAGAAAAGATCAGGCAGGATCTCTGAAAACCTTTTGCTTTGATCTTGCAGCCAGCTGAATGACCCAGCACACACAAGGCCCTCCCAGGCTAATCTCACAGTCTCTAGAGCACATCAAGGTCATTTGCTTTCATGGATGGATCATTTAAATATTTGTCCTGATTGTATAGATCCCTTTTT
The DNA here is from genome assembly GCA_030848825.1 of Tadarida brasiliensis. Taxonomy (NCBI): domain Eukaryota; kingdom Metazoa; phylum Chordata; class Mammalia; order Chiroptera; family Molossidae; genus Tadarida; species Tadarida brasiliensis. Next base: position 230,183,686 of record CM061257.1, on the reverse strand, counting down.
TCCTTTAATCTATGTACCTCATAGTAATCATTTATTTCCCCACTCAAACCCTGCTTCCACCATCAAGACATTCCATGAAGTCTTTCTTGACCATTCCAATCTTATCAGTTAACTTGGCTCCATTTGTTTTTGTTTTCCTCTCATCATCTCTATTTTTTTTTTACTTTTAACAATGGGTTACAACATGTAAATACACATTTACTTGTGTGTTTACTTGGGTAATTTATCTCCTTCCATTGGGGTCTAAACTCTACAAGATAAGAACAAGAGTTTCTGTACTGTCCACTACTCAACCCAGACACGGTGCCAGGCACAAAGATGACTCCCACTAAATCTTTGCCGAATAGATGAACAGAGCTACAGTGTAAAGGAACAATGCTGAATTGACTTGGAGACCTGGTTTCAAATTCTGGCTCTGTCATTAATCAGCTCTATGTCCTCTCTCAAGCTCCCTCTCCTCCTCTATAGAATAATTAGAATATTACCAATCTCATAAGGATTTGGTAAGCACTAAAGATTTTATACAATCAATGACTATTTAATGGTTAATTATTGATTTTTCTTTTTCTAATTAACTATTTTCTAACATATATTGCCCCAATCACCTAAAGAAAAAATATAACTTTATGCCTGTGGAAGAGAAAATAAACATTATAGAATGGTCCTGTTTAAGCAATCTGTAGTTACTAAAAGTGAAACATATTTTTGCTTTCCATGCATTCAATGTTCTTTTTGGTAATCAGGTACTTAAGCCAGGATGGCAAAATCTATTTTACAAAATATTTTCAATGAGCTTTAATCAATCAAATGCGGTACCACTTTTTTTTTTTTTAATCACTGGGCTAATAAAATCTTTTAAAAAATATATTGATTTTTTTTAGAGAGAGAGGAAGGGAGAGAGAGAAGAAACATCGATGTTAGAGAGACACATGGATCAGCTGCCTCCTGCACCCCTCCATGAGGTATCAAGCCCGCAACCCGAGCACATGACCTGACCAGGAATCTAACTGGGACCTCACAGTCCATAACAATGCTCAATCCACTGAGCCACACTGGTCGGGCTGCAGTACCACTTTCAAGCTCACTGCAAAACCTATTCTTCAAGGGTCTCAAATGAGTATTAATCTCCTTCTAGACTCCCATTGCTCTGGTGAAGCTCACTTAGTTAGGTGTGGGGGAAAAACAAACTAATTTTATTTTAATTACAACAAGTACTTCTGGAGCCCAGAGCTTGGGGAAGTAAATGTACACAAAATCATTAGTTTATATCAATATGAGAAGAAGAGTAGCTTTCAATTCTCTCTCAGGTGCCTTTATTTTAAAGATGATGCTCAATTGTTACAGTTAGAACTGGGGGCCAAAATCCATGTCAGAGAAGGAATTTCAGGCATTTTAGAAAAGTAATCTTGAGGCACATTAGCTCTGCCTGAGTATCCACTCACGTCCATCCTAACTCAGTAATTTCCTTACACTTCTCTAGCTTCATTTAATTCCCCCCTATTTATATTGATATTTATTGAGGATGTGTTACATGAAAAACCTGGGGCTAAAGCAGCAAAAGGAATACAGTAAATATAGTAAATATAGCACAAACACTCTTGGCACAAAGAAGAAAAGCTGACCCAACTGGAGAGAACAAAGTCTCATGACCACTTTTCTAGTCTGAGTCCCCTTTGCCATGAGACTTCACACAATGTTGTAAACACTAGAGACTTGGGAAATAGTTGATATATAAAGCAGTAAGTTTGAATTAACTCACAATTCTGCAAGATCATTAGAAACCTATGAAAAATCATAATGCAATTTATTTTCAAATGCAGCCAACTTTATTTATATACTGTCTGCTCAGCAACAGCTATTTATATTCAGCTAATATTCATTAAACATTAACTGTGGACCAGGATCTTTAATATAAATTTTCACAGTTAATGTGGTAAAATCTACTAATGAGAAGGTGACATCCAACAGAGTGACATCATGTAAGATGATGAGACTAAAGGCAAAATTCTTACTAAAATTATGAGTTTGTAAGTGGTGGGATGAACAACCAAATTTAATCCTTCTGTTCAGTGCTACACCATTTATAATACACAGCATTACACACACACACACACACACACACACACACACACACACAAACACACAGCTGCCTTGTATCACCTGGTACACTTTTTCTCCATCCTGAGAGAGACAGTCTGTGTGGAGAAATTAATCTCATTAATTGCTAGAAGTTGAGGGTTCATATAGTGAGTGGGTTAGAAGAGGGTTGGTAGACATATCCTCACCCAGAGCTAGAGTAATAAGCATATTCTTCTTTAAAAGATAATAATAATAATAATTAAATTACTACAAGTGAAAAATCAGGTTGGAGACAAGAAAAATAAGATAAAATTATAAAATCCTGAGGGACATTCAAATATGGTGATGAAGCTAAAATCATTTATGTAAAGTAGGGAAATATCCAGTATTCTATTTATTCTATTAGTCTCAGAAGCATTTTTGAACCATATATATTTTATATATTTGAGCCAAATATTTCAAATATAATATTAAAATTGTAAATTATATTCAAGTATTCTCCCTACTGAAAGGAAAGAAATAACTCTCAGTTGTTTGTTGTAAAGTTCACTTATTAGCATACTGACAGTTCTGATTTGTTTGGATCCAAAATATTTTAATGCTTTAGAAGAATTATCTAATTTTTATTTTGGATTTAAAAATCAGCAAACTCAGTGTATTAAGAAAATACTTATTTTAAAGCATTCATTTAAAATTTGAAAATAAATGTTATTGTATTAAAAATTAATATATAATAGAATTAAAACATTGAAAATAAGAATATGAATAAGATTAGGTGTATACGCATCCTTTAATGGTCACAGAGCAACCATTTTCTGTATTTGCATAGATTCTACCTTACATTTGTAGATGAGCAGGGATATTGATTAAAGGGCTCATTTCTCCATGTGGACCATGCTATTTGGGAATATGTATGTGTAGAGAAATTAAGTTATCTTAGTAAAGCTCACAGTTTAGAATTTACAGTCTTCTGATATAAAACAGTCTCATCATGTTCGTGTAGGGAAAGATTGTAACGAAAAACCTAAGCGGATTACCTGAAAGTCACATCTTCCATGAACATTATGGTGACTAAGAGTCCCTTGAAATCAATCTTCTAATGCAGATATTATTCACTAGTTATAGCACAGACAAAAAGTTAATACTCTGCATTTGGCTGTGGAACTTTCGATAAGTTTGCCTGAGATCCCACCTTAGAGACAGGTGAATTGGTCTCAAAGCTCAGGAACTCCTGTAATCAAAGGTGCCAGGGTATAAAGTTGGAGTAAAGCAGGATACACCCAACCAACAGTGAGACTATGTAAAATAAAGAAGGAAACTGAGCCGGGAACCCAAACTCAACTGAACTAGTAACCTCGGCTCAATACAATGGCTTAAGGGACCAAGGTGAAGAAAAGTGGTGCTTGACACTGTGATAGCTAAGGAAGAGTGGGAGTGGGGAGTGGCGGGGGGGGGGGTTGACAGAGAGAGAGAGAGAGAGAGAGAGAGAGAACACAGCTATGTCTGCAGGTCCCGCAGTGGGTGAATGGCACTCCAGTCCTGTCATCACCAAAGGTGGACAAGATCCATGAAACAAGGCATTGCTTGCCTGTGACTGACAGCGAGAAACAGTGGAGACATGTCTCAACTCTGCTTTCCTGTCAGCCTGGCCTCAGAAGGAGCTCTGATGAAGTAAATACTTAGAGTTCTTCAACAGTTTAAGGAAGTACAAAGTAGATAAAAAAGGGCAGTGTTAGATTTTCCTGCTTATAAGGTATAAGGGTGCTTTGGAAATTATCTATAAAAAAACTGTGTTACTACATTCATATATTGAATTTATGAAGCAATTTATGAAAGTAAGCAAAAGTATAATGAGTGGGTGGATTTGATCGGGTAGATTTTGAACCATTTTAATCATTTTCCAGAGGCAGCAGAGAATTTATTAAAAAGTTAAGTGATTTGTTTAGGATCATAAGTGACAAAATGGCTCAGTGCTTTTTCTACTTTCGTAAGCTATTTCAAATATTAGAATAGAAAATAAACTATTTTTTTTCCAGAGGGAAGGAATACATGGATGAAAAGTAAACTTGATAAATGAATAATTTTCTCTCAAGTCTTGTTAGTACAAATAAAGTATTACCTTTCACATGAGGTAATTTTCTTGAAATCTAGTACTCCTTCCCATGCATAAATATGCATATATCACTTAAAGTAAATAAGTTTAATCTGAAAATGTAGACTTATATAATAAATAATATTTACTTACTGAATAAATATTGACTGAAAACCTATGCATACCAAAGATTATTGGATTATTTAATTGATCATTAGCTTTAGAGGAGATTTTTTTTCTTTTTCCTTTATAAAGGTATTCACTGTAGGATCTTTGGGGAAAATGAAGCAATCGATGCTTTTAAAATTAGATTTGTCATATAATGATCCAATTTGTTCTGAAAATTTCTTGATTATGACTTGTCTATTACCAAAGGTACTAACATTCACTTGAGTGTTAATTTAAATCCATCCAACAAGAAAGGGGTCATTTCAAATGCTGGCTGTTGTCACATAAATTATATTTCTTGCAACATAGAATTTTTCTGAAGATATTTCTATGCATTGCCCATCATAAATATTAAAGTACTTCTGAAACACATTTTGCAAGACTATTGGTGAGCTCAGAACAAAATGATTCACATTATTGACCATTTAATCATTTACCAGAGGCCAATTACTCTAAATCAATAAATACAGAAATTAGACAATTCTTTGAAACGATGCTTAGGCAAGTATAATAGTTAACAAGAGTGCCTTACCAATATTCACCATTTCAGAGTGAATGACAGGATTACACATTATAATTTTAACTCAGCTAGTACAAAACAACTATTTTAAAAGAAAGCGTAAAAATAATTTGACGTGTAGTAAGTATGCCTTTTTACCAAGAAATACTTTGAGTGCCTAGAGTTATAATTAAATAAAATAGTCAACAAAAACAGGGCTCAGGTTAAAATATTTACAAGAATATCTAGATATGTGTTTCATTTACTTCAAGCTTATGTTTCTAACAATATTGCAGGCTCAGAGGGCATAGTCTAAAAAGAATAGAAATTGCTGTTAGCTTTAAAAAAAATTATACAGGTTTGACCTATCTTGATGGACTGAAGGGATGGTGATGAAAACTGTAATCTTAATAAATCTCCCACAGCTAGAGGTTTAAAACTCATACTGTTTCAAATTAGTGAGGACAGCAATATTTATTTGCTGCTGAGTTCCAGTCAGCATGGCATTTCAGCAGGAAACACTTTATAAGACTTAAACTTATGAGTAGCAAAGTTGAAAACTCATGTTAAAGAAAAGGAACAGAAACTGAATACACTCAGTGATTCATTCTAAATCGAGAAGGAAATGAACCAAACTTTATCATTTCCTTTCCTTTGTCTTTCCTCACTGCCATTGACTTCTATTACAAATAATAGCAAAGAATTTTGGCTTTAATAGAGTACTTTATAACATTCAAGAGCTTTGAAATGCATCATCTCATTGGGCTAACCTAGGATTTGTTACAAAAATAAATAAATACAATTCTCAAAGTATAGAAGAGGTAACAGGTAATATATCCAGTTGACCAGTATTATATCTAATGTTCAAATATGGGGTGTGACAAGAAGCTATGTCAGATCAAATTGTCAAATGATTGGGCCTCTGTCAACAGCTCATTTTGGTAGTGAACTTGGAATCTACCATAAGGTCAATTAGCCATACTAATTGTGTGGTGAGAAAGAGGGATACAGGCAGCATGGTTACATAGAACATTGCGAGAATAGAAACCATCGAGCAGCCTCTTCTCGGGTATTTGCCTTCCACATTTATTCCCTTACCAAGACAGAAAGACACTCTTGGTTTTTCCCCAATCTCAGTAGCTCGTTGTCTCAGACTCTTTTACCCAGAATCATTTTCTTACCTATTTAGAGAGCACCCCAAAAATCAATATTCTGGGCTTTTCCCAACTACTCTTAGACTCTGTGACTTCAGTCAATCTCTTGATTTTAACACCATCATCTCTATGTAGATGACTTGTAAATGTATAGCCACATCCCAATCCTTCTCCTCAACTTTAGATTCATATAGAACTGCAAACCTATGATATATCTGAAACTTAACACGTCAACACTGAACTCTTGATTTTCTCTCCAAATTGACTCTTCCTCTTCTAAATGAATAGCATTACTATTTACCATGTTGCTCAGAAAACAATCTGTAGAACCATCCTTGACTTGTCTTTCTTTCATACCCCACAACTAAATGACAAGCACACCCTCTTAGCTTTACATTGACTATATGTCCCAAGGCTCACTATCTTTATGATTATATTACATTACAGACTATCATCAGCTGGACTATTATAGGAGCCTGGTTTACCTGCTTCCACCTTCCGACTCCCTACAATCTGAGGTTTACACAGCAACCAGAGCTATTCTGTCAAAATGTAAATCCTATTATGCCATGATTCTGTCAAAACTCTTCATTCTTTTATTGTATGTTTAGGTTAAAATATAGGAGTTGTTTATATAGGAGTTATATATACTTTTCAAATGTCATTTCCAACAGCTTCCCCACTTACTAAGCTGACATCTTTGTTCATCATAAATATGCCAAGTATACTGCTGTCTCAGGGCATTTGCACATTCTGCCCTGCCCCCCTTTGCCTGGAATGATCTTCACTCATAGAGCTTCAAGAATTCCTTGCTTATTTGTTCAGTTATTTATTCCCTGTCCTCCATACTTGAATGCAGATTCCATTAGAGCAGAATTTATTTTTTGTTTTTGATATTCAACCTCCAGCACTTAGATCTGTGCCTAGTTGGGAGTTGATCAAAGGCACAAAGGCAGAGGGCAGGAATAAGAAAGGACAGAATGATGGAAAGAAGAAATATAGGAAGACAGGAAGGGAAGAAAGGAGAAATGGAGTAAGTTCGGGGAAATGTGTCCTGTAGTTATACAAGGAACTACAGAGCAAATTCCTATTCCAGGAAAATAGAAATCAAGGCCCAAACATCTAAGGTAGCTTAATTATAGAAGTGGTTGAAAAGTTCACTTTCAACTAATTAGCTAGACTAATTGGTTCTGTTATAGGGGAAGACAGTTCCATCAGGGACCATTTTTTTAAATTCTCATCGGAGGATATACTCATTGATTGATTTTTAGAGAGAGATAAAGAGAAAGAGAGAGAGAGAAATATATTGATGTGAGAGAGAACATCAATTGGTTGCCTTCCATACCCTGACTGGGGGGGATCTAACCCGCAACGTAGATATGTGCTCTGACTGGAATCAAAACTGCAACCTTCTGGTGTACAGGAGGATGCTCCAATCAACTGATCCACATTGGCCAGGGCAGGGTCAATTTTCGATAAGTTGAAATAAGAGAAGCATCTTTGAAAGATTTTTCCTTGACATTCTGTTTAAAGATGAAGGCTACTGAGGAATTCAGAGATTCTACCTCAAAATAAGGCCATAATAAAAATGACAGTAATATTAACTATTATTTATGGTGCCAAGTACTATATTGAAGATGGGCTAATTAATCAATTCACTTGCAATCTAACAATTACTGAGTCTCTACCATGTGCCAAACATTGTTCTAGGCTCGACTTTTGATAAAAAGGATAAATGACCCCGGTCTTGTGGAGCTTATGTTCTAGTAGGGAATAAAGAAAATAACATAAAATAGATTAAATAACTTAAGCTAATGGTTAAGGGCTATGAGAAATTTTTTTCTGGACCTGTCAAGGAGTTGGTTAGTGGAGCCAGGACTCAAGCCCTGTCTTTCTCAATTCCAAAAGCAATACTTTTTCCACTAAAGCGCTTAAAAAAAAGAGAGAACATTTTAATTCCTCAAAGATGCACTCAGTTAAGATATAGGAGGGATTTTTTTGTGGTAGATACATATGGCCAAAAATAGTAGTGAAATCTTATAATGACCATAATTTTAGGTCTAATGAAGGGCTCTCTCATTTTCCACCTTAGCATCCATTCTCTCTTCATATTCCATTTATTATGTTAATATTATTGTCTTGGCAATGTTAGGTATTAGGCTAAATTTGGCAACTTCAAGTAAAGACCTAAAGGATATAGGCATGCTTGCTTTAAGCAGAGAGACTAAATTATCCACGAAACGAGAAATCTGTTTTCATTCTAGGTATCATGTTGATCATTAAAATTCAATGGGCCAGAACAAATCCCCTTTTTAAAATTTTGAATATTTATTAACTTTGCTTTAAATAAAATGTATTTAATTGTACACTTATAAAATTTAATTTTTGAATTTTAGTAATAGCTCACTAAATTCTCAAAAAGTTAACCATCAGTTCTTGCAAGCCAACCCCAGCACACCAGCCCTCCCTCCATCGAAATTTGGACCATGAAACTATCGGATGCTAAAAGCCTTCTCTGTCATTTGACACCGCCCTTCCTGAAGCTTTCTCCTACAACTGTTCTAGAACAACACACTTTTGTGGTTTTCATTTGACACTTTTGGCATGCCTTCTCTCTCTCTCTATCTCTCGTCTTGGTTCCATCTCTTTTCCCCATCCCCTTGGTATATTTGTGTCCCCAGGTTATTATTCTTGATCTATGTCTCTTGACAGTGATTTCAAAGATAATTGATCTTCAGACTTTCCCCTCCTCACAGTCCAATACCACCATTCTACCACATTGATTATAATATAATACGTGATCCTAGAGTTCTCTTATTTTCTCACTCTGCAGATTGAAACTTCCATAACAGGCTGTTGAAGCTACTCTCTAAAACTTATCCCAAATCTGCATAATCACTCTCACATGACCGAGGTCTTAGTCACCATCATCTTTTTATACTAATGGTATAGTCTTCACAAATCACCCTGTTTCCACTCGTGTCATTTTATTACCTATTCATTATTAAGCAGCCACAGTGAACTTAAACTTTTGTAAAGAGAAACCTTTCTTGAAGCAGAAATGAAAACTAGCCCTGGTGCATAAAAGCTGCTCAAACCCCAAATCAAAACATAGAATGTACAGAATGAGTTATGGATAAATGCACAGTGAGAATTTGTAGCCAAATTCACAATTCATTATAACCTTAAAATATGATCTAACCTTTTTATTTTTATTATTTTCTATATGACTCTATCACTGCTGCAACTCCCTCTTTCTTTCATAACACTTTCCACCTAACCTATACAATCATGTTCTTTGAGTTCTTATAACATGTCCAGTTTATTTATACATTAGGGCCCCTGTGCCAGCTCAGGAGTTGGCAAATTACAGTCTGAGAGTCAAATCCAGTTTACCACATGATTGTGTAAATTAAGTTTTATTGGAACAAAGCAACACCTTTTCATTTTTGTATTATTTATGTGATTAATTTTGTGCTATAAAGCAAAGTTATTACCGATACCGTCTGGCTTATGAAGCCTAAAATATTTGACCCTTGACAGAAAAAGTTTGCTAACCCCTGCACTATCTGGTCCCCCTGCCAGCATGCTCTTTCCCTTCACCTTTACATTTTTTTTTTCTCTATTTCATTCAGGTTCCTTGCAAAAATGTATTGTGCTATAGATGTTTTTCTGAGTAGCCAATATAAGGTTAGTCTCTATCCCAATACCTAAATTTAAATCTCTTCACAGAATGTGTAGTTATCCGGCATGTTATTTTTAACGTTCTTGATTATTCATTTATTTACGTGTTACTGCTTCTTACTGGAATATAAGCAAGCTTTCTGACAGAAAGAAGCTGTTGATCTTCAGAACTACTTATAACAATGCCTGACACATAGCAGATTCTCAACAAATATTTATTAAATAAACAAATTAATAAATAGAAAAAAATCGCCATCTCAGAGGAAATATGCGTTTTTAATCCAATGAAATTCTCAGAGAATGTATTAAAGGAGCAAAATGAAAGGCAAAATAAATAGTTACATGAGAAACTAAGAAATAACAGGTTCTCAAATTAAAGAAATTTAGTGACTTGATAAAAGTTAGATATGTTTTCAAATGCAACCTAAAGTCCTTGATCAAAGCCCATTTCAATCAGCAAAACATGGTAAGGGAACAACAATTGAGTTCTTCAACTTAACTGAATGCGAATTCCCTTGACATAGAGATGGAATCTGCAACTCAACTGGTGACCCAGGTGCCTTGGATTTACAGACATTGAAAAAATGTCAAAGTGACAGTAACATCATCTTGGTTTTCTCATAGGCCCTGAGCTGTCATGGATTTGAGTCACTTACCCTGGTAAACATCGGAATAAAGTCACTGACTCAAAAGCTGTAGATCAGTTCCTACCAAAGTAATGAAAAAAAGCGAGTCAAGTTTCTCTCCAAGAACACTTAAAGGTTAAGTCTCACTATGAACACCTTGATCTAGGCAATGATTTGTTTGCCCATTCATTCAATTCATTCATTCATTCATTCATTCATTCATTCATTCATTCATTCATTCATTCATGTACTTACTAAAGGCTAAGAACACAGATTTAAAAGGATATCCTGTCCCTGAAGAGTTTACAGTTGATCCATAGACTGACAATTTGATGTCATGTCCTCACTCTTCTGTATTTTCCTCTGTATCTTAAGGTGAAAGTAAATACCTTAGATGGCTACTATATGACATGTGTGCTGGAGCTGGAAGATGGGCTAAGACAAATCAAGGATCTTGCCATTGTGCGAAGTGTTTAGGTATGTGGTGATGTGGGACATGTTAAGATATATTCTTTATCATTTTTTATTTTCAATTACAGTTGACATGCAATATTATATTGGTTTCAGGTGTACAACCCAGAGATTAGACATTATATAACTTACTAAGTGATCATCCCTATAGATCCCATACCCATCTGACACCATACATAGTTATTAGAATTTTATTGACGATATTCCAATGCTATACTTTATATCCCCATAACTATTCTGTAACTACCAATTTATACTTTTTAATTGCTTTATGTTTTTCATTCATCCCCCCAATATCCCTCCTGTTGGACAACTGACAAATGTTCTCTGTATCAACATTTGAATCTAAAAAAAGAAAAATAAATAAATAAACAAGCAGAAGAGATATATTCTTCAAAAAGAAGGACAAAATGTTGTACCTTCCAATCTGTAACTAAACAAGAAGCACAATGCTTGATGTTCTTAGAGTATGTTTTTGGGCAAATACACTACATTTTGGTGTTGCAAATAACCAGCTGCAGCATGAGAAACAAGGGAACATTGAAGTTGGTTCAAGATCAGCACAAATGAGTTTTGTTTAGACCTTATAACCCAGCTGATTTAATGATGGTCAAAATGTCTCCAGCCGACATGGACTTTTCTGTCAAACCACAATAGGGGACACAGGGAACACTACTTCTTCTGAAGATAATTATACAGCAAGAACTTTTGATCAAAAGCAGCTGGCTTACTACTGGTCCTGGTTAGGATTGAATGTTTATGAAACACCAAACAATTATGGGAACTGAGCTGCCCATCATGAATGGAGAGTTATCTGGTCCAATATGTGGTCTATATGGCTATGGCAACCAAACCCATCATTAAAGTATAAATATCATATATAATATTGGGTTCCACCAGAGCCTGAAGTGCAAGTAAGTTGTATTAGTAAATGTCTTAGATTCTTATGGTTCTTAAAGAGGCAAAATTGCCATATTTTTCTTAATTCATATCTAATGTAATTTTGGGGAGTTCCTTATGATAAATTGACTAATAAAAAATAACTAATAAAAAGTACAGATGATAGTGTGATATCCTCCAAAAGTAGTCTACTCAATTTAATAGCTGTATATTAGAGGAGAGAAACCGGTGGGAGAAGTTTAAGCAGCATAATTAGCTATTCCCTCTCTTTGGAAGGAGAAATTGCCAGAGATACGTTTCTACTTTGATTCATGGCAGTGAATAATGTTTGTCTGGAGGATCAATGAAATGGCAAGGACAAGATAAAATGCTAATAAAAAGATGTTCTGGGGAAAATGTATATAAATGGATACCCTGTAATGGGCATTGAGTGTGCGGATCTTGTGTCCTATTTTAATTTCCCACAAAAAGACATCCCAAGAGACATTCACTGTGTAAATGGTGGTCCAGAAAACTCATTCTACTGATGTATGCTTCTTTCCCTGTTTGTACGATAGGCTTATAAAGTTATGTTAATAGCAAAAATAAAAATTAGCCATGGACTCACATGCATGTACTTCTCACCAAGGCTACCATCACTTAATGCTGGTGCTACCATCACTTAGCCCATTGTGGTGGGCTAAACAGTGGCTCCTAAATATGTCCACATAACCCCAGAACCTGGGAATGCTACTTTATATGGCAGAAGAGAATTTGAAGGTGCAATTAAATTTAAAATATTGACATAGAAAAATTATCCTGGGTTTTCTAGGTGGTCCATTACCTGAATACAGAGATCCAGAAACCAAAAGATTTGGCCACTTGTCTTTGCAAATTTTGATTCTATTCTGTTAGCAGTTTTATGGCACAAAGGTGGGACTTCCACAAGAGAAAAAATAATGGTTCTAATGTCTCGGAACTTAATTTTGCCACCTGACTACCTTAGGGTCTGCAGACCTTTGAGGGTGACTAATCTTGATAGAGGGACAAAGGAGTATATCTGCTTATGAAGGAACTTTCTAGGATTCTTTTTAATTATCTGATCACAAGTAGTAAATATTAATGGAAATTGATAGTAACTAAATATTAACAGAATCAGTAAGGACTCAGAATTTTTCAGAAGTTTTGGGTCAATTGATCAGTTATATGATACAACCAGTTGAGGTGTTGATTTATAGAAATGAGGACAGAGTGTAGATAGTGAAGAAGAAAGTAATAAATAGCAATTATAACCCAGGATCAGTTACAGAAATAAAGAAAACAAAGTATGAATATTCTTTTACTTGATTAGTTATGTATATATTGTACATTATTCAATGTTTTCTTTAAAGCAGGTTTTATTCATTATATTTAAAATTATAATTAAAATTTATAATTTAATTATAATTACATGTGTAACTTTAATAAATTCTTGCAGGTCATTAGGGAAGATTGTGAGTGAGTTAGAAAAGGAATGACCATCTCCAAAAATGGACAATATTTTGGGAAAAAGAATGAGCACTTTGTCAGAGAAATAAGGATAGTTGCATTATAATAAAGGGAAGAATGATATTGTTATTGTTTTGCAAGATTAACATGGTAGAAGGGGATATCTGAGTGAATAAATGGGTAGGCTATACTATATCATTTGTTATCAACTCAAAATGATACTTATTTTTTCTTATATTAATCTATTCATCCTAAGAGGAAAGTCAACAATTTATTTTCCTGTACTCCTTTCAGTATTACTGTGATTAAGCTAATAATAATTAGTTTTTGAGCAACATTTGGAAGATGGAAGAGAAGAGAGCTCCTATTCTCTGGTTGCAGTTGAGGGAAGATATAAGACTTACATGGATTCTCAGGCCCAGAGCTGTAAGAAGCTAAGAGTTATGGGGGCCGCTCTCTGGGATTCCTGAGCTTTACAGAGGCTTCCCTGCAAACTCCTGTCAATCCCCTGATTCTGTGCTGCAGGCAGCTGAGATCATACCCAGAGTCTTCCCTACAGCTCTGGCACTTCCTGTTTCCATGATTCTATGACTCTAGCAGCATCTTCCTTGGCCTTAATTTCCCTGGACCTTTCCCAGTGTGTACGCTTCTAATCCAGTATACTTCTACTATTTTCAATTTGAAATAATGAATGACATCTGTTTTCCTGAATGAATCTGACTAATTCTACAGTGTAATGGGAGATAAATAATTAAGCAGATGATTATAGTAATCTGTTTTAAAATCTCAGATAGAAACATTCATAGTCTAAATGGTAACTGAGGAAACAAAAAACTGGATAACAAAGAATGATCTGAAGAAGCAAGGAATAAAGCTCAAGGTCATAACAGATACTTTGAGTGGGCTCACTAACGTGTACTCCAAATGCTTACAAAGGTGCCATGTCAGGGAAATTGAGAACTATACTTCTCAGACTCCACTGGAGCTGGGGATCTGGATGAGATTTAGGTTCTGCCTGTGAGATGCCCTATGTGCCACTTTGCCAATGAATTGCTAAGGGGAGAGAAAGACCTTGGATCTCCATGTAGCTCTAACTCTTCTTATGGAGAAGCAATGGCTCCCTTGGTGGCCAGATCTCTGGTGTAGTTTGAAGAATGTTTGTGAGAGAGTAGCTTTGAATGTGCTTTCTCATCTTTTTCAATAATTTTGTGTTATTTGTATCTCTATACATATTTTTGTTTAGCTGGAATGGATACCATTGTCACCAATAATAATTTTCACCAATTCATATCATCTCCACTCAGAAGTAATAACATGTAGAAGAGCACAGCAGGACCAAGAACATGGTATACAGAAGGTTTTAAATAGTCCTCTGTACCTGAAGTGTAGATGGTATGTGGGGAAAAGGCAACACAAAAGGCTAGAGGTCTGGGCATCAGATGATGAGTTGCAAGAAGAATAAAGCACTGAAATCACACTCTTAATGGACATTTACATCACATTTTATATTTCTACAATATATTTTCAAGTCCCCCCCCCCTTATGTTTAACCATTTCACAATGTTAAATACATATGGACTATTTCTATTGTATATATTATTGGGGGGGGAGGACACAAAAATGAGTTCTTATTAAATGCCAGACAGTACTTACTGTATAGAGGTCAGGTTATTACTTTTCAAAGATCTAAATATTAGACCGTATCCTTAAGCTTAAATAAAGATCTTGGCTTTGGGATCAGTTGCAACATGACTGACAATCAGACCTTCATTAATTTATTCAACCAGTATTGAATCCTAGCAAAGGGCAGATCTATTGATTTGCAAGATCTCTGTAATAAAAAAGCAATAGGAAATTATTTCCAATTGCTTATCTTATCCTATTTTGCTACCTTAAGATTTAGTATAGTGCTTGGAATATAATAGCTCCTCAATATTGGTTGTTGAATTAGTTAATGAACAGACTTCCCTGACTATTTCTACTCAAGAAAATCAATTCTTCCTTTGAAATTCTAGGGCAATTATTGTTAATGAGGCACCTGTCATTTTATGAAGTACTGCTTTCCAATTTTGCACAGTCAAAAGGACCTAAGGCTGTGTTTTGTATTAAAAAATACTCAATGTATATGAATAGGTTGGAAAGCTGGTTGTGAAGTCAAGCCCAATAATTCAAGAGGATAGTGTAAGGGTTGATATGGAGACATTACTGTGAACAGACATTGGCCCAACGGCTTGCCTGCACTGTAAAGACATTACTACTCACTTTTAAAAGAAAAATTCACTTTTTCAGGAAACCAAAATTTTACCACAAAAGACAAATTATATTTGCCAATATTGGCCTCCTCATGATGGTAACTATTTAGGAAAATCTACATGTTCCATAATCCAATATTATTTGGCATTTTATTAAAGAGTCTTTTATTGGTATGACATGGCTTAGCTAATTATCCAGAGTTTACCCCCTTTGATTAAGCTAATATAATTAATTTCAGAACCTGCAAGGATGGGGACCACCCTAGGGCTACCCAGAAAAATGAAATCCAGCTAGATTGAAACCTCCAGAGTGAAATCTTTTGAAATATGAAATCCTCATATTATTTTAGTTTTCCTTCTAATATTTTGGCATTGAAAATGGTGTAGGTGCCAAAGGGTCTTCCCTAAGTATCTAATTATTGGAAAATTTTTCCTTACTGGACTTAATATTTTTTATCTTCAGTAGTCAGAAACAACAGGGCAATGCAACTCCCACTGAAAATAAATTGAGCTTAACTCTAAAAGTTGAAGCACCAGCTCACAATTTGTATTTATTAATGACTTAGAGAACATTATGATCAACCTTTTTCATTTTCCCTGACCCCTCTTCTGAGTCAAATTCTTAACATTACTTGCGTTCTAACATTATTGAGAATAATTCAGGGTCAGTATACACAGAGCGTAGGTTTGAGGCTTAAGGAATGATTCAATTTAAGGGAAACAGAAACTACTCTTTCAGCCAATGAGCCACTTACCATTAAGTAGCATTATCAATGGAAAGGTAGCCAAGACATTTTTTCATTATCAAGAATCACATAAAAAGGTTATATGATACTTTCCTAATCTCTGAATATAAATGCTTTTCTAATTTTTCCACATTTTTATATTGGGGACAACATAATTAATTTCACCTGAAGAAATATTATTCTACTGGTATTTCAGTAGTCATTCAAAATATAACCTGTTTTTATTGACCCATATAATCAATATGTAATGGCAAGTAAGAAGTAAACGAAAGTAGACAAATGTTGCTTCCTTTTGACCCCTGCTGTCCCAGGAAGCAATTGGCCCATTAACATTGTTTGGAAAGTAATGGTACCAGAAAGTATAAGAGAGAAATTCTCTTGTTTCCTGGGGTAATGATGTTCCAGGAATTCAGATTTTCCTCTAAATTGATTAGTTTTCTGATCCAAATACATAGTTTTTCATAAACTGTGGAGAATCTTTTAAGAGGATAATCCCACCAGGAACTCATAAACCAGGGAGTTAGCAGTGATTATCACTGAGTATTCTTCTCATTCTTCTTCCCTCACTTGAAAGATTTGCTTCTGTATATATGCTTAAGAGTAGAATTATAGTAACATTTTCATATACTTCACTCTTATCAAAAGTATCTTGCCCTGTACCAATCAGCTGAGCACCTTCATTAAAAGGATAGAAGCTATCAAATTAGAAGTCCCTTATTTTCCAACCATCAAATTTACATTCTTGTTTCTGAACCCATAATATCCCTTCCTTCTATTACCCTTAAGAAATTATATCTATCCCTCTTAAGACAATCCATTCATCCATTTTCTGTATCCCAGGTTTTATTGATCTATTTGTCCATTCATCTATGTATCTATGCATCTATGTATGTATGTATGTATGTATCTGTAAATGTATTATCCATCTATTCATCTACCATCATCTATCATGTATAAATTTGGATATTTTAAGGAGTATACTCCTCTTTATCTCTTAACTCTTCCCTTGTGCTTTTGCTCTGCATTTAAACACAGTTTAACATTTATTGAACAATTTCTCTGCTCCTCTTCACAGCCAGGATCTTCTCTTACTTATAATTAAATTCACTTTTCTAGAACATAAAACCCAAAATAAAAGTGGTTTACCAGATATAAATTTATTACCATCTTTTGAAATAAAATGTAAAAGCTAGCAGTCCAGGACAAATATTGCAACTCAGTGAATATGTTAAGAAACCAGGTCCTTCTAATTTGCTGCAGTGACATCAATAGGGTGTATCCCTCATCAACTTGGCCAAAATTAGCAGCTGAAGCTGAAGCTATTGTGCTTCCTTCCAGGTGACAGGAAGGAAGACAGGACAAAGGAGGAGAACATCAGTGAGTGTTGGGCAGTGCTTTTTTATGAAGACTTCCTACCCATCCAACATAGCCTTTTAAAACTCAAGGCCCAGACATTAGTTACAAAGCTGAAAAAGGCAATGGAGAATGTAATCTGTATTTCAAGTAGCTATGGGATTTGTCAAGTTTGGTGGTTTAATAGCTAAGGAAGAAGAGGAGGTATGAAGGTGGTGCCCAGCATTCTCTCCCACACTTCTCTAAACCTATTTTGTCACTTCTCCCTGCCCACTCTTCTCTTCCATTCTCTCTCATCTGGCATTCATCTCTACTCTTCCATTAAATCTTTTGCAGAGGTCATCAGTAAATGCTTAATTACTATACATAACCTTTCTCTGCTCACTCACTAGTTTTCTCAGTAGTCACAATATAGTTGATAATTAATGCCTTCCTGGGAAAGCTTCTTGTATGACTTGTGGAACAAGATACTTCTCAGCTACAAATACATCTATTTCCATCTCAGTCTCGTCTACTGGCTCCCCCTTCTCCATCCAACCTTTTAATATCAGAATTCCTCAGAATTAAGCTCTGGGCCCTCTCCCCACTCTAAACCTTCTCTCAAAGTTATCTCATTAAATTATGTGGTAGTAGTATCCTCTTCAACATCTTCAAAATCATATCCAATTGCTTCTGACATCACAGGTTGACTCTCTCAGAGACACTTCAAACCAAAGACTTTGTTATAACATCCTGCCGTAACGACACAAAACTCTATCTAAATTAGAGTTCCTCATTATAATTTCCTATGGACTTGTGTTTTTTCTTTAAATACATACTAAACAATTTTTTTTTCTTTATTGATTTTAGGGAGAGAGGAAATGAGAGGGAGAGAGAGACAGAAACATCGATGAGAGAGAACATTGATGGATCGCCTCCTGCATGCTCCCCACTGGGGATTTGGCCCACAACCTGGGCATGTGCCCTGACCAGGAATCTAACTGGCAACTTCTTGGTGCATGGGTCGACCCTCAACCACTGAGCCACACCAGCCTGGATCTTTAAATACATATTTATGTATGCATGTATTTATTTAATGTCTGTCCTCTTCCCTTCCACACTCAACTGGAAAGGCAGGGACTGCCTCTTGGTCACCATCATATCCAAAACCCCAAGCACATACCCTGGCATAGAATGCTATTATAAGTATTTGTTGAATGATAGAATGATTTAACCAGTGATACAGAGCAAATGTCATGATGGGATGGGCATCCACAGAAAGTACACAGGGCACATGTGTCAGAGGAACTATGTAAAGTTCAAGCACAGGAAATTATGCCATAAGGGAAGGAGTGACACACACAGCCGGACAGGAAAACACCATTGTAAAAGAAAAATAAATTACCTTCTCCAGAGAATGGACTAAAATGTGTCCAGTAAAATAACACAGGAAACAGAGATTGTAAAAGGACTTTTATAAAGATTTGCAGTCTGCGCAGTAAAATTCTCATAAGTAGACATTGTTGTAAAGCAGAGAGAGTGCCAACATCCCATGCAACTTGTGTAAGAATAAACAAACTGGTAAATGAAGACAGCTGGAAGGGGAGAGCAAAGATTTGCCTTCACCCAGAGCACCCTCAGAGGAGACACTGGGCTTGTCACAGAATTGGAATGTGTCTGCCAGTAGCCACAGGACTCACTTATAAACTGAAGTCTCAATTTTGGCATCGTATGATTTTCATGCTTCTGAACATCATGAGAATGTCTCTTGTTTCAAATCCCAATACGGTGTATAGTAATTATAGCCAACATTTTTTAACTGTTCGCTTTATGTAGGTGGTGTTCTAAGTGTTTTATTTATATCCATTTGTTAAATCCTCATAATAACTTCATGAGGAAAGCAGTATTCTCCTTATTTTACAGATGAAGAATTGAAACAGAGAGGTTATTAGCCTTTGGTCACACAGACAGTAAAAGGAGAAACTGTATTTGAACATTAGCAGCCTGATTCCAGTAACTGGCCTCTTAAACGTCATATTATCCTTCCTTTTATTTAAAGAAAATATTTCAGAAGTGATCATATTTTTTAAAATACACAAATAATGGAGGACCGTTATAAACTTCCTAGATAAGTAACAAATTAGTCTCACCACATGCCATTCATCTGAACAGTTATATAAGGTGCACAGTGAAATGCCATTTATTTTTACCTTCCAAGTCTTCAACCTCTCTCTGTATAATAGTAAATTAAACAAATAATCATTTAACTAAGACAAAATATATGAATAGCATTCCAGCCAACTAACATAAGCATCAGCTTAATTAGCATGCCAGAATTTTAAAATTTGCTTAGGGAAATAAAATAGATCCTAATGAAACAAGAAAAGAGTAAGCAAGAGACCACACCACAAATATATAAACTATAGACTATTGGCAGGCATCATTAAAGAATTAGAATACTCCAACTTAAAATAATTACTAGGGAAATTTTCACAGCTGAGTGAGAATTTGGGCTTGTTTTACTTAAGAGATAGATGTATGTATGCAGAGACGGAAAGAGAGAAGGAAGAAATACATGAATGATAATTGTGACTCATTCCTTGAAGCAAAAAATATTTGCTTATGAAGTTGGATATGATTTCAATGACACTGGCTGCAAGACAGTCCTGATAATAAAAAACAAAACGTAATACTTCCATGAGTTATTATAGCTTGCATTTATATGACATAAAATAACAGCTTCCTTTACCTTTGTTTGCAAGCTTCTTTAAAGCATTTAATAGCAATGGTTTAAATTAGTTATATATATTTTTCCCAGTGATAACTAGACCAACCATATGCTGGTTCTATTTATTTGTTTGTTTGTTTGTTTCAGTTCAACTGTCTTAAGTGGAAGAGCTTATTAGCAGGATTGAAAGATGTGGCCATGGCTGGACTGAGGACACTGACGATTGTCTTATCATGCTGAGAGAGTAGATGTTTCTCCCTGCCCCCTGCTGCCCTTTTATAGCATTTGTTAAGAGGCGATATCGGCAACATAGGGCTTATGATCATTTGGTTTTCAAATATTCAAAAGTTAACATTAATTTTTCTAATAATCTGTGAGATTTATTAACCCTTATGAATTCTCTTGTGAAAGAATTATAAAAATGATGCATCTTACAATAGAACTGCATCTGTCTCCCCTATTGGACAGTGGTTCATGTCAAATATTCATTGGTTACCTTTGACATTTTGAGCACAGACACGCTGCAGCCCCAGCAAGTACGCAAAATGACAAAGGTTGTCAGTGAATATTTATTGAACTCTAAATGGCACCAATTAAGACAAAACACAAAAGATCTTAAAACCCTCAACACTTTGCCTTTTTCGATCCTGAGGGCAAATATAAATGAATAAATAAACAAACAAATAAATAAATAACATTTTAAATAAAATGAAGATTAAATTTAGTGGCACGGATGTCAAGAAGGCATAAATAAAAGTATCAAAATAGGGAGAGAACTTGAAAGCTGTGATTTAAATTTCTCATATCACAGAGGAAACAGAAACTCAGAGAGGAAAGGGATTTGCTCAAAAAACACACAACGTGTTTGCAGAGCATGGATTACAATTCACCTTTTTTTCTATAGTCAACATTCCATTAAATGTATGCAGTGTTTTGAGCATCTTATAAATTTGGCCTTATTCATAGTTCTAGTCTATTAATTTTGCAACAAACATTGATTAATTGTTAAATATTACACAAACTTGAATTTCTAGGATTAATTCCATTTGGTCATAATGCCTCTTATGTAGTGTTGGATATGATTTGTTAAAAATTTGATAAGGATTTACAGTTTTATGTTTATGGAAGATATTTGTGCATAGTACTCTTTCCTTGTAATGCCTTGATTTAGTTTTCACAACAGAAGAACACTGACCTCATAAAATGAGTTAAAAAAATATTATCTTCTGAATATATATATATATATATATATATATATATTTTTTTTTTTGTAGTATTGGTACTAGTTCTCCTGGGAATGTTCAATAAATCCATGAAAATATTTGGCCTTAGAATTCTTTGATCTAAAGCTTTGAATTTTTAATTTAATGTATTTATTAGATACTGAGCTCAAAGTTATCCACATTCTAAATCCTGGAAGCATTAAATATTTTACGTTACATTGCAAAGGAGAATTAAAATAACGTTTATTAATCAGCTGACTTTAAGATGGGGATGGAATCCTAGATTGTGCCTTTAGACTGAGGGTAATCACTTGGGTTTTTAAAGGCAGAACAAGAAGCCAGAAAAGCCAGTAACAGAGTTGCTACAATTGGCAAAGACTCAACTGGCCATTGCTGACATTTGAAGATAAATGAAGGGCTGTAAGACAAGGAATTCATATGCTTTCCAGAAGATGGAAGCACAAAGAAACAGTTTCTTTCTGAGAGATTCTGGAAGAAAGGTAGACTGATTTTAGCCACATGGACCCATTTTGAACTTCTGACCCCCAGAAATATAAGATAATAAATTTGTGTTGTTATAAGTCACTGAGTTTGTGATCGTTTGTTACCAGCAATAGGAAACTAATACAAGAGTCTTGATGTTTCCTATTCCTTCCTATGTGAGTTTTGGTAATTGTGTCTTCCTGAAATTGTTAATTTCATTTTACTTGTCAAAGTCCTTGGCATAAATCTGTTTATAATATTTATTTATTAGTTTTTAATGACTATAAATTATGTAGTTTGGCTCATTCCTTCATGTGTTGGTATTTTGTATTCTTCCTCTTTCTTGAATAGTCTAGCTAGAATTTTATACATATATTTTAAATTAAAAATATATTAATTGATTTTTATATTGTATTTATTTTATTTTATTGTATTTTACTTATTTCTGCTCTTTATTAATTCCTTTCTTCCTTTTGCTTGAGTTTAATTTTTTTTTTTTTTTAGTTTCCAAAGATGAACAGTTTGGATCTTCAACTTTAGATTATTATTCTGTATAATACAAGATTTTTAAAGCCATACATTTTTGTCAAATGCACTGTTTTAGCTGCATCCTTCTAATGTTGAAGATTATTCAGTTAAAATAGTATTTGCTAATTAATCATAGGTTGTTTAAAATTAATTAATTCTTACATATATGGCTCTTTTCAAGATATTTCATAGTTTATGTTTTATAATATAATTTTGTTGTAGTCAGAAAACATACTCCAACATGTTGATCTTTTTGAATCTATTAAGACTTGTTTTCTAGACCATCACATGGTCTACGTTGGTAGAATTTTAGAGGAACTTGAAAGAAATGTTCATTCTGTCTTTATTGGGCATGGTGTTCTAAAACGTAGATTAGGTTAAGTGAGTTGATTGTGCCACTCACATCTTTTATATATGTACTGATTCTTTTTCTACTTAAACTATTAATTATTGAATGAGTGGAGATAGTCTCCAACTGTAATTGTGAATGTGTATACATTTCTTTTGAGTTCTGAAAGTTTTGGCTTTATTATTTTGAGGCTTTAAGAAAAACCTTACATATATTCATAATTGCTATACTTTCAAGAGATACTGATTCTTTTATCATTATGAAGTATACAACCTTTCTTCTGCAATGCTTCTTGTCATAAAGTTGATTTTGTCTAATATTAACATAGTTATCCTATTTTTTAAGCTTACTCTTGCTCACATTCGATATCTTTTCCCATTCTTTTATTTGTAATCCTTTTATTTCTATGCATCTAAAGTACATCTCTTGTAAATAGCATAAAGTTTGGCCTTTTCTTTTTTTCTTAATCCAGTTTGGAAATCTCTTTTTGAAATAATTATAAGTATGGTTTATTTAGGTTTTTCAACTTATTATTGGTTTTCCATTTGTCTCATTTTGTTTTTTTTATTATGTTTCATGTCTTACATTTCCTGTCTTTTTTGATTAACCACCTATTTTTGGTATTCCACTCTATTAGATTTCTAGTTATACTATTATAGTTCTATTCAGTGATTACTCTAGGACTTATAATTATGCACCTTTAATTTGCCCCAATTGTCTTAAAATAGCCATGGACTTTATAAGTTTATAACCACATGTGCACCTTATTTATTTTTGTAAATTTATTAAAGTCTGAAATAAAGTTGACCTTAAAAAACTATGAGCAAAAATATGAAACTGAATGTAATCCAAATGCATTTATATGTAATATATAATAGATTTCAGAAGTCAACACTGATATATTACAAAATTTAAAGAAACAATACATGGCATTAAAATTATTGAAATTTTAGCCACTGAGAAATATGTTCAAAATACAGATACTAAAATTGCTAAAAGGTACTGGATATATATTCCACCAGCCATGGCCAGAAACCCTATTATTTGACAAAGAAACACTGTGCATTATTAATGTTATGAGCCACAAAGGTAAACATTAACATTCTAATAAGACAATTATAGTCTATCATTAAATAGGAATTTAAAAAATAATGCACAACTGATGGTTCTGATAAATACTTGAGCATTTTTGAATTAGTCAAACACTAACAATTTAGAATTTAGATATATATATTTTAATTGCAAAGAAAAAAACAATCTCATGTTTTATTCATAGCACTTGATTCATAATTCTTTAATCTAAAAATATAAACATGAAAATATTTGAGTTATTTTCATTCTTCTATGGCTTATTATTTTACCTATATAAAAATAATGACTCATTTATGTAATTTACAAAACTACTTAAAGTGTGATAATTTTTTATCTCCTTATTCTAGCCATTATTGCAATATAAGCATACTAGTTTAACTTTTAACAACTCAGAACACATCACCGATGCTAATCTTAATTAAAACTCTACATTCATCTTCTATTTAAAAGGCCTGGATTTACTAAGGAATAATAATAATCTATGAAGGGGTAGAAAGACCAATATGTTATGTTCTTAAAATTATGAAACAAGTATGGATAATAAGAATGATTTAATGACCTTATAATATACGTGAAAATACTTTTAACAAAGACAATAAATTAAAAATACTATGTAGATTTGTCATTCCAAATAAAGGAATCGTCTTTTCCCTTTCCTATAATTATGACTTTTAGTTTAGTTTTATATGCATCTGGTGAGGTAGGCAGTTGTTACTATCCTCATTTTTAAACAGGGAACCTTGTAAGTATACAGCCATACAATTAAATATCTATAGAATTAGGTTTCATTTCAAACGACTGACCCTGAGTCCATGGCTTTTTGAACTGACTCATCAAGATTCAACTGAAATATAAATTCTCTTGATTTTGACTTTAACCTTACCCAATAAACTGAAGAAGTCACTTTTAGAATCTAAAGGCAGCAACCATCTCATTAACCAACTTTGCAAAATAGAAAAGCTTCTGGGTTGTTCTCATGCTTTTCAGAAACACTCCAACCAAACTAAAAAGCGTCAAAAACCAGAGGAGGAAAGACAGAAAGGGTTAAGAATAGACAAAAGCCAAAAGAAAAAGAGCACTACCTGGGGATGATTTTGAAAATCAAGCTAACGCTGCTGGGAAGTTGGTGGTGCACAGGAATGACACAATTGATGCTGCCCAGCCTCGATCTCTGCTGCTGAAGTTAAAAATAAAACAACATGCTTGGTAGCTGAGAGGAGCTCTGATTGTAATTCGCATATTGCATGTATATTGACATTGTACCCAATATAAGTTTATGTTTACTGGGGTTGGGTGGAGTTGGGTAGTTGAAGGAGAATTAAGTAACTATATTGTTAGAGTCTAAATTCCCCCCCAGTCCAAACTGGGTGGAGGCAGTCAAAAGACCACTGATCAAGGCCTTTGGGTATTCTGTAATTTAATTAAGACCAAATTACAAATTCTAATTACCTGGCACCAAAGAAGCCAATGTGTAAAAGCTTGTTTAGTATTCAAAACACATTTCAAGGGTTTCTGTTCTTGGATTCAGCTAGTCTCCCATTAGGAGACATGCAAAGACTTCATGTTAATCAGTTTTTTTTTTTTTTTTCATTCTCACTTGGTGACTTAAAAATATAAATGGTGCAAGTCTATAAAATGTAGAGAAAGTAGAAGGCAGTTAAAACTTTACCTTTATAAAAGTAATTGCCTTTTTATTTTTATTATAAATTGACTTTCTAATTTTATATCTAGGAAAGAAAAAGAAGGGGATTAACATATATCGACTATTATACTATCAACCATCTGGCTAGAAACTTCGAAGATACGTTCTTTCATTTAAATGACAAGACGCATATAAGCAGTAGAGATGAGAAAATTGAGAATCAGAGCAGATAAGTAAATTAAAAATCAAGGAGCCAAGATTCACATCCCAAAGGCATCTGTTTTCGAAGTCTATGCTCCTTTTAGCTCATCATTACTCTGCTTCCCATTCTATTCTTCCTTTAACCCTAATGATAATTATACCCTAAATGATAATTACAGTGATTGTGAACGGGACACTCTTTATCTTTCCTTGACAGAATAAAATTCCATTAATGTCCACCAATAAATGAATCAGATTACATTGAGGTTGGAATGGAAGGAAGGCAGAGAAAGCCTAAAAAGTAAAATGCGGATCACAAAATCCTTGATTTCTAGGACAGGCTTAGCCCATAAATGCAAAAGCTCTTCCATGATCATTTTAAGTTTTATTCTCCATTTCAACACCAACGTGAAAGCTACCGTTCTTTTTTCCTTTCTTTCTTTCTTTCTTTTTTTTTTTTAAAGCTACTATTCTACTCCAAGTTTACAGTTTTTGTTTGCTTTCTTCCATTTTCAAAAGGTAAATAGTCAGGAGGCTCCACAAATCAATAGGGCTTAGCAGTTGAGATTGTCAAAACTGGCTCAGCCTGAAGAAAAAGAAAACTGGATCCTTATCTAATATTACACTCAATGGAGAAATCCTGATAGATCTAGTAGATTAAAAGTCCACAGGTAAAAGGTCAAACAATAACTTTAACAGAAGAGAATGCACTGTATCACCTATGTGATCTAGGAGTTGGGGCAGACTCAGCAAAATCAACCAAACACTGAACTATGGGAAATTCAATTACAGTTCAAAATAAAGTATTTCTCTTAAACAAAGGACACCATAAACAAAAGCACGGAGCATGATAATAGCTAATACCTATATAATGAAGACTGTGTGCCAGAAACCTTTTATATTATTATACAGATGAATCAAAACAGCAACAGCAACAACAAAAAAGGTTAAGTAACTGTCCAAGGCCATCTGGGTAATTAAACAAAGAGTTCATGTTCTTTATCATGATGGGACACAATCTCCCGTTGGCTAACAGAGAGAAATATTTTCAATATAAAAATTCGGTAACCAGACTTTTGGTGGTGATCACCTTGTAGTATATACAAATGTCAAATTATAATGTACATCTGAAACTTATATAATATTATATACCAATTTTACATCAATTTAAATAAAATTAAGGGCTGATTACGTAGAATATACAAAGAACTCCTGCAAATCACCATCAACAACAAGAAAGACTAATACCCCAAAGGAAAAAAGAGAAAGGGTTATATTAATTTATAAAACAGCAACCATCAAAACAACAATGGATTCAAAATCATATTATTTAAAAAAGAAGTATAAATTAAAATGACAAGAAGATAATCTCTTTAGATTTCTCAAGCTGGTAAGTTTTAGAAAGCTGGATAAGTCAAGTTGATGGGGATGTTGGAATATAAAAGCACTCTTGACATTATTGGTGGGTGCAGCCATTCCAGACAATTATGGGACAGCATTAGGTCAATTTTAATACATATTTGCTTACAGTTGGACATATGTCCCAAATAAATGCTCACATAGGTTGTTCTGTGGATGTGTGTGTGTAGATGTTAACCACATTTCATTTGTGGGAGATGGAGTGTTGGGAGCAATATAATTGTCTGTTACTGGGGAATTACATTAGTAAATGCATACCATAGAAAATAATGCAGCAAAGTACTAAATAGTCCTGTATAGTGACATGGATGTATCTCAAGAAGAAAATAATGCAGAGAAAAAAGTAAGAAAGAAATGAAATGTATAATGTAATACCATACGTGTAATTAAAATCTTATGTATTCCTGAACAAGAGACATTTTATAAAAGCATATTCCAAAAAAATACATATAAAATACTTTTGAAAAACTAAATGCTAGATGGTGCAGCTTAAAGGGAATAAAACATTCAATCAATCAACAGATAGACCTTGCATACACTAATGATCATTTTCCAGAAAATGAGAGGTATAATTATTTCAAGCAAGTATGCCCAAGGTCCAAATAGAAAAGAAAAAGAAAAAAAAGAAATAATTTTTTGTTTATATTTAATATTAAATGAATCATGTTTATTAATAATCTACTTCATTTTTAGTTATTTAACTGGGCAGTTTACATATATTATATCTTGGAATCTTCTCAAAAATGCCTGTAATAGAAATAGTAACTGCCATTTACAGATAAGAGAAGCGTGGGACTAA
Organism: Tadarida brasiliensis; assembly: GCA_030848825.1. Taxonomy (NCBI): domain Eukaryota; kingdom Metazoa; phylum Chordata; class Mammalia; order Chiroptera; family Molossidae; genus Tadarida; species Tadarida brasiliensis. The sequence goes on along the minus strand of CM061257.1, from coordinate 230,155,752 downwards.
GATATGAAGTGATCTGCTAGGAACCAGCAAAGCTGAAAGGTGATCCCTTGTCCATTATCTGTTTCAAAAGATTTTACTCATTTCACTTCATTTATCTAATATTTTCCAAGGTATTTGCCCTGGGACTTATATTCAGATTTTAGGAAATCCAGGGAAAAATAAGATTTTATTACTAAAGTATTTCCTAGAACTTTTAATTCCCCAGCTTAGACATTTTACAGAAATTTTTGAAGAAAATATAGCACCATACAAATATAACAACCCTCCTTTAGCCAGTGTATTAATTTTTTAAAAATGGGTAGGGGAGAAAACAAACACATTTTTTTTTTCTTTCTCCGCACTCCTATTTAAACCCCAGAGAAGTTCGTTTTTCCCTGCCCTTAAATGAACTATCGGTCGGGTCTTACACCTTAAGTCCTCTCTCGGGAAATAAAAGGCATCTTGTCCTCTCTCGGGAAATAAAAGGCATCTTGTCAATTATATCCACAAGAACTGTCTCAGTTCAGTTATTGATCGATCCAAGTTCAATGTCATAATTAAAATAATGCAACTTTTTTTTAATTAAAGTTCTTTTCCACTGCAGGTGTGGTCCTGCTGGGGCTGGTCACCTGAACTGGAACTGTGACTGGCTTCTTCATTCTTTCTCGTGCTTTTTGTTGCGCCCAGACTCCTTGGTTTGAGAGAAAGGAGTAGGAAGGGCAGTAAAGGGAGCAGGAAATACCTGTGACAGTCCAGGTGAAAGATGATAGTGGTTCCTATCCTTGACCAGATATCATAAGTATCTCCTGAGCTATTTCTTATACAAGTCTTTTCCCTCTGCCCCTTTCTACTTTTTATTCTCAGCATAGAAGCCAACAGTAATCTCTTTCAAACAAATTGGGTCAGGCAACTCATCTGCTCAAAAGCCTCCAATCCCTCCCCTTCCACGCAGTATAAAAGCCAACATCTTAGCAAGTGCCCACATGCTCTGGATACAGCCAACTCTCTCACCTAGGTTTCTGTAGACTCAGCCTCTATGTCTTCACTCTTTGTGAGCTCTACAATCCTGAAAATCTTCTTTGAATATACCAGATCAAGTGTATCCAAAGCAGGACCCAGGACACTTTATCCATAAGAGCTCAGTTACCTCTCAAACCACAGTTCCCTCCCCACTAACATAGCCAGGCTTCAGCGAGCCGCTCACCCTGTAGATGACTTGATCCACTGTCCCCACGCTCCACAGGACACAGGTTAAGCTTTCTGGGCTGGATCAACTTGAAACTCCTCTCATTGTGCTTAAAATGAATGGGATACAATACTTGCCCCTTATGGTGGAATGGGGAATAACTGAAGTAGTTATTTTCCCTAATGATAAATGTATTGATAATTAAGGATTCTCCAATATACCTTAAGGATTTAAAAGACGACAACACAGGGAATAGAACATAGGCTTGCAAATTATGGTCTATGTATTGATATTGAATCATTGATTTATTATTTATTCATTCAACAAATATTTATAGAGCATGATGGTTATCCCAGAGCCATCCTTGGAGCTGATGATTTGCTACAGAAAATGAGTCTCAGGAAACACATTTTAGTTGGAGGTAAACGGAGAAGAAACAAGTCAACCGATACCAACTGGCACTCTGAAAAAGTCAAGTGAGGTGAGTTGATAAGGAATGACAGGACAGGCTTGTGAAAGAATGTTCACAGAACTTTTCTGTCAAAATGTGCCGTTTGAGCTGAAAACTGAATTCAAGATATTTTAACTCTCTTAATAATTAGAACATGCACTTAATAATCCGCTGTGTTTAAATTATTATTCTGCACATTATATTATGCATATATACATGTATATACCTATACACAAACACATACATGTACATATATGTATTCATATAGATTGATTTATCTTTACATAAAAATAGTATAAATGATATATATAAATATATTTATATAATACATATTATATAAAATTTTATAAATAGTGCATATCAAAATATATTTCCTATTGTGTATATTTTCTAGGATTTTTATGTTGACTTTTTTTTTCCTACAACAATGAACTGATGAACTTTTAGTTAATTAATTTATGTATTTATATATTTTGTGTTTTTATTGATTTTTTAGAGAGACAGGAAGGGAGAAGCAGATAGAAACATCGATGTCAGAGAGAAACATTGATCAGCTGCCTCCTGCACGCCCCCTACTGAGGATCGAGCCCACAATCTGGGCATGTGCCCTGACTGCGAATCAAACCGGGACCTTTCAATCCATGGGATGATGGTCAATCCACTGAGCCACACTGATCAGGCTGATGAGCTTTTATTTTATTTTATTTTATTTTATTTTTTTTTTCATTTTTATCTTCAGATAGAGCGGGAGGGAGAGAGAGAGGACAAGAAAGAGAGAAACATAGACGTGAGAGAGACACATCGAGTGGCTGCCACCCACATGACCCCACCCGGGGCCGGGGACAAACTGCAACCAAGGTACGTGCCCTTAGCGGGAACCGAACCCGGGTCTCTCTGGTCCGTGGGCCGACGCTCTAACCGCTGAGCCAAACCGGCCAGGGCAGGCTGATGAGCTTTTAAAGAACCAGAACTCTATTAGATTAATGATATGAGAAATTACTTAAAATGCATAAGTATATGTTATTTTTATTCCATTTTTATTTCTCCAGTTATTTTCCAAAATAAATAATGAGTAAATTACTGATTTCAAATCTCCTGTCTCTTATTTATAGTATCATAGACTTAAAATGTGTTTTGCTACACAGATACACACATAAGGATCTGGAGGACAATCTAACTCACAGTTAAAATTCTTTTAATTGGAATATAAGTTCTTTATTTTGACAGTGAGTAAACTGATATTCTAACTCTAAGGTTCATTCTAACTTACTTTCAATCCCTTGTTTGTAATAAGAACTGTTTGATCTTCTCAACTTCTATCTTCTTTTTATATTCTGCCCTCCCCCCCCCCCACCTCTCCACCATCACCAAGACCAGGACACATCCAGGCTGGAAATTATTTTATCTTTGTCTTACTTTGTTTATCTTTCCATGAATATATTTTTATTTCCATTTTTTAAATATATAATAAGCCCGATTAAAAATGCCATAATTTTATATTCTGGTACTCACAAATGATTTGAGCTGGAATTTATTTATTTTTGTCCTTCAGTTAATATTAGAAAAAAACGAATATAATGTACAAACATCATTCATCCACCTAATAAATTATGAATTCACACATCTTTGAAAAATATTCAGTTTCCCAGCAAAAACAGATGTGTACATTCACACCCATTATAGGGAGTAACGCAGAACTGCATCTCTTATGAAAGGACCTTTATATACTTTACAGAATTTATGAAGAGAGGGCCTTTTAAACACCACTGAATGATAACATCTGTGGCTGAAAATACAACAGGTATTCAGTACTATGTCACAGAGAAAAGGGCAATATGAGTTACAGCTCAGAAGTGTCATGTAGCCCTTGCTTTTAGAATGACCTTGTATAAATTATTTTTTAAACAAAGTGATACATATTCATTCTAAAACACAACTGTGATGCAACAAGTTATTCATAACATCACTGCACTGAGATGACCGTTTGTTGTTTGTTTTTTGTTTTGTTTTTTTGGTATGCTATCTACAAAAAAGCTTAGTCTTGTGCTTGGCACTTTATAAGCATTGATTAAAAAGCATGTTTTTGTTAATGATATTTTCTGTAGATTATTATAGAGCAGGTAAAATGTTTCTTACCTAAGATAACCATTCCTCTCCCTGTCTTATGATAAATAATATAAATCAGTCATCTTACGTTTCTGTTGACATCTAGCTTCCCTTTTAGTCTTCACATTCTTATTAATAACCAAAATAAAAATGACTAATAGTTATTGAGCATTGAGTATATAGTAGGAGCTATAATAAACACCACAAATTCATGGTAGCAGGTACTCTATATAATGAACCTTTCAAGTAGGTACTGATTTAGAAACTGAGACAGAGAGGTTAAGAACCTACCTCAAGGTCACACAGAAAGTAAGGAAGGACTAAGAATCCAAACCCAAACAGCTATTCCAGACTCTATTGTTCTTTATACCATGAACTGTATGTTATTATTGATGACACTAGATATATTGCCACCTATAGTGCTGAGGAGATACATCACTGCAATGTATCAGAAGCCTACGAGCCTGTCTGACCAGTGATCTATGTCTCAGCCTGTTAAGGGCCATGCACCTCTGAGAGGGCCCTCACTGGACAGATCTGAAAGCCCGAAAGAGGTCCTCACTGCGCAATGCTGACATGGGAGTTCTCGACACAGGGAGCAGAGGGAGTGAGTGGTGACTAAGGAAGGTGTTCCAGTGTGCAAATTTGCCTCATAGAAAGATAGTCCTGTGAAAGACACCCCTTTGCTTACAAATTGCTTGTCTTAAACTCTTAGTGTAAAATTTTAGGTCAATACAGTTTAGTATTCTGTAATCCAGGCCCATCTCTTTCTTTACTAGGTTACCCCAGGCTGGTACCAGGGTGACCATAACGACAAGAGCAGGAGGTTTTGCTCTAAAGATCATAAGTGATTCTGGTCCAAACCAGCATTTGGGGCTTGGGCAATGTAATTGTCCTCAACAAGCCCTAAGTTCCTTTCTGGTAAAATGAGGATAATGACTGCCATACACTAACTACATGATATATTAGGAAAGACATGTTGATGCTCAATTATTGTTAGAAACCTTTAAATCCTATATTTTACTTGAAAATGACAGTTCTGATACTCATCAAAGTGCTGCATTCTTTAAGACTCAGCTCAAATAAGTGAAGTCATGTGATATTTGTCTTTCTCTGATTGGCTTATTTTGCTTAGAATAATACTCCCCAGGTCCCTCCATATCGTCTCAAAGGACAAGAGATCTTTCTTTCTTACAGCTGCATAGTATTCCATTGTGTAAGTGTACCACAGCTTTTTTATCCACTCATCTACTGATGGACACTTGGGCTGCTTCCAGATCTTAGCAATTGTAAATAGTGCTGCTATGAGCATAGGGTACATATATTCTTTCTGATTGGTGTTTCGGGATTCTTAGGGTATATTCCAAGAAGTGGGATCACTGGGTCAAATGGCGGTTCCATTTTTACTTTTTTGAGGAAACACCATATTGTTTTCCATAGAGGCTGCACCAGTCTGCATTCCCACCAGCAGTGTACTTACTAGAGTCGCCTTTTCTCCACAACCTCACCAGCACTTGTTTGATGATTTGTTGATGGCAGCCATTCTGGCAGGTGTGAGATGATATCTCATAGTCGTTTTAATTTGCATCTCTCTGATGGTTAGAGATCACTTATTTGTGGAACATAATGAACAAAATAAGCTGTCAACCAAAAGAGATCCAGAATCATGGAAGTAGGGAACAGACTGACAAATCTCAGAGGGATGGGGATCAGAGGGGTGGGAAGAGATAAACCAAAGAATTTATATGCATATATGCACAACCAATTGACACAGACACTAGGCTGGGGAAGGCAGGAAGGGGATGGGAGCTGGAAGGAGGGGTCATTGGGGAAAAAAGGGGGACATCTGTAATACTTTCAACAATAAAACAAACAAACAAACAAAAATACAAGAAGACTCAGCTCCTCTCTATGTAGCATTTTCAGTTTATTCTAGTCCTCATAAATTTCTCCCTGGCTCTTATTACACGGTATAATGTTGTTTTTTTTCAACTATTAATTGTGACTTTCCTTCTCTCAATCTTTGTATTGTGTTAGTTCAATTGACCTCATGCACTGCTGTTTAACTGAGTAGAACCTCAGTTTACTTCCCCACATCCTCTATAGGAACATCAATAATAAAAATTATGCCTTATGTTTGTTTTTACACCAACATTACCTCTCCCAGAGTAAGAATTCAATATATAAATAAATAAATGAATGAACTGATGTCATAAATTGATGAAAATATAACATATTCCTTTATGCTGAAAATAATTTTTTTATAATTGCCCATTTTGTATGATTCTTCTGAGGAGATATTTTTTATATCTGTACATATCACTGCTCCCTCTACACCAAGGGAAGGAGAGGCAGGACAGGCAGACCATCCAAATGAGTAGGTAATAGATTTAATAAGCAAGAGAATGCATGTATGAGGCCAGTCTGAGACAGCCACAAGAAGAGTAGTCTCCGCACTCAGCCACCAAAATCTTCAAATTCTGTGTAGAAGTCTTAACCGGGTTAAGTCACGTACACAGTCCAGATGGTCTCAACAAAGACGTTCTCTCTCAAGGCTACATCCTTGAAACTGCTGACTATGAATACTGTGGGCAGAATGTACATTCCAAGGGTAAAGGAGTGGGTGAGGAGCCTCCAGTTGCCCAGCTGCTCCCATCTAACTTGAAGGTCAACTGGCAGTGAAGTCCTCTCCCTAATCTCCTCCAATGTATGCCTTGGAGCTCTTTCAAAATGGGAGGTGGGGCAAAAAAGATTCCTCTCTGGATTAAGTAGATACAATGATATCTAAGATAACCTTGACTTCACCGTCAAATGTTATTTATTCTTAAAATTATAAAGACACTTTTGTCTTTAGGAACGATTTTCAGTTTATCATACATGAAATTTAAAAAAAAAAAACTAATAGAGGAAAAAATCTAAAAGTGGAAAATGAGATAGGCAGTCTGATTCTTCACCATTCAATGATCAAGAGGTTGATGCAGAGATGACAAGTGTTCTTACTTCTATAACTATAATCTGTGTGTAACTTAAATCCCCTTAGAATTTCTTCTTGTCCTGACACTGAATGAAATAAATCATCCTAGTACTTGAACAGTCTATACCACGGTCATGAAGCAAGCACCTTGAACAGTGAACCAGTTGCTTAAGGTCACTTGGGATACTAAAGAAAGCAGCTTGGAATGATGACCAGGGCACTATAATAGGAACTGATACACAAGCAGTCATCAACCTCAGACCCTCAGTTTCCACCTGCCACTCCAGGAGTGCACCGGGATTGAGTGATGGTGTTTTGAGGTAAAATATAAGGTTTGTATCTAACTCAAGGACTATTCTATCTCTGCCTTATCAAAGACCACAGTACTGCAGTATTATGGCATAAAGAGTTGAACCAATAGGTTCAATTTTCAAACATAATAAGAAAGACTATATTTGTAAAAAAAAAATATTAAAAGATTTTAGTCCGGTCGGTGTGTGTCAGTGGTTGAGCATCAACCCATGTACCAGAAGTCGCCTATTCAATTCCCAGTCAGGGCACATGCCCAGGTTGTGGGCCCGATCTCCGGTGGGGGGCATGCAGGAGGCGGCCAATCGATGTTCTCTCTCATCGATGTTTCTATCTCTCTCTCACTTCCTCTCTCTCTAAAGTCAATAAAGGAAAAAAATTTTTTTTAAATATAAAAAGATTTTACACTGTCAACAGGCTGCCCTTGAGCTGTATGCATTCTCCTTTCTAGTGTCTCTTGTTTTTAAATACTCTTGTGTGTGTTCTTTTTTTTTTTTTTTCAATGTTTAACTGGTCTAGTTGTTTTTATGTTAGTTAAAATTATATATAAACATGATAAGAGGCACAAGGTCTTGGGGATGGAAATATTCTATACCTTGATTGTGGTACTGATTGAATGTAAATGCTTGTGAATACATGCTGAACTGTACACTTTTATTCCATCTTATGTTCTTTCTGGCATCGCTGCCTTGTACTTATTCCATTGGAGCACCCTGTGCTGGCATCAGTGGAAGAATAGTTTGTTCTGTCGGTATTTGAGCACCTGCTCCAGTGTCAACTACCCAAGTGTCTGGTCCCTGCTGTGGCCTCCAGTAACATGAGAGACCCATGTCTTCAGTGTCCTCTTAGGCCAACATTTTTGACAGCATTTCCAAGGGCTCCATGGTTTCAGGAAATTATTCTTGCCTCTAAATTCCCCATGTAGAGTGAAGATATACATTAATTCTGTGAGACCATTCACCTAGACACCCTAGATGCTCATTCACCACCAAGATGTCATAGTGCTCTGCATGAGTATGAAGGTTTCTGAGAAGCTTACAGTCTTCTTAAGACCACAGATGGACAGCATTAATACCCCACACCCATGGGTATACCCTGGAAGGGGCAAAATAGAAACTCATTTCTTAGGTACCTTACTACCTGCAACTGTTCTTTTATAATGTTTACTTTATAAAATAATTACCTTATAATTATTCTTTTATCATGGATAATAATTAGAAAGGTTAAAAATCAAAGGGATATTTAAATACTCTATTTTAAATATTTTGAAAATTCAAGTTAATTACATTTTTCTCTTGATGACTTGTTTTAACAGTCATTAATTGACATAGATGGCCTATGTTCTCTAGTTTTCTTGCAGGTAGATATTGTACACTTTTACAAATAGATAGTGAATCAGTGGATTCATTTTAAGGCTTTGCGTTTTTGGATTTAAAATACAAATTATAAGGTATAAGTTGTCTGGAAAACATGCGTTTAGGAGAGCAGAATGTTTTAAATTTTTTTTTTTTTGAAAATCTACTTGGCTCCAGAATATTAAATATATAACTCAATAAGATTTTGCACATGAAGCATCCATTTTAACAACCAAGTTTATGCTTTCTATTCTGATGAATGTGGGTGCGACCACATCACTCTGGGGTGTTAGATTAACGAATACAACAATCAAATTAATTGCAGAATCTGGAATCTGTGTTTTCTCTTTTTAAAAAAAATCAGTCAAGAATACAAAGAGCGACAGAAGTATTTAAGTCTCCACTATTTTATATTTCATTCAAATTCGAAGGTCTCTTTGTCTTTCTTATGGCTTTTCTGCAATCTATTTTGAGATAAATGTATTCAGAACATTCAAGAGCTTTGAAAATTATTTGTAGGTCCCATCCTTTATCAATATAAAATGACTCATCATTATTCTATTCAGTTGATTTGTGTTGAATTTCCTTTTATCTGGCATTGATGTTGCATTGCAAGTACTAGTGATGTGATATTTTCATTTGCCTGATGTATCTTTATTTTTGCTTTTAACACTTTGGCCTATACTTCTGTCTTATTTCTGTAAATAGCATGAGATTGTTTTTATGCATCCTTATATGAATTTTATCATGAGACCTTTTAATCCATTTATATTTCTTATTTTGCCTGATATATTTGATCTTTTGTCATCTTAATTTTCCTCCTCCAGCACTTGTTATAAAGACTTCAGATTTTATAACAACACTTGATAGGTCAATGCCCAACCTTGTCTTCCTTCCCCCACCTTCCCTCACAGGCAGACTGTTCTAGCAGTGACTTCAGCTTTACTTTGCTGCCAACATCAAGTATAAGCTGAGCATGAGAGTGACAGCCTGGGCCATGTGTAGTGGCACCTTTGTACTTCCCAGAAAACACAAGTATGTTTGATGTTTGCTTCCTAGACCATACAAATAGAATTACCTGGGACGTTTGTACAGAAAACTCCCTCAACCTCACCCCTCTCCCCCACCAAGATTATTGTCTAATTGCTTTGGAATTAAGTCGAAACATGAGCACTTTAGTAAATCTCCTCAGGTGACTTAATGTGCAGCCAACGTTAGAAACTGTCTTCTCCTCTGTCTGCATTCCCAGGCTTGTCCTTCCCACTAACTCCAAGCTCTGGAATCAATTTCTTCTCATGTAACCCATGTGTTTGCTGATTTTTCTACCATGATTTCCCTAAACTGTATCTTCCCCAAATGCATTCAGGCTTTCAGCCATAGGGATGTCCACTTTCCTACTTTCCAGCTTTAATATCAATTTTTCTTTTTATACCGTTTGCTATTTTCTAGGAATTTTGAAAAAGGTGGGGTGAACAGACTTAAAGTCTCCAAGATTGCCCAAGAAGAAAATTTTATTGAAATTGAGGTATCAAATTATAAATTCATGGAAAGGAAATTAATCTATTTTACTCTGATCTCAAGAACTGAAGCTTCCCTATGGGGCAAAGTCTCCCCTTCTCTGTGCTTACCTCTTTCTGAAGTTAATACTGTTAAAATAAAACAGACCCTAACCATTACTTTTTATACCTATGTTTTGTATGTTTTGGTATATTATGCCTACTTTTATAAGAAAGCAAAATGGATCAGTAATTTCTTAGCAAACAGTAGGAGCCAATGTCCTGGTCCATGTGGCTCAGTTGGTTGGAGCGTCGGCAACCAATCGATATATCTCTCTCAGAGGGATCTCTCTCTCTCCCCCTCTTCTTCTCTCTCTCAAATCAATAGAAAACAAATTAATTAAAAAAAAGAACAGCCAACAAGATCGACCTAAAATACCAAGTCTAGTAAACAGTCCTGCAATGTCATTTGAGTGATTTAAAATTCATTGAAAACCTACACTTAGGAACAATAGAGGAAAAATATTCAGCATATCACTTATTTTGCCTTCTTCATTAGAATTTATGTCACATCAAGGAGCTATGTTGATTCTTCAGTTAAAACAAGGGTAAACACTCAAGTGAGAAATGATGGGCTCACCTACTACAACATACTAATTGGTTTATTGATGAGGGATATTTACCAGTTGATGAGTTACACTTTGATATTTGAAACCTTTAATTCAACCTGAATAGATGCAGCTCTTCCTAAATAGGCCATGATATTGTAGACACTAAAGCTGCCAGCTTTTGATGAAAAGGAAATGTGGTCTGTGCTGTTGGGCTGTTAATGGTTCCACCTTATCCTTGATGTCTTCTACTCCTCTCCACTATTTCACTTCATAAGGCACAAATTGAGTGAATGACAAATGCACATCCTTCTGGAGCTCTGTGCAGGAAGCACCTAAAACACAGCTATTTATAAACACCTTTGGTCCTCCCAGGCAAAGGTTGGAGCCAGTTTATAACAAAATTTCACCTATATCTCTCAGATGTAAGCCTGAGGTCAGCAACAGATCACACAGCGGTAATGACAACCAAAAGATCTAATAAACAGCTGCACGAATGTTTGAAGAGATTACAGAACTAGCCCTTTCTCACTTGGACTGCATGACTGAGCATGTTGAGCTGAGGCTATCAGACTCTAACTATAAAACTACCAAGCAGAAAGATTTAAAGTCATTGGGTCATCTTTGCTCTGTTAAAATTCCTTCAGATTTCCTAATTGAAGAAGTTTATTTTGCTAAAACTAAATAAATGTTATACTGTATCTTAATGTAATTTTATAACATCGCCCCATTTTGGAATTAAAAGCTGACATATATAGACAGATGATAGAGATAGAGTTACAGATACAGATAAATATGGATGTAATTTTTTATTGTACCCACATATGCCATTTTTGTTATGTTTTATACCATTTTCCCCTGAAGTCAACAACATAAAAAGCCTTAGAAATGGAATATGTGGAGATTGAAAACAAGTGTTTTTGTCTGAGTTTTTGAGGATATTTATGTCAAAGTCACCGTTATATGTGTCCGTATATGAAGTAAAAACTAAACTGTTTAGGGAGGTTATATTTTATAACCTGAATTCATTCAGCCTGACCGATAGCTTAACCACCACTCCATGAAAGGTAATTAGAAGTTCAGAAAGAATAAAAAGGCTTTCAATCGTTTTTATTTTTTATCCTTTCCAGGTTTCTAGCACCATGTGACAACTGAATATCAAGGAAGAGAAGAAAATACATCCACACCATGGTACAGACAGGTCTTCATGAAACTGAGAAAGGGGTATTTTCTAGCTGATTATTTGTTTTATACAATGGCCTCTAACAACACAGAAATCTAGATCCAGGGTTACAGAAAAATTACATGGGATACCTTAATTCCAATTTAATTTTGCATTCCACGTTCCCTTAAATATTTAAACAATAAATAATGAAAACAACAGTTCCAAAAACTATCAAAATAAGTACCCCACAATGTCAGTAACCTGGGTATTGGGGGGGGGATTCTCCTCCTTAACCCATCTTATTGTTTACTTACAGTTATAATGGAATTTGTTTCTTTTTCTCCCCTTTGTCTCCCTAGCTTTGTGAAAGTTCTAATGGGAACCAAGACCTGGATCTCCAACAGGAGAAGATAAAAGTCCACCAAAAACTGACCTTTGGCAGTTCGCAGGTCAGCCAAGAGACCCAAACAGAGTATCTGGACATAAATATGGAATCTGTAGTCAGCGGCCAAAACAGCTTTGGAGGGGCTATTGAAACTTTTAAGAGACAGTGGTCACTGTGGAATCAGGGACAGTTTCTAAGAACCAGTGATGGAGACAGGCCAACCCAGCCAGGCAGTTCCTGCGGCAGGAGCTGAGCTGACTACCCACTCCAGTTTGCCCAGAATGGAGGGTTTCTGGGCTCATGAAACTTCCAGAGCTGAAACGGGGAGAGTGCCGGCAAACCAGGATGAGTAGGTTTCTCTACATCCTGCTTCTCTAGCTTCTTTCTCAATACTCGAGGTTTGTTCTTGGGAGAAATTCTGTGACCTACTTCAGTTATTTCTTGCAAAGCCCTTTCCTGTTGAAATTAGTAGGGGTCTGTTTTTTATTTCTGCATTACAGACCCCTGACTGGTATAGACATTGGCACAGGATGTGGGTTGCAGGCACGAAACCTTCAGGGAAATCAGATAATCTGGTCTCAGTTATCTGGCCAAGTGAAAATTCATTCACTATTCAGGGAAGGGACATCAGGTGCCACCGAAAGTTACTTCTCACTGGTGCTAGCCTGAAATTAAGCGCTCATGGAGGGTTGGCCTTGAGGAAGGTGAGTAGCTGCTTCTGTAGGAAAGTAAGAGGGTCAGGGAACTGCGGGGACTGGATGTGGAGTGGCTGCTGCGTACGTTCTGCACGGCTACGAAAAGACAATGATGTGCTCCGACCCCTGTGTACGTGGTAAGATAATAACTAAAACCTTGGAATTTTCCAGGACTACGATAAAGACATTCTCATTTTTAGCAGCTGCACAACCAAGATAATGAAAATCTAAATGCCAAGTTCAAGCCTACGTGTTGCAGCATTCTAAAATGGGTCAAATCCACAGTCTCTCCTAACGTCTTTTGTGAAAGTTAAGAACATCCACAAAAGAGAGTGAGATCTCGAAATGGAGACAGAGCTACAGGCACGAGGCAGTGATTGTGGCACACACCAGTGCTCGATCACCACCAAACTGCCCTTGTCACTCAAAGCACTTCTGCCTTCCTTGAAGATGTTACTGCTTTCTCAGCCGATGGAGTCACGCTACAGTAAGAACTGAATCCTCCTCATGACCCCTCCTCCCCTCGGCTACTCCTTCTTCTCTATTTCTATCAGTGGAAGCAGTTCCCAGTTTATCCTGAAAACAAAAGTATATGTAACAAAACAATTAGGGGCTTTGTTAATTTAATTTGCAAAATTCTGGTGAATACTTATAAATAGAACCTGACAGTATTTGGTGCAGGAGAAAATAACGCAATTTTTAGATCAAGCTGACTTTAGTAATGTGGGTACACTGACCATACATTCTAGATGCCATGTGTTGGTTGTTCAGCAGCTAAAACCTGAACTCCATAGTGCCCCATGACATTAGTAAGGCGACAAAAAACATTTGAGGGATCATAGAGGAAAGAATTAAAAAACTAATAGAATACTATGCAGCTGTAAGAAAAACATCTCTTACCCTTTGAGACAGCATGGAGGGACCTGAAATAAGCCAGTCAGAGAAAGACAAGTAACATATGATCTCACTTATATGCGGAATCTAATGAACAAAATAAACTGACGAACAAAGTAGATCCAGCCCGGCTGGTGTGGCTCAGTGGCTGAGCATCGACCCATGCACCAAGAGATCCCCAGTTCAATCCCCGGTCAGGGCACATGCCCAGGTTGTGGGCCCGATCCCCATTAGGGGGCATGCAGGAGGCGGCCAGTCGATGTTCTCTCTCATCAATGTTTCTATCTCTCTCCCTCTCTCTAAAATCAATAAAGAAAAAAAAAGATTCAAAATAGATCCAGAGACATGGAAGCAGAGAACAGACTGATGAACCTCATAGGGAAGTGGGGAGGGGAGGCAGGAAGAGGTAAACCAAAGAACGTATATGCATATATGCATAACCAATGAACACAGACAATAGTGTGGTGAAGGCAGGGGGGGCAGGAGCAGGGAGGAGCGGGTCAATGGGGGGAAAAGGTGGAGACATCTGTAATACTTTCAACAATAAAGATAAATTAAAAATAAAAAACTGTGGCCCTGGCCAGTTTGGCTCAGCGGTTAGAGCATGGGTTTGATTCCTGGTCAAGGGCATGTACCTGGGTTGCAGGTTCCATCCCTGGCCCCAGTTGGGGTCATGCAGGAGGCAACCAATCGATGCAACCAATCTATGTGTCTCTCTCATATCGATGTTTTTCTCTCTCTCTCTGCCTCCCTCCCTTCCAGTCTATCTAAAAATCAATGGAAAAATATACTCGGGTGAGGATTAACAAATAATAATAATAAAAATATATAATAAAAATAAAAAATTATTGCAGATTAGAATAATGAGTGAAATTTCCTTGGTTGTCAATCATTCACTCAATCAAACTACAACCCCACAAAGGACCTGGAAGGTGAACTCTGTACCAAGTTCTTTGAAACACATTGGTGAGGAGAGTGCAAGCATTTCTAAAAATTATTTTAGTAACTGGAGGGAGAAGGGGCAGTTGAAATGGTCTCCCTGGACGAATGGGAATGAGAGGACAGCAGAGTTGCAGAAGCCACAGAGCAGTAAAACTTTTGGGGTAAACTGAGTGTAGGGCTGTGAGAGACAGCAAGCTACCACAGTAACCTGAATGAGGTGTTTGACAGTGCTTAAGGGATCACAGGGGCTATATGGCAAAAATAATGGGTATCCCGCTGAGGTCCTACTTGATTTTTATAACCAGCCACGGCAGAGACTTGTGACATGTCACTCAATTTCTATTCTTAAATTACTTCATGAAATCACAGATCTTTAAATAGTGAAGAAACCTGATGACCTTGAGAATGTAACTGTTAAAACTGCAAATAAGGGTAGCTCTGTAAGTCTTCCATAAGGAAGGAGATTGGGAAATACTCAGAAAATTGTAGATTTGTTTTCTGCCTGTGGCTCAGAGCTTCTACTAGTCCCTGAGTATGTAGGAAGCCACTGTGACCCAGAGACACAACTTATAAGGAGTAGTAATTAATGGCATTGTAATGTTTGTCTATATGATAATAGACCCTGTATGACTCCGAAGATACCACCTGCTACTTTCCCAGTTCTCGAACACATAATTCAGATAAGTCTTTGGCAACTGAAAGGCTCCTACTTTAGCTCCCTGGAGCACAGGCTGTTTTGATAGGAAAGTTTTGTGAAACTTCCTTTACATGCCAACATAAATAAGAATAATTGCATTCCTAGTGGAATCACAGACATTACCATCACTATCAAAGATGTGAAATGTGCAAAGACAGTGATTCTGGTCACCTCTCTTCTAGCTCTCCACCTCAGCTAGTGCACAAGTAGGTTTTGGAGACCAGCAGAGGACTATCAGTGAACATAATCAGATAAAGACTTCAATTGTAACTGATTCTGCAAATGAGTAAAACCTCGGTAACTGCCATCCACTTATTGATCTGAGGTGTGTTCTTTCCTCTACATTTACTTTGCTGTCATTTTGAAGGAACATATACTTTCATTGTTTTGCCTCAGGATTGTCTCGGCTCTCTTGCTCTGAGACACACTTCAGTTGGGAGAGAACCTGACCATTTCACAATCTATAGACCTGCCTACAGGTCCACTTCATTGAAAGGATCATTGTAATTGGATTTGGAAGGAAGAAGAAGCAGAAGTCTTAGACACATTGAAGAGGGTGAGAAATAAAACCCATGAAAAGAAAGAAACCTACTGTCGCTGAAGTTTCTGAAGATCAGTCGATCTGGGATGTCAGGACATCACCTGGAAGGTAAATAACTCATTACCACCCTTTGTAGCTCTTACTGTTATGTAACAAGCTCTTTTTTTTTTTTCTTTATTCATTTTAGGAGAGAGGAAGGGAGAGGAAAGGAGGAGAGAGATAGAAACATCAATGAGAGAGAACATCGACTGGCTACCTCCTGCACGCCCCCCACTGGGGATTGGGCCCACAACCTGGGCATGTGCCTTGACCGGGAATTGAACTGGCAACCTCTTGGCACAGGGGTCAACACTCAACCACTGAGCTACACTGGCAGGGCCAATCTCTTGATTTTAAAGCCAAGTGTACCACGTTTGGATGACAACTTTGTCACATTTACCAGGTGACCGAAACTGTGTGTGTGACCCAGGACCAGGAAAATATCTACAGTTATTTGTAGCCAAAGTACAAGCAGCTCTTCTCTTTGACCTTCATGAACCAGCCTATTCTATAACAGATCAAAATGCCGAATAAAGGCTCTGTAAGCTTTTTAAGGTTATGGGGCAAAACTATTTTCTCTTAGGCACACACACATTTTCCTCTTGAAACAAAATTCTGGCTCTGGTAGAAGCTCCGTATATTACCACGTAGCCTAAGCTATCTGCCATGAAATGGTGCTTTCCCACCACCCTCGTCAGTCCATGTGCCCATAAGCAAAGGAAGTAGTTGACCCTTGAACAATGTGGGTTTGAACTGAGCAGTCCATTTAATATGCTGATTTTCTTTCAATAAATATGTGGCCCTCACTATTCCTGGGTTTCACATCATCAGATTCAACCAACCATGGATTGAATACAGTGCATTTGACCCAATGTTGGGAATCCACAGAGAGCCAATGTATATGATGTGCTACACCATTTCATACAAGGGACTTGAACAACCATGGAGTTTGGTATCTGTAGAGCTCTGGAACCAATCCCCTGCAGATATCAAGGGACATCTATATTATGTTTTGGGGGAGTCAAAAGTTATACATGAATTTTTGATTGCATGGGGTTTGGCATCTTTAATCTCCAGATGTTCAAGAGTCAACTGTAATACATTCAACTCCAAAAGGAGAAGATCCCAGCACTACTAGTTAATCATATATATATCAATAGCCTCACAGGACATTCAAAAAGAACGGCTGATTGTGGAGAAGAAAGCAATTCTGTCATTTGCAGAATGACTACAGATGTTTCACATACTGTGGTGTTGTTGTTTTGTCTTGTCTTTTGCTTTTCTGTTCCTGTAAATTTAAGCAGATAACACATTGGGGAGGTATATTTTTTTATAATCTCCTTAAACCTTTCTGTGGCAAATTTCTCTGAATTCCTCATAATGAGGCAAATGGAATTGCAAAAAATAAGTTATTTTAAAAAATGACAAAAGCCCTTTCCTCCGGAACTGGAAGTGGTGTTGGTAATGAAAGACAATAGCTTGGGTTTGTGTGTGTGTCTTTCATGGAAGTATACAACCCACTCCCAGAACTGTCCTTTCTAATTTGATACAAATGGGCTATTTGCCTTGTTGGTTTAAACACTGAGCAGAACTGGAAAGGAAACAAACAAACAAAAAAGTCACCTGTAAGTTACTGAGAAGCAGTCAGCCCTCTGGGAGTCAGGATAAGGGTAATTAGCTGGGAAGTCCACATTTTAATTTGCCCGAAGAGAAACAAATGAAAAACATTATAGACTCTGTGTACGTGTTTGTGTGTGTATGTATAGCTGCTTTAATTTGCCAGGATCCAGTTTTCTCTTCCCCACTTTGAGTAAGACCCAGATGCCACTGCCAATACTGTGATACTTATTTAATAGGGAGCAGTGGGTGGCAGGCTTTTTTTTTTTCAGCCTGCTGGATTTGTCTCATTCCTTGCCAGGCACAGCTTTCACCCCTTACATCCACTGAGCACTGCAGAACAACTGTAAGATGATTTTGCATGCCTCTCATTTCTCAGCTCCCAGTAATTTGCTCAACAAATAACAGAAAGCCCAGTTATTTGCTGCTAGCAAAAGACAGCTTCCTCTCCTTGGAAATACAGGATGTATCACTTAGATCTCAAATCTTGAGTGTGCTGTAACTTTTTCAACATTTTAATCTTTCTCTCTGCCAACTGCAGTTGCAATGTGCTTTCCTATTTCACCTTTTCCTTCCACTTCCTTTTCATTATTGTGTTATGAGCAATGCATTTCGAATTTGTTCTTTCATTAAAAAAAAAGTGTTGACAAATTCGTTGCTGTCTCCTACGATTGCGATTGTGGCAGGAAAGAAGTATAAATGCATGTGTCTGCATACATTTTACAAAGTAATAGGAACGACAGGTTACATTTTAATAAAATGGAGAAATTCATTTGATGGGTGAGTTGTCCCGACCTGTCAAAAGCTGTTCGAAAGACTGGGCTAGAATTTAGTACAATAGATCCTTGACATCTATGTAAACTCTTAAATCCATGGATACCAACCCCATACTGCAGTTCTAAATGAAATTACATGCTAAACTGTAACTTCAAATGCACACATAGTTCTCAAAGGCAGCAGCACTGAGAAAACAGAAACATGTGAGATGCAGATGTTGTCTCCCTGATATCTTTGTCAGACCTTCCTCTTGCTCCTCCCCCTCCCCCGAGGCCTGTCACTCAGCAGGTCACTACCCCTCCCCCCACCAGTCCAATATAGCTTCTGACACCTGCTACATTCACACCAAACCAGCAGACCAATGGTCCCGACATCTTCCTTTCAAGTTCCCCCTCCAACATGAGGATGACACTTCATACAATGCCTTTCTTCCAGTTTTTGTGGGAAAGGATACGGCAAGCCCCCCTTAGCCCCCCTTTATTTCTGCCTGTTTCAGTAGACTGAAATATTAAGTGGGAGATTATTTTTCCTTTAAGGCTCTTTTCTCTTCTTCCCTACACCTCTTTTTTTGCTAACTAATGCCACTCACATCATACTACCCTCTGCTCATAATCGCTAGGAAAGTGGGTCCTTCCCAACCTTGCCTGCAGCTCTGGATTCAGGTTAATTTCAGGAGAAGGGCACATTGCAGACCTCGGGGGGGGGGGTCACATATAAGGAAGGAGGAATGGTGACCACTCTCCTGTCTGGAATAGTCCTCACCACCTTTGATAGGGATCGTTACCGAGCAACTTCCACAGGAGTCAGTGGCTAAGAAAGAGAAGGACATCACGTTTTTTTTTCCAAGAGCAAGAAGCTTGTTTATGACTTCTTGTGTGTGCACCTCACACTGTGCTGGACATATGGCTGCTGCTTAATAATTAATAATTTTTTTCTTTATTGATTTTAGAGAGAGAGGAAGTGAGAGGGAAAGAGAGATAGAAACACTGATGAGAGAGAACATCGATTGGCTACCTCCTGCATGCCCCCCACTAGGGATCAGGCCCACAACCTGGGCATGTGCCCTGACTGGGAATCGAACCAGCGACTACTTGGTGCATGGGTCAACGCTCAACCACTGAGCCACACCGGCTGGACAATGGTTAATAATTTAAGAAGAAACAAAATGACATCAGATTGAGGAGAGAATCTACTGTTGTTGTTTTTTAAGTAAAACCTTAATTCCTTTATAATTCAGAAAGATGGGGAGAGGGAGCTTGTACAGGGAGAAAACTATTCAAAGCATGAATCACCTTCATGTTTATATTTATTCTAAATAAATTTGTATATTTTTACTATTTGCTTACATTTGTTTAATAACTCTATTTTCAGTTTTTAGGAGGAAAATCTGAAAGAGGTGGCTGTTTCATTTCTCCACAGGACAAGACACTGAAGCACAGAGTGTAAAATCACAGTATTACTTTGTGGGTGTTTCACCTACACATAGGGATAGTATATAAATGAGATCGTTAATTAGTAAATGCAAAATTATAAATGCTGATCAAAAAGAACATCTATTAATTCTAATTGGGCAACAGTTAAAGGAATGAGGGTAGCCTGATTTTTAAAAGGTCATTTAGATTACTTGTTTTTAGAGGAACAAAGAGATTGATTTTGGTTGTATATTATTCGAATGAATCATTAAGTATTTTATAAAAAGTGTAGGTGAGTGCATTTTCCATGGTGTATCTGATATCTGTTCTCTAAACCTGACCTGAAGACATCAGCAGAGCGCTGTCGTCACTCACCTGCTAGGGTGTCCTTATTCCCATTCCCTTATTCACACCCAGATTCTGACATCTATATTCACTGCATTCCAAAAAAAAGAAAATATCTTTTACAAAGAAAATGGAGTTATGATCAATGTTTTTTATTCGTTTTTTAGAGAGAAAGGAAGGGAGACAAAGAGAGACAGGAAAACATCCATGTGAGAGAGAAACATCTATTGTCTGCCTCCCACACACACCCTATTGCGGATGAAGCCTGAAACCTGGGCAAGTGCCCTGACTGGGAAGCGAACCTGTGACCTCTCAGTGCATGGGATGACACTCAAACCAGCTGAGCTACACTGGCCAGGGCTATGATCAATATATATATATATATTTTTTTTTTATCCTCACCCGAGGACATTTTTCCATTTTTTGTTCAGCTAGAGTGGGAGGGAGAGAGAGGAAGAGAGAGAGAGAGAAACATCGACGTGAAAGGGACACATTGAGTAGCTGCCTCCCACACGACCAACCAGGGCGGGGGACAAACTGCAACCGAGGTACATGCCCTTAGCGGGAACCGAACCTGGGTCTCTCTGGACCGCAGGCTGATGCTCTAACCGCTGAGCCAAACCGGCCAGGGCTGATCAATATTTTGAAGCAGAGGAAGAAAAAGCATTCATAAAAATTAGTCAATTCAGTTTCATGGTTTACATACTGCAAAATACAGCTGTTTGACCAGATGTTTTACTTATTTTGTTGGATTTATCATTGCGATGTGGTTGAGCCTCTTCTTCAATGCTAATATAACTCAATTATTCTTTATAAAAATAACCTCATCTGATGCCGACCATAAATGTGTACGGCACATTTTTAGTAGTGCTAACAATTTAGGATTTACAATAAAACAAGTTTTGCAGGAAAAATATGAAAATTACTGACAGTTTTTTAGAAATGCCATTAGAAAGCCTACAATATTAATGGGTTATTTATTAAAATACTTGACAATTACTCAGTGCTGACTATCAGAAAGCTCAACAGCAAATAAATACAATCATCTCAGAAATTATAAAGAGCGCAGAAGCCGGACACCTGGAACACTGAGGCCTTTGCCTTCACGCTTCCCAAGCTGAGGGACCCCTTCCCTTTATTCTTATCACCTCTCTTTTCTTTTTTTTAACCAGGAAGGAAGGGGCCTCCCAATGTGATTTATTCCAGGCCTTCAACCTCAAATTTGGCCCTGAATGGTGCCTTTGAAGGCTAAAGGAGGTCCAGATGAAAAGGAGGCTGACTGGAAAAATCCACAAAGAAATTCATTATACAGATTCACATGCCACAAACCCTTAATCAAAAACCCTGAACAAAAATCAACAGGCGACAAGAGGCTGCATCCGGAAGTTGTTGGAGGAAGAGTGGGGAGAGAAAGGCCATCTGGACGGGAAGGTGGGGTTGGAACAATCCCCATAACAACGCTGTGCTGACTCAAGCAAAGTTAGAAAACACAAAAGTCTGGGAAGGGCAAAAGAAGTATGAAGTAGAGGATCAGCTAAGGGGGAAATGATTTTTTATGGATACACACGTGTTGCATTTTGATAAGAAACGTTTGTGGCGGACCTATCATGTCCTATCGAGACACCATTATTTATTAGCTCAATACCTTATTTCGCCTTTACATTAGTCTTATAAAGTAGTCCTACTTAGTGGTGATGGTGCTGCAAATTATGGATGAGAAAACGACTGTCAGAGGAAGAGGGAGCTGATCAATCTTAAGTGTGAATGCGTAGAGCTGAGGATTGTGGCTGAAAAGAATGAGACCCCAAATGCACACTGAAGTCTGGCTCCGAAGCCCAGGCTTTTGTATTGAACCACACTGCCTCCTAATCTTTTCTAGTTGTAACTAGGAATACACACTGTAGACACGTTTTCAAAAGAGGACATTTATTCTTATGCAAATAAAACATTAAAGTCATAAATTTAGATATTTATTGTGCACCTAAATCACTTGGTTCAAAAATGCAGATTCACTGGTCCACTTTCAAACAATCCTACTCAGTAGGTCTGAGGCTATCTTTGGGTACAATGAATACATATTTTTAGAAATACGGAGTTTCAAGTACAGTTCTGGATCGCAAACGATTGAATCTGACTTTGCTGCTATGATTAAAAAAGTAGGCATGTTTGGCAAGCAGAATAATGGCCCTCGAGAGATGTCCCAGGCTTAATCCCTGAAACCTGGGAATATGTTACTTTACATGGTTTGAAAGACTTTGCAGATGTAAATGAAGGATTCTGAGATTTGAATGGGGAGATTATTCTGGATTATACAGGTGAACCCAGTATAATCAGTATGGCCACTGTGATGACAGAAGAAGGCAGAAGAGTCAAAATCAGGGGAGATGTGATGAAAACAGCAGATAGAAAGAGGGGGTATGAAGATGAAGCACAGTCCGAGCGGTATCACTGCTGACTTGAGTGATGGAGGAAGGAGCCATGAGCCAAGGGATGCAGGCTGCTTCTAGAAGCTGGGAAAGGAAAGGAAACAGATTCTCCCCAGACCCACTGGAAGGCATGCAGCCCTGCCAACACCTTGATTTTAGCCAAATGAGACCCATTTTGCACGTCTGAAATCTAGAATTGTAAGATAATAAATATGTCTTGGTTACGCTACTACATTTGAAGTAAATTTTTACAGCAACAATAGTAAACTAATACAGAAGCATGTTGAGGTGCTCATCTTTATATGTACTTCTAAAATACACGAACGTATAGTCTGGGGACAGCAAACACCATCTGCCCTCTAAGCACATCTCTTCACATTTTATTAATAGTTTAGTGTGCCCACGTCCTAGTCTCATTACTCCTTCTTTAATGGATCTTGTACCTGGAAACTTTTTCAGAGGATATCCCTTGGGTACTAGAGCAGAAATTTATGTTGAAAGTTCAAGTATCCCAAGCTCCTCCTAATCCCCAAGAAACATACCACAACACTGAGTAGTGACCTCCTTGTGAGATTTTCTTCTCCATGCAGATTTGCTTGGTTGTCCATTCATTCTTGTAACTACCTGAATACATTACCACTCATGTTAGATGTTCAGTTAATGTGTTTCAAAGAAATGCAGTAATGAGTGAAAATAAATGAATACAATTATCCCTGTCATGACTAGTCCTACTTAGTTTTGACTAATGTAATAACATCATCCCGATAAATATATATTATTCCAAACAGAGTGCACAGAGTAAGAAAAATAAGGCAATTTATCTAAATGGGTTGTGTGTTTTTTATTAATGGGTGTGATAAGTGAGTATGTATTTTGGAACTCCATGTGGCATACTTAACATACATGAATAGCATCCACTAAAGTTTCTTCTCAGCCAAGAGTTCCCCTATGAGAAATTTCATCACTGAGGAAATGACAGTAGTTGTTCAACTCTAGAGTTAATTTGTAAATCATTTACAAAAGGCCCATAAACTGTTTAGTGTAGTTAGCTTTAAATATAATAGTAATGGAGGAAACTATGACCACTTGAACAGAAAATGCCAGAAAGCCAACAGATTGACATTCAAATGACTCACGCTAACTCAGGATGTATCCATGCTTTCCTTGGCTTGCAAGACTTGATTCAGCTTAATGACAAAGGAAAGCTATACTGATTTGCATTTCGGCAAGTCTACTACACCATCTCGAGTTTCACCATCTATGTTGAAACAATGGCACTTCTCTCAAAATAGAAGATTTGCTTCAAGATACAAGAATTTTGCAAGTTTATTTTACAAGCTAGTTGTTTTTCTTCTTATTTTAATTTAAGAAAACAATAAGGTAAAATGAATAGTTAATTATAACAAAAACAATATTTTATTTAAATCACTTATAAACTAGGTACCATTACAAAATTATAGTGCTTATCATTTTGGGGTGGAACAATACCAAAATCAACTAATGAACCAGAATAGAGTAACACAATCACCATGTCTAAGGGGATTAAAGATAAGGGAGAATTTCAAATAATTTGGGAAATTATTGCTTAGTCAATAATTAGATGGAAATTGGCTATATTGAAAGGAAAAAAAATGAGTTAGAATCATACCCATATCATACACAGCAATAAACACCTAATGATTTAAAGAACTAAACATAAAACTATTTAAAAAATATCAAACAAAAGTTTTGGTAACTTTGGATTATGAATTTTTTTTTCTAAAAAAATTCAAAACCAAAAGCCATGAATGAATAACCCTATAGAGCTGAGTATGTCAAAATTTAAAATTTCATTGTGATAACTTAAGCTATTCAAATAATTAAAATATAAATTATACTTTGAAAAAAAATCGTACTATATTAAATAAACAATTTAATGTGCAGAATATACAATACTCATACATGATTAAGAAAAGTATGTATACTCCGAGAGATAATGAATATAAGATTTAATCAATCAATTCACAGTCTAATAAGTACAAATGACAAAACCTATTTTATAATAGGGAAATGTATATTAAAAACCACAAGGAGATATCTAGATATCTCATTAGATAGACAAAATTTTAAAGAGTTGAAAAATGATGTGGGGAAATGAGAACTCTCCTCTACCATTGATGAGTATACATTAGCAAAAGTTAATGAGCCGACTTGGTAACATATACTAAAAATTTAAGTGATTCTATTCTTAACTTCAGAAACTTCATCCCTACAATACTGTCTTCATTAATATTTTCACCTGTAAACAATAATATAAATGATATCTATTGTAATATTGTCTCATAATTTTGAAATATTAGAAACACCCAAGTGCCCATCAAAAGGGGAATTTTATATATTTTAAAATCTTCATAATATGGAATATGATACAACCATTGAAAATATGAAGTCTTTATGAATTGACATTAAAATGTCTCCAGAACATATTGTTCAATATAAAATCAAGTCTTAGAACACACAAAATATGATCCTACTTATGTTTTTAAAAAAGTTATTTGTATAAAACACACCCATGTAAATGTACAGATAGGATTGACAAGTTCTTTAATTGGGGATGTCTCTTTGGAGGGGGTTGTGTGAGGAACAGATTATGGAGATATTCCATTTTAATAATTTTCTATACAGTTTAAATATTTTGTAATATAAAATATATGTATTTTACTATTAAAAAACCAAAAATATTCTTTTAATAAACATTTCCACATTTTGAAGTTAGAAACAAAATTGTTCATTGAAGTGAGTATATTCAGATTTTTAACAACTGATTACCCTTTAATTCATGCAAGTTTTCTTACCAGAGAGCACCAGCAGGGCTGTGATCATTACATAAGTTATTCAAATTAAATACATAATATAAAATACACAACACACACAAGCTTCTCAAGGTGATTGCTACTAACACCTTGCAGCCTAACTTGTGACACAGAGTCTTCCACTTGACATGTTCCAAGATTTCACAGTCATGAAATTTAATTATAATTCATAGAGTTTGAAATTGAGAAGAAAAATCCCTCTGTGGCCCTATTTCTCCTCTGTATTCAGTTTTTGACTCTTGATAAAATATGTCTGATTTATTTTGGGTTTTCTTTCTTTTTTTTTTTTAGCAGAGCAATCTAGTAATGGGACTCAATTTAGGGGCGCTTCCCCCCTTTCCTTCTAACCTTCCTTGTCTTGGATTTGTATCAGTGGGCCCATGATAACCTCCAACGGTCCTTTAAATACCTCTTGCTTTTCTTTAAGAAATATTTGACTCTCCTCCATTCCTTCTGGGCTGAAATTCAAAGTACATCAAAGATAAAATTGAACCTTAAAAAGTACAACACCTACATGGATTTCTCAAGATTACAGAAAAATATTGCTGAGTTGACTCTGCATATACTATTTCTATGATTGTAGAAACAGGAGGGAGAATATTTTTCAAGACCCAGTGTGACCAACCACGAAGTAAAATGATTGTGGTGAGCCTCAACCCAAGGGCGACATCCCAGGAAACTGACAGACCAGAGGCAGCTCCTTGGTGAAGGTTGACAGAGTCTGCCAAGGAGCCAGATGCTGCTGTCACGAACAGGACAAATGGACTGCAGCGTGGTGTCTGTTTCCTGTGATTAGCATCAGCAGCACCCGTCACTCCTTTCTCTAGATTAATTAGTAAAATCTGATGTGAAGAATTTCAATAAAATGTTTGTTCAAAAGGGGGAAAAGAAGCATCTGTTTCAGAGTTGTTTTTCTCTCTGTCATAGCCTGTCAAATGTGTGTGTGTGTGTGTGTGTTGTTTTTTATATGTTGTTTCTATTCTTACATTTGCTGGACATGAAAATCATGCTGAAGAAGAGCTAAAGGCAGTATTGTTTGATTCTTATTTTATGATACTTTTCCAGTATTAGTCTTATGGGTCAGGAGTCAATGTTTTACACTTTTCCTTCCTTCATTTCTCTCTTTCTTCCTTCTGTTTTTTTCTTTGTGTGATAGATAAGTTTTATATAAGAAGCAAAACATTATATTAAGACCAATAACACCTTTAATGGCACAAAGCTTAAAAGGAACCATACTATACTGTGAAAGGTCAAGGAGACGGGGACCCGAAACAATTCTTACCCCTTAAATGTAAAAATGCAGGTTCTTTCCCTCTCAACTTCTCACATGACAGTTACTGGTTGATTAGGAAAAAAACACAGAGTGGCCAAAGGCTAGTATAAATTGTAATATAGTTTATAAATAAAAAATATATTACATTATTGAGGTTTTTCCTTTTCTATAATAACGTAGTGAAAACAATTCATACTTGAATAGAGCTTTACCGTCTCTATGTACCTGTCATGTGTATTGCCTTATTTTGTCTTTACAATAAAATTTAGAGATGAGGGAACTCAGTAGCATAGACTTGCCCAAAGGCGGGCAGCTGAAAAGTGCCAGGACAGGGACTCACAGCCCTGGATTTTCCTTCTCCAATTTCAGAGCTTTTTGATTATGCCACCGAAGCTTCAAGAATGTAAGCTATTAGAGAAAAGTACAAATAAAAGATGCATAAAAATATTGGTGCAACTATTCGGAAGGCTGGGTCAAGTACCGTTCTTCATCTTAAGAAGGAAAAGTTAGATGAATAGACAGATGTATTATTACTACAACCAGGAGTTTCATTATCTTATTTTTCCCATTTGTTTTAAAGTCTGTGTCAGGCTACATTAGGGTTATTTAAACAATGATATGACTGACATTTGATTTAGTAGTATTAGATTATTTTGGCATCCCTATATCATAGGTTTTACGGTCCATTTTTCTAAAAAGCAGCGTAAACGATGTGCTTGATATCAGTCAGGAATGGTAGAGCTGGCACACAGATGAGGCATTTTTTTCCAACTCCATTTACTGAACTTCTCTCTCTCCATTATATCCACCTCTCTCCATTTCTACTCATCCACTTACATGGTGTTTCATGTCTCTCATCTAGTACAATATAAGTTACTTCAATAGCCTTTTCTTGGAAAATTATATACATGTATTTTCACCAAGTGTACAGAGGTATACAAACTCAATATTTCCATGACACAAGGCTGAAGAGGTGACTGCTGGGGGTCCTTACCTGTAACACTTCAAGATGCCTATGCTTTATTAGTTAATAGCCAAAGACAGTAAAAATCTAAGTATGTTCAAAATGGGTTATCTAATATTGAATGTAAACTGTACATGAAAAAGTAAAATTTTAAATAAAAAATACCCCTCCAAATGCACACATTACAGCTATTTTATTTAGTTAGTGGATTAGTTAGTTCATTTTTATTGAATTGATTGGGTGACACTGGTTAACAAAATTATACAGGTTTCAGGTGCATAATTCTAACACACAGCATCTGTACACTGTATTGTGTGTTCACCTCAAGTCAAGTCTCTGTCCATCACCATTTATCCTCCCTATACCCTCCCCAAACTCGTCCCTCCCCCTCCCTCGGACCATTACCAAGCTGTTGTCCATATCTAGGAGTTTTTCTCTTTTTTGCTCAATTCCTCCATTCCCCCCCAGCCCCACCCCCACCCCTGACAGTTTACTGAAAGCACAAATTATAGCTCTCTTTTAAGAGCTACCATTATACGCTGTTCTGAGAAAGGAACACTTCATTCAGATTTAGAAGTATGATTTCTTAGTGAGAGAATCGTTTATAGTTTGAAGCCCTGCCTGGTGGCCAGTTTGAAATGTGTTTATCCCTCTTTCAAAGGCAGCTGAATCTCCAATCTGCTTCTCAGCTGAATCAGAACAATTAAGGGAATTCTAGCACATGTTTTTCCTAGCTCAAAGTCACTCCCCATTTGGGGTGAGTAAAGGTCTACAGAAGGAGAAACCTCAGAATAGGCAGGTTATTTCAACTTTAAATTAGAAACCAGAGAGGGCAAAATGATTCCTTTCATGGCGAATGAAGATAAGGTAAAGAAGCCATACCCAGGGCTAAGGAAGAATAGCAGCCATCATGATAGTCATAGAGCTTATACTTGCAAATTTAAAGGTGGAGAACACAATATGACCAGCTTGAATTGTTATTAATTTTTAACCAAAGAGTTTATTTACTTAAATTACTTTGATAACCTATTTATAATTAAATTAAAAACTGGCTAACGTATAGAATATTAGGTTAGTTTTTAAAATATTAATATTATAATAAATATCAAGATACCTTAAATTTTCTCCCTATAAGTAAGATAAAATATAGAATGTATCAAATGATAGATCTGTAATCATATTTGCAACCAACTTGCAATACTGTATTTGACACTTTGAAAAATGTGGTTTATGTCTGCTATATATACTACATACGTGGAATCAAAGTGA
This sequence comes from Tadarida brasiliensis, assembly GCA_030848825.1. NCBI lineage: Eukaryota > Metazoa > Chordata > Mammalia > Chiroptera > Molossidae > Tadarida > Tadarida brasiliensis. The sequence goes on along the minus strand of CM061257.1, from coordinate 230,126,995 downwards.
TCAAACTCGCAGCAAATACGACACTTCTGTCAGCTGTGTATCAAACCATGTGCAATTCTATCAAATAAAAGATAAAAAATGGTGCACCTGTGTAGGGCACTGACCATGCCTGGAGTTTGAGGACCGGAGGTTGCTCTGGGTGAGTCAGTGAGTGAGTGGTGAGTGAGTGTGAAGACCTAGGGCATTACTGTAAATTACTCTAGACTTTATAAACACTGTACACTTAGGCTACTCTAAATGTATCAATTCTTCTGCTTTTTCTAATAATAAATAAACCATAGCTTACTGTAAATATTTTGTCATAAACTTTAAATTTTAAAAAATTTCAACTTTTTTGCAATAACAGCTTAAAACACAAACACATTTTACAGCTATACAAAAATATTTTCTTTCATAAATATTCAATCAGCTATTTTCTATTGTTAATTTTTTCCTTTCTTTCTTTTTTACTTTTTAAGCTTTATTAAAAGCTAAGACACAAACACACACACTGCCCTAGGCCTACAGGTTCAGGATAATCAATATCACAATATCACCTCTCCATCTTTTCCCCCTGGTAGGTCTTCAAGGGCAATAACAAGCATGGAGCTGTCATCTCCTTTGATAACAAGGCCTCCTCCTGAACACCTCCTGAAGGACCTGCCTGAGGCTCTTCTTGAGAAGGTGTCACTCTTTTCAGAAATATGTCCATGATGGATTGCTTGGATTGTTCCTTTTTTTTTCATCATAAATTTTCTTGTAAGCAGAAAATTCACCGTGAACCTTCTGCTCTATTAATAAAAACATTTTGGTTTGGGGGTCCATGTCTTCAAACTTTTTAAAGAGCTTGTTGAGGTCTGCAAAAACTTCTGCTAAACACTTTGCTATAAATTTTATTGGAGGTTCTTCTTGTTCTCCTCCTTCAGTTTCCATTTTTCCTGCCTCTTCTTCAGCTATGTGTTCCAGTTCCAGCTCCAACAACACCTCATTAGTCAGTTCCTCAGTAACTACCTCTAGGAACTCCTCAGTGTCATCCTCATCCATGACCAGGTGGAAGTTGTTTGCCATCTCAACCACAGCCTTACTGATTTTTGCAAACTTCTCATCCTTGGCAAAGCCTTTGACGTCATGGAAAACCTCTTGAGTGTCTTCAGGTACTGAACTTCAAACTTTGACACATGGTCCAAAACAGAGGACAACGTTTGAAATTAGAACTCACAGAAAATCCAAGATAAACGGCACCTCAATAATTTTCCACTAGAAACAAAGTAAAATGTTTCTCCAGTCCTGACCTGTGGAAGGCTTCAACCTTTTATCCTGTCTGACCTCCAATTATGCTTCTATTAATAGTTTGTTTCCTTACAAAAGTACAAAAAGCAAAGGAATAAAAACTAAAGAGTACATTTTTCCTTCCGATCCTTAGTTTGTAGTTTTCCATTACAGGTATGAGTACCTATCTGAAAAGAACGGGGCCCACATTGGTAAAATGTCTGGTGAGGTTTGGCAACTTTATGTTCCATCTTTCCCTATTTGGTTTATCTTTCCCATTTCCTATATGTCATATTTTTTCTGGCAATGCACTTAACAGGCTTCCCAGGTTTAATTTGTGTCCTGTGGGAGCACTATGTTTGCTTGGTTTTGAGGTTGACACTTCTCTTTGGATACTTACCATATGTTTTTACAATATATATTATACCAAGTTCCTGTTTTCTCAGTGCATATTTTTATATGTGGGGGTTAACTAGAGCAAAATGAACAGATTAAATTATATTTCAGTCATAGTCTGGCTTAATTTTCACTTGAATTCATTTCAAACTAAATGTTTCATCCCCATTCATCTTTATTCATTCAACTGTATCCCATGGATGTTTGCCATTTAAACACCTGGTAGTTTTCCCCTCTTGGCAGATTCTTGGACTCGTCCTAGTTTTTCTAGAGCTTTGGTAGAATTAAGAACATTATTTTTCTCAAAGGTGAGGAGAGTTTGGGGGGAAATTTAATGTCACCTATTTCCTTGCCAAAGATATGCTAAGAGGTAAATTTCATAGCTACAACCCTCCCTCCAGGGTTCCATACTTGTTATAAATGTAAATCTTCACAGTGCAGTTGTGGGGATTTAGAAGGTGGAAGCAGCTTAGAGTCATTGCCAAAAAAGCACCAATAAATAGCAGTACTTTCTCTGTCTGTCTCACTATTAACTAAGAAATTCAGGGGACTCAAAAACAGAATCCACGTAACACAACACCAACGCTGCATCTAGCGTCTACTGTGTATTCACTAGCTGCATAGTTTAACCACAAAAGAATTATGAGTTTTTACTATATTTCATTTCCACAAAGTATGAGGGCATCATTATCTTCCCCCTTCCAATCAATGTCCATTTGTCTCTGCCCATGCTATACTTCAGCAGAATTGTTTTGTATGGTTTTATCAATTCTACCAATAAATCCTTCTGCATGTTAAATGATGGCTCAAGATCAACAATAATGGAAAAAACCTGCCGGCCCTCTCTCTGCGTCTCCTGTAGCTGGCATGCCCTACGTTGTAACAGAGCAGAATTCCTTATTAGAGGTAGTCTTGACCTCAATATAGATTAGCTCTTTCTGGGTAAAGATTTCACACCAAACAGAGAAAGATAAGAGCACATTACAACAGGTTTTTCAAATAGCTCCTACAGCCACAAATATAATACGTTCGGTGTGGGAAGTATTGTTAATGATGCGTACATTTTCCCAGCCGCGTTCACACATCGATCAAAACCACGGCCAGTAGCATTGTATTTGAAAGTAAAGCTCACAGGCACGCCACACACACACGTGTGTGTACACGGGGTATCAAACTCTATAATTAAACACATTAACTATTGAAGGAAATTGTACTAATTAAAAACTATGCAATTAGGAAGGTCAATGTGACACTGTGAGGTCTGTCTTTTCTAAGTAAAGTGACCCAGCCTGGAAAAGATAATACCACTTCGCAAAGCACTGAAATAGTCAAAACTGTCCCCACAGTTCTGTGAGATCACGTTAATTCAGGGAGATAAATAATATCTGCCAAACTTTAATTTTGTACATGCATATAATAAATAGTCTATGGCAATTTAGCCTAAAGGAAATTTATTTGGAAAAATATAGATAAAACATCTGTTTGAATTGCGGTGCCTCATCCTATTTCCCATTTTAATTGATTTCAGGCATTTTCCCCCATCTTTGGAAGCATATTCTTAAGCACATTTCTCCAAGAGAAAATAAGTAAGTAAGGATATCATAATTATTTTATCTACAAATGTGTGTGTTATACATATACAAAACGTCCTCTTTGTTAAATATATATATTAATATTTCAGCTCAGTCATTTTCAAACTATGATCTCCTGTTCCAACATATAGACATGAGGATTCCACTAAAATTTGAGTCAAACATAATTTAAATATATCTAAATTTTGTATAATTTAAACACAGCACTATTAGAAATCAAACAAAGTAATATACCAAAATTATATGTGTATTCATTAACTATTTAACTTAATTTATAAAACTATCCATTAAAAAATAGATCAGAAACTCTATATGAAGTTTGATTTGAGCTATCTGATATTTAAGTCAATTAATTTAAATAAATGTTGAGAGTTAAAAATACAAAACTTATTTGTAAATGGGGCTCTGCTTTTAAAATCAGTTTAATTTTTTTCTCCTGCTAACTGTTTTGCATAGTATTCAGCAAGAGAACATATATTTTCCACATAACTCTGGAAAAGCATTATTGAACCCTTTTTTTTCTACATGAAGAAGAGAGTGATGTCAGTAGAGCCTATTAGATTAGGGGTGCTTTTATCTTTTGTGATATGGGTTTCTGTTGCCTTTAGTTTGGTGAAGGTTGGCTGCTGAGCTGGAGATAAGCAAAAAGAACAGTCACATCAAATAACAGTTGGAATAAACTGAATATATAATAGAGCTCAACTCATCCATGCCCTGCCTGTAGACTTAGATATAAACTTTAAATTCAATACTTCTTTAAATATACTAAAAAGTATGTTTAGATAGTCAAACAGATATGACTTAATAAAGTCCATAAGTAAAGAAGAAACACTTGTAATTTTAAATTTGCTATTACAATAGGACTTGGCGCTCTAAGATGAAACCAAACGTTCTCAATCTTATTCCCATCATTAGTCCCGTTTTTGTTTATTCGGGTATGAAATGCTGTAAATATTCTGAGAGTCTATAAAAAATCCTGAAAACACTACTATTTTCTTTCTCTCTGCCTTATAAATAGTATTAGTCTATAACTTTACTCTTCAATGCCACAGGAAGTTTTTTGCTCAATGCCGATGCAGCCCATTGCCCATTACATTCTCTCTGAAAGCCTTCAAGGCTCATTCTCCTGGTCGCCACAGCTTGTCAGAAAACATCCTTCAGCCTTACTCTCGTATGGAACAGAATAGGGTCAATCTTTCTGGACAAGAGTCAAGATCAACAGGATAGAAGAAATCTTATAGTATGATAAAGACATAAAATAATGTCACAAAATTAACGGTGCAAGGACACTCCATGTGGGGATCTGTGCCTTGTCCAGGGGGGAACACCAGGGGGGGCACCAAAATTGCCAAAGGGTACAAGGAAATGGACAGAAACTTCTCTTCAATTTTGGAGCATGGGTTAACTGCATGGTTGATCTAATTAAACATCAGTATTACTCATCAGGGTATAGCAAAAAAGAATAAAATAATGCTGACTGGAATTGATTATATTTTGCTGATCATATATGAATACCATCTTCTGTTCAAAGTTAGAAAATACTGGTTTGAAATCTAGTCTTTCACACTGACATTATTTTTTCCACCAAAATAAATCTCTTTTGGGCCTTTGTTGTTGTTGTTAAGAAGAACAGCAAACTTCAGCTCACAGTGTGTATTACTAAAATGAAATAAGTTAACTCAACCTCTATGATAAAAATGCATAATACTGATGAATAATGCAAGACTCTGGACAAGCATCCTTTGATAGTTCCTTATAATATTCACCTTCAGTGTTTTAAAGAAACAATAGCTTGAAGGTACCAATCCATGAAAAATTGATCTTTGGTACTTTAATATAATTAGTTCTTAATTCCCTCTCTAGTTTCTCTGGATCTGCTTAAGTTTTGAAGCCAACTCAAAGCAACGTTTTAATTCTTACAACATGCAACTTAATGGGAGTTTTTTAGCATCTCAGTGCAATCACCTAACAAATCCCTTTCTCCCTATCCTTCTGATGTCTGTATTTAATTTTTAGCTTTCCACAAACCAGGCATGCATTTACCACAGAGCAATAAAGTAAGATAATCACTGTTACACATTAACACACATCCTGGACTGCCATTTTGTGTCTCGGGAGAGAGAAATCAAGTCTTCCTTCAAAAAAACCGTGGAGGAGGCAGCTACTAACCATCCACTGAGGATATTTTGTCTGTTTCTCCAGAATATTCCCCGCTTTCATTCCACACGATATTTATTTTATTTTATTTGATCATAATGAGAAAATTCAGCACTTAGAACCTAAGTGTTTTACTAGCAGTATCAGATCCTGGGATTCGGTCAGATGAATACGCTGTCTTTTAAGTCTGATTCGGGTACTTTTCAAGGTGTCATCATTCTTTTGGGTCATGAGGGTGTGATAACATACAGCTACACATTAACTGGTAAGGTAGGAAGAGAACAGATGGAGATTTTCCAAATGAACACATAAAATTGTTTGCCAACAAAGGAAGATTTAATCCATTTTTTTCTCCCTTAATAACTAGTCTCTTGTTAGGCTAAATTCAGTCTTTTGTTTCCTTCCTTCAAAAATATTTGTGAATACAAATTTAGCTGGGTGTATCATCTATCCCAAGGTGTGACCTAGTCATTAGAAATTGGCAAGTAGATTCTAATAATCTTCTGTAAGCCAATATTTTTTCTTGTTTTTTTGTTTGTTTTAGGAAAATTATTTTCTTTATTGCCAAAAGAAAGATCTCTAAGAGAGCTAGATTAAAATATATGTGTTAGGGACAAGGGAGGCCAGGAAAAGATGGACAAAAGAGACACTTCTGATCTCATCTTGGACCTGAGAAGGGTCCACAGGTGGGGACCGAAGAAGGCCCAGCCAGCCCACTGGATGGCCTGGGCACGTAACAATCTCTCTGTGCTTCTCTTGAGAGCCCGGTGCAAATTACTCCCGGCCTCCCAGTGCTTACAATAGTCTCATGAGAGCTAATAAAGTGCTTTGCAAAGTAAAAATATAAAAATAAAATGCATGTTTTAGGTTTACTAGAACCAGTGATTCTAATGAACCCAGTCTTATGTTAACATTAGCTGTTCAACATTTTCTAAATCCTGATTCTGAAGATACAGCTTCATCACCCTTTGCCTGTTTATTTACCTTTTTAAAATAAAGAGCATGGTAAAAAAAATAAATGCATTTGGAATTATTTAAAAAATTCAAATTATAGTTCAGAAAAAGAGTAATGAAATCATACACTTTATTGTATTTATGCCAAAGCAAGTAGGGAAGGCCCTGAGCTCAATTATAAAGTGTATATATTGTGCCCTCAGTGACCTTCCTTCTGATCCGGCCAGGTACCCACCTGCCAGAATCCTCCCAAGTTACTCCAGCCTAACCTTTCAGTCCTGGTTTCTGCCTTCTCTTGTCTAGTCCTCCACATAACATTTTCCACTTCCTCGGAGCTCTTTAAGAAATTTAAAGAAACTACTTCAAAATGAGGTGTGAATTATTATGGATGGATTAGTTGGACAAATTTAGAGATATTAAATTGGTAACTTTTGGATATATTATGCATCAAGCTCAAAGCAAATATGTAGACATTTTTTAAAAATTCCAGGACTAGCACTAGCCAGCAGTCATACTCTTGGGAAAACAAAAGAAATTACACATTTTCAAAGCACCTCCAATGAGCCAGACAGCATGCTAGACATTTAATCATTCAATTATCACAGGAGTTTCTGAAAGTAGATCTCATGGTTTCGGATGAGGAAAGTGAGACACAGAGAAAGTTGACTTAAATTACTAAGTTCATGCACACAAAAAGTGATGGGACAGTTGTCTGAACTCAAGTTGTCCAGGCTCTAAAGTCCCATACCCTTCCAAATGCAACTCTACCATCAACTCTCATGAAACCATTTCAGGAACCCTCAAAAAGCATTACAAAAGGGGCTTTTATGTTCTAATTCTGTCTTTTTTGTAGACTTTCTTAATATACAGAAAAACAAACTCCAAACTGGACTTTAAAATGCCAAGACATTCTGATATATAATTACAAAATATCTAATTATATCATCTTATAATAAACAAAATATGTCACTAACATCCTTTCAACTGCACATATCAAATAAATCACGTTTAAATCCTATTCTGTACTGAAATAATGCAATACAATTTCCTGTACTAGATTGTGTATTGGTGACTGAAACCACTCTTTAAAGGGATACCTATACCTCTCTCTCTTTTATATTTTTTTCCCATTTTCATTTTTTCTTCTTCTAATGTATTCTCTATTTTTCTACTCTTCTACATTACTCTTTGCTTCTCCACTTCTTTAATAATACTTGTTTATCAGTGGCACAGATATTGATTAATTTTATTTTTCTCTTTTATTTAAATCAGAAACTCTTAATATGGGATTCCAGAAAACCCTGAAGTGTATGTATATATTTGGGGAAGTGGAGAATATATTCCAGTCTTCCTTCAGATTCTCAAAGGGATTATTGACCAGAAAAGGTTGTGACCTCAGTGTAGAAACATTTCTTCATCCAAAATCATACAGTGGTCCCTGAATATTCTTTAGATATATTGTTTCTTTCATTTTGACTCTATTAGAAACTGTAGAAGTCCAGTAGGAATCTAGGGCCAGGCTTTACAACATATTTTTAAATCATTGCATGTGGGAAAAAAAAAATGGTTCAATGTATAAACTTTTGTGGTAGGCTGAAATCTAAGATGACATCCCAAGATGTCAAACACTACTCTGAGTATTGATGTGATGGAATTTTGCAGGTATAAACTCCCAAATCAATTGACTTTAAATTATTGGGATTATTTGGGTGGGACTGATATAATCACATGAGCCTTTTAAAAGTAGTTGAAAAGAGAAAAAACACACCATAGTTTGGCATTACTACTTATCTTTATTAGATGCAGATGAAACATTAATGTTAGTAGCTTTTCGGGAGTCATCTAGAATTCTAATTCTTTTTTTTTTTTTTTTTTGTTCAGATAGAGTGGGAGGGAGAGAGAGAGAGAGAAACATCGACGTGAAAGGGACACATCGAGTGGCTGCCACCCGCATGACCCAACCAGGGCCGGGGACAAACCACAACCGAGGTACGTGCCCTTAGCGGGAACCGAACCCGGATCTCTCTGGACCGCAGACCAACGCTCTAACCGGCCAGGGCTAGAATTCTAATTCTTAAGATTTGTTTCCAAAAAGCATTATTATAAAATAGGCAGCTATTTAAAATGGCAACTGACAACAGACATCCCCTCTACCATCATCTACTGTAGTATTTATTTTAAATATTTCCATCATTTTAATCAAGAAAGAACATTTGAGTTGGAATCAGTTTATAATTCAAGGAATAAAAACTCATGCAACAAAAACAACCAATAAATAAAATAAAAGTCTTTTTCTTGGGTTGGTAGCAAAGGGGAATCAGAGAGATTTGAGTGTCAAAAGGATTTGACACGAAGGAAATTCTCTGTTGCTGAGACAGAGAGGGCCCCCTGCAGGGGCCTGTGTATAGCCTTTAAGAGCTGAGCTTGTTCTGTTGCTCACAGCCAGCAAAGCAATGGGGACCGCAGTCTCCTACCACAGGGAAGTGAATTCTTGCCAACAACCCCAGGGAGCTTGGAAACATCTCTCTCCCTAGTCAGGGCTCCAAACGAGCAGTCAGCTGGCTCACACCTTAGTTTCAGTTTTTTATGACCCCGAGTAGAGGGCCCAGTTAAAATCTGCTGGAATTCTGATGCAGGTAACATATGAGATGATAAAAATCTTACCATTTTAAGCCACAAAATTCCCTGTAATTAGTAGCATAGCAATAGAAAGCTAATATAGTTTCTAACTAATTAATCTCACATCTTTGAACTTTTTTTTTTAATGAAATCAGGATATCCAATTAACAAATTCAGAGCCGTTGACACCTTCGTGATTTCTTACTCTGACAAGAAGTGTTCTCTCAACAGAAATAAAATAAAATAGAAAGGGTGAATCATTAAGTTATCTGTTGGTCATTTCTTATCGAAAACCTACAAGTTGAAAAAAAAAAAGTCCATTCTGTTACCTCATTCTCAAGGATGAACAATAATACTTAAAGTTATGGGAAAGAGACCACCACCACAATTTCACTATGTTTGTTTAATAACCTTTGACATTTTTCAGTGTTCAAATTGAGCTCTCTGTGCTCACATTCTTTATGGAAATTTGTTCTGAATTCAATCAATTAAATAAACCTTACGATTAAATAACCATAAGAATAAATTCGGTTGTGTCTTGTAAACATAGATTTTCAATCACCTCTAAAATAAAATTATGATTCAGGTCTCTGGATTAAATTCAAGTAATCTGTAGTTTTCACATCATTCCAGGTGGTTCTTATGACCACAAATGTTTGGGAAACTCTGCCTCAGAACCGCTGCAAACATATTGGAAAATCTGACCTGGTTATCTACAACATGTGGCATGTAAAGGAAAAAGAACGTTGATGCCTAGAGGAAATTCCCATCAAGCAGTGAGGAGAATATAGAAGCATTAAAAGTTATGTAAATACAACATACAACATATGGCAAATTACGGGCACAGCCAATGCAAATGAACATTGGAGTCCATTGGTGAAAAGCTTTACCACAGACCATTGTGGTCAGAGGATCTACTTTGTCCAATGAACCATAAACCAGATTGTTTCCAAAGCATGAAACCAAGAAATGCTGAAGTGCAGTCACCAAAACAGTGGTTCCAGACAGCTTCCAGAGAGCGCAGGGCACACATGCAAACGGAACTGGCTTTTCCTTTCTTCCTCTAGCCATTGCCCTCTGGGTAGTGTGTGCCTCGCAATCCTTCTGTTCCAGCTTCTCAGCCATTCAACAATCCTTCTCACAGCTTGCTATCAGGAAACTTGCCAGTATTTTAAAAGTGTCACTCATTTTTTTCATAATAGTATTTTACTTTGCCCTTTTAAATGACCTCTTAATTCAGACAAAATTTGCAAAACTAGTTGTACGTATATCTTGGGAATACACTTTAAAGCGATTTTCTTGCACATTGACACATAGTTTCACTAAAACGGCATATACATAAATGCTATCAAGTTTAATGTCGTTTCATTAGTAAGCTCTAGCACTTGATTTAGCTATTTTAAGCACTGTGCATATCCTATCAATTAATTGATAAGCAGTTAATATAATTTCTCAATCACTAACCTTTATCAGTTACCTTGGATAATACAGAAAAGGTATATAATTTATTTCTATCAAGATAAATATATAGCTGTTTACTTAGTGTTCTTTTCAGCCCAAATCACAATCTATAATGCATTTGATGCCTAGAATTTCTTACATTATTTTTGGTGTTCAATAATGAAAATGTGTACATTGTATGCATTTTAAATATGTGTGTTGTGAAGCACAGATGCCACAGAACTCCATGAAAAACTTGCCTAAAAAACCAGGGAGAGAACTGACCATTTTTACTTTGTCATAGTCAGTGCACATATTTACCTTTATTTTACAGATGAACCAAATTAGGTTTAGGAAGGGTAAGTAATTTGCTCTAGATCAGAATGCTGATAATTGAGGCAATTGGAGTTCAAATAAAATCAGTCTCATGCAGAAATTCATGCTTTTCTTCTGCACTATAATAACTCCAGTTAGGTGATAAAACCTTGTCCATACTGCAAGTATACATAGCAAAAATCTAAATTAAAAAAAAAAAGGTTGTCAAGCAAATATAAATGATGAAGAGCTTATGTTACTTTATAGACATAAAAACACACATATACATAAGTTAATGTATATGTAAACTTTTTAGATACACAGACGTTTCAGGACAAGATAATTGGTGGTATCCTGACTAGGATATTTGTGGCTACATGATGGTTTTTGGACAATATTCAATTTAAAAAATGCAAGCTATCTCTACTGTGTGAATGCATTCCAATACAATAAACCTAATACAACTGAACACCTTTAACCTTTCTTATCAGTAGAATTAAATTTTATGTTTAACAATGCCCACCAGGGGGTGCTGGCACATTGATACTGGACCCTGGAAAGCATTGGCTGTCCTGTCAGGTCAAATAAAATACTAGCAATTAACCCTCTTTTAAATAATCTATTTCTGCAGATAGTTTTAATAGAATAGAAATTATTCACACATATTGGCTCAAAAATGTCAATCTTATAAAAGATTTTTAGAATTGTAGGCCAACTGAAGTTTTCACATTTTAATGTTTTTTATAAAGGACTTGGACTCCAAACATAGATGTAGATGAAACAATATTGACATAAAATGCTTTTATCAAGAGTGATTGTTAATATGGACTTGGCTTATAACTATTCAGCTATTCTTAAGTTTCAAATTTAATTTAAAAGTAGTCATATTATAAATTCTCTATATAAAATGTATACATAAATCATTATTAAAGATATTTGGAACCTGAGTTTTACCATTCTTGAGTATTTAGGAGGTAAAATATACATATTTTTAATCAAATAAAATACTAAAGAAAAAATATGAAATGCCACTTAATGTCATTCTCTGATAATGACTATTTAATATATAATTGAACCATTTGTATCTAAAGAATATCTTCAACTCAGTAAAATATGATGTCCAACAGGTTGTAAGGTATTTTTAATATAAACCAATCTCAAAATAAACTGAATTTTACAGGAGGAGTACATTTTGATTGCATAAATTGGACGCAAATTTAGGATCTTCAACAAAAATTATCTGCCTCCTCTCTTCATCAAAAATGCTTTTACCCATGGAATTAGAAAACTCAACCATAGGAAAATCTATATACTTCCATTTGACTGCAGCATCCCATCCCTTACTCAACCATTTCCAAGTTTGGTTTAGTTGATCTGGGGTACCAAGTATACTCCAAAGCTGTGCTCTTGATTCTAAAGACAATCTGTCAACACAGAGAAGAAACATTCTTGCTACAAGGTCTTTGAGTAGTTACGCTCTCATTCTAAATAGTTGTCCACTAAAAATGTGTGAGAAATGACAGAACCTCTGTCAATTCAGATCATCATGTTCTTAAGAGGGAGAATGAGAAGGAGTTTATAGAAGGATATTGTTTTGTTCCATAATGTCATCTTCAAATGGGTCTAGAGTTGTCCCCAACTGTTTATGGAATTATATTATATTGACATTTCTACTCTGGATTTATCATGTATCAACTTTTCTCAACTCTTTCAAGCTTATCTATACATCTATCCCATCTTGCCACTTTAGATCAAAAAGAGTATTAACCTTTTTATCATTCGTCTTATTACTTTAATTTATTCACAATTATATCTTTCAAGTTTAAAGAGATACTCAGCATGCTAATAATCAAGTATTTAATGAGGACATTCACATTCACTCAATTGAGATCTGTCAAAATCTCATAGACTTTAATAATATCTTTTACCCTTCAGTTTTTCAGAAGAGTCCTATGAAATAGTCAGTCCTATTATCATATGCAAATTCATTGTTTCTATTGATGTGGCAATGAAATAACAAATATTTGTCAGGTGCCTGCTTTGACAGTAACATTATGCCTGGAGTTTGGTGGCATAGAAGGAATGTTTCTATCTCTTAGCCTTCTCTATGCCAGCCTTTCCCAACATCAAAGGTATTAGTTATAAGCTCCATCCAACCACTGAGCCAATCACAACCAACACTCACAGTAGATTATATAATCTTTTCCTCAACAGTAAGTGAGATTTAAAATCAATATTGTCTCATATTCAGGATACAGTATGCCAGGGATGAGTTCCAACTCTGCCCTTGTTTTAACAATCGGTCAACAGCATTTGACAGTGTCCACTTTCTAGTTTAGAAAATATGTATTTTTTCCCCTCACTATTCTCAAATTTTCACATTCTGTTTTTTTCTCTTACTTCATGAGCTACTCCTTCTTAGTATCCTTTGTTTTACCATTTTCCTCTGCTTTCCCACTGAACATCAGAAATCCCCAAGGACTGAGACTAGATCTTTTATCTTCACCAAATATTAATCCATAAATCAACTCAGAAAGAGATCTCTGGAAACAGAAAGCTTCTCTTGACCTGACAACAAGGATCACTACCACTTAAAGTCTTCTGAAGCCATGTCCTGATGTGGTCCCATTAATTCTGGAGCACACATACAGTGTACCTTACGTTTCGGATTATTTATTGGCTATCATTTTCAAGAAAGCACCCTCTAAGCTACAGTTATTCCCTGGCCCAGTTGGACCCACACTTATTCTGTTCTCCTCTGGTTCTCAGCTTGGCATTAGGGTCACTGAGTAACTTGAAGGCAAGTCAACATTTTTAAGTGTTTTCATGTATAATTGAAGTTCAATAAACAGCACATATTTAATCTACAATTTCATGAATGTTGACATATGCATATAGCCATTTCACAGTCACTGCTAAAAAGATAATGAGCATTTCTTTTCCTTAAAAAGTTTCCCTTTGATACTACCTTTTTGGAGATAAAATTCTAATAAGAAAGAATGGATGTATGTCATAATACGAGACAGCATTGCATGGTGACCAGTAATGAGTGCTAAATAATGCTATGGATAAGCTGTATAGACATTCAGAGAAGGGAGAAATTATTGTGGGCAGGACAATTGGAAACGGCTTCATCATAGCCAATTCCATGCATTTTCTTATAGTATTTTTCTCTCTGCATTTTATTTGATTATTGACTTTAATTATTATCCTGTCTTTTCTTCAAGTATTAAGATAATATATGCAGTGCATCCTCAATTTGGATTCCTGCCGGCTTTTTATAACAATACAGTCTTTTCTCCTTGGGCTGCTGAATCCTCCCTCACACCAAATCATCTTGACCTTTGCATTCTGGATGCAGTCACAATATAAAATAATTTCAGAGTTAGACAAGAGCTCAGATTCCCCTTTTGCAGACTCTAAGATATTCGGTAAGTCCACCCTCGCTTTTCCATTATTTATATGGGAGTACAAGATTTTATGTTTCCATTTATATTAATGGGTCAAGCAATTTTAAGTATAAGAATTATTATTGTTGTTGTTAATCCTCACCCAAACATATATTTTCATTGATTATTTTTTAGAGAGAATGAAAGGGAGTGAGTGAGAGAAAGAGAGAGAGAAACATCCACGTGAGAGAAACACATTGATTCATTGCCTCCCACACGACCCTGACAGGGGCCGGGGATCAAATCTGCAACCCAGGTATGTGCCCTTGACCGGGATTGAAACAGTGACCCTTTGGTCCGTGAGCCGAAACTCTAACCGCTGAGCCAAACGGGCCAGGGCTACAAGAATTATTATTATTATTTTTGGACCACCATCTGGGGCACAACTTCTCATGGTGCCAGTGACAAATGGTTTCATGCAACTTAAACACCCAATATTCATTTGATGTTTTATGGGCTAAGATGTACAAACTCAGATGTCATTGGATTATTTTTCTCTAACTCTCAGCTTTGTTTTTCTTGCATTTAGAATTGTCAGATAAATTAAAGTCAAATTTTATTTGAAATTCAGATAAACAATAAATACTTTTTATTTTTACTATGAGTGTGTCCCAAGCATTGCACAAGAGGTGCTATGTTTTTTCATGTTTGATTTTTTGTTTGTTTGTTGTTGTTTTCCTAAATCCAGCAAACCTACACTCATATTGAATTGCTTTCAAGTAGGTTTTCTTCATTAGCTCATCCTCACCAAAATCTTCATGTTTATATCCCCCAGATTAGCCACCCAACAGAAAAGAGAACTTCTTTTTTTCATAAATTCTGAGTCAGTCTCATTTGGCTAAATTGAGTTAGAACCTTCAAACAATGGCCATGGTCTAGGAGACAGAATACACTTCTTTGTTAGGTCTGTATCATGGGCTACATACAAGCAAGAAGGCATGAGTATGTCGGCGTCACCAAGCCATATTTACTGGGAGTCATTGAGGGGCTATTGCCAAAAGAAAAACTAGTGTCCAGAGAGGAAATGTATATTAACAAGAAAAAGAAAAATATGACATGTAGAAACCTCTATTAATGTGGCTATACTTTTGATATACTTGATTTATAATGATAAAAAGACCTACTATAAATTTAGCTGTATTTTAAAAGGATATGTATTTTATCAGCCACAACTAGTTCACTCTTTATATTTTGTTGGGCGTGAATGGACATTATCTGTCCATGTATGGGGCAGTGTGGTTTGACAAGTGCCTTGTAGTAACTGCACAGCCGAGGAAGCAGTTTTTGTTAAGAAATTAAGAAATGAGAATTGCTAGTTGCAAAAATAGTCATGAGGATGTTAAGTACAGCAGAGGGAACATAGTCAATAAGCTTGTAATAACTATGTCTGCTGTCAGATGAGTACTAGACTTATCGGAGTGATCACTTTGCAAGGTGTTTGCCCTGACCAAGAAGCGAACTGGCAACCTTTCGGTGCATGAGACAACACTCTAACCAGCTGAGCCACTCCGGATGGGCATCATGTAAGTGATTTTTGAATCACAATGAAGGGCTTTTAAAATTTTTATTCTTCTTGGATTCCCAAACTACGTTTCTTTACATATCTTGGGCTGCTTTTACTTGATTCTTTGTTGTAGATGCTCATTGGGCAATATCTTGATGGATTTTCTGTGATTACACTGAACTGTCATTTCTTGACAAAATTTTGTCCATTTCAATGTTACTATGATTTTATTTTGATTTTTTAAAACCAAAATATAAGTATCACTCATCTCTTGTGGCTGATATCCTGGCATATTCTCCAATATCTTTCTCAAAGCTTAGTATTCTTTCACCCAGAATAACACAGTTTCAATTGCAAACTTAGAAATTTTAAAGGGCATTTGCCTTTTACAGATAAATTATAAAATATTATATATGAAAAATTTGAGTATTAATTCTTAGGGAAATAGCCATATGCTACAGAAGATAACATCTAAATGTTTGTTCATAACATTTATTTTAATGAGGATAGAGCAAATGTGCCTATACTTATATTTTTATCCTGTGTCAACCCAGTAGAGTTAAATTGGTGATATGTAGATAGGTAGGTAGACAGACACAGACAGATAGATAAATAGATATTTAGATAGATGATAGATAGATATAATAGACTATATTTGTAAGTCATTTAATATGCACAAAAATACATGTAATGAAAATTCTTAACCAAATGATAGAAATCTTAAAAGGAGATCTGGCTGTTACATCCAGTAGGCATTCAAGCCAATTAATAATGCCCAATTCCCATTTCTGAGACTATCACAAATATCCATATTGGCGAGAAGTATACCTCACTCAGAACTTCAAGGCTTCAGAAATTGAGAAACAGTTGATCCTCATAAAAAATGCTGAAGAACGTCTGGAAAAAGCCTAACATGCAATGTTATGGAAAATACAAGTGATACAGAATCTGAAATCCTGTCTTTGAAAATATGTTCTAATGTTTACTGCTTAACTTTGGGCAAATTATCTGCTTGCTCAGATGGAAAGTTACCAATATATTGGATTCAAATTCAAATCCATCACTTTTTATATGACTTGAATAAGTTACTCTTCTTCTCTGAACCTTGTCTCCTGTGTGCATAAAATACACAAAAAACTTAAATTCAAGACTATTATGAAAATGTAATAAAATTATATAAAGCTTTTATTTATACATGTTTCTCACATATGATATATGATATATATGTAAATAAATTATATATATATCACATATGTATTTATTTCTTCAGTTTCATAATCAGCATCATTGGGATTTTTGTGAAAGAGCAAATCATTAAATCCTCAGAAGTTTGTTGATGAGATAATGCATATTAAAGAATTTGCCAAATTCTAGTGATAGTTTTATCATTAAAATACCAACAATCGCTACTATTAATATTACAATTACTCTTTTTTTATTGACTTTATTGGGGGTGACTTTGGTTCATAAATCCATACAGGTTTCAAGTGTACAACTCAACCAAACATCATCTGCACACTGCACCATGCAGCCATCGCCCATGCAAAGTCTCTTTCCTCCTCATTTATTCCCCCTTTACCCACCTCCACCTGCCCCACCCCCTTCCCCCCACTGGCTATCACTGCACTGTTAGACATAGGACTAGAGTTGAAAAAAATGCTCAACTAGGAATAAGGAAATTTGAATTTAAGTATTGGAGGGAGATTTGTAGCATTATATGGAGAATTCTATTCATCCTCTGTCACTCAGGTTTTTTTTTTCATTATTATTTTATATATATGAGTTAAGTATATATATATATGATTATATATAAATATAGCTAGATATTATTATAGTTCATGCATTCTCTGTGAATTCTGATGTACTATAATTATAAGTAAGGGATTTGATATGACTGACATCTGACAAGTGACCAGTGCTCAAGGAGAGACCTTTCTAAACATGGCACCTGCCCAAGAAGGAGGTACGCCCAGTCTCTGCTGAATCCGTTTCAGCGTACGCCTTTGGTCCTCATTAACTTTTCAAACCAGAAACTAACAGACTCAAGTAAATGGCTGCTGCTAGTAAGTTTGCCAGGCCAGTTGAGATTTTTGTGTCTAAATCCCACTTTATAATTCTTGATTTTTCTGTTTTTGTAATTTAAAGATTTTGTGTTTTAGATTATATGGATAAAAATACTTGTCAGGACCCTGGCCAGTTTGGCTCAGTGGTTAGAGCACTGGTCCACAGATCTAAGGGTCTCAGGTTTGATTCCTGGTCAAGGGCACATACCTGGGTTGCAGGTTCAAACCTCAGCCCCTGTCATGTGGGAGGCAACTAATCCATGTGTCTCTCTCACATCAATGTTCCTCTCTCTCTCTCTCTCTCTCTCTCTCTCTCTCTCTCTCTCTCTCTCTCTCTCCATTCCTCCCTTCCACTCTATCTACAAATCAATAGAAAAATATCCTTGGGTGAGGATTAGCAACAACAAAACATACTTACCAGGGATTATCTTACTGATATGGTAATCTTTTACAATCTGCTCAGTGCTAACTTCCTGTAGTTTCTCATGTGTATTTGAAATGCTCTTAGATATTGGATTATAGTCAGTGCAATGCAATTATAATGCAACAAGAATGCACTGCTTTATAATTACCAGGAGTGCAAGGTTATGCCATCTTGTGAGAAGATCTAGTGTAGCATTTGTCAGCCTTTCACTAAATACCCCAATCTTTAGTCATGTATAACATCAGCAAAGAGGACTTCAGAGGGAGTAATACCATCTGGTGTTATTAAGAGTGACATTGCCCAAGGTTAGACCAGACAAGGAAAACCCTTTCATCTTCATTATTTCTTTGCTTCTCTCTGTTTACTATGAACTTGTCTAGTTGAGTTGCTGAAAAGTATGCAAAGATCAACTTGGATGAAATCCAAACCCTAGTGAAAAAGCTGTGAATCAACTGAAAAAAGTACTGATTTATCAACTCTTGTTCTCTTTTGTCTGTGGTGTGATAGCATCATGTATATACATACTGATTTATCATTGTAATTCTGAAACCTATAAAAGTCTTATCTATCTTCAGAAAAATTCAGACAGAATCTCTTTATTCGTGTTCTGAAACAAGTAACCCCTAAACAGATAGTCAGCAACTCAAAATCTGGGACAAATTCAAAGAAACAGAATTCTGAATGTAGAAAAAGCATGTATCTTGGTATGTAAAAGAGTGAGAGAGTAGAAAGATATATCACAAATCACAGATTTTCATCAGTACATTAAGCAGGAAAGAAATCATAAAACAATGTCACAGATATTATGCTCACTTGAACTATCATTTCTCAATCTTGGAAGATAGGACTACCAGAAAAAGTAGCTAAATAAACTCATTAGGTTAAAATCATCAACCATTACTATACAGTGTTATTAGTGGCATTCCATGTAAGTATTCAGAAGAAGCTTTAACATTCATTACATTTCATATTTTTTCCCCTAATTTTGGAAAATTCTATGATGATCTCGATAACTACAATAAACAAATATCTAAATGACTTTTTAAAAAAATTTATTATTTTTTTCTTTATTGATATTAGAGAGAGAGGAAAGGAGAGAGAGAGAGAGAGAGAGATGGAAACATCAAGGAGAGAGAACGTGGATTGGTCGCCTCCTGCATGCCCCCCGCTGGGGATTGGGCCCACAACATGGGCATGTGCCCTGACCGGGAATTGAATCGGTGAGCTCTTGGTGCATGGGTAGACCCTCAACCACTGAGCCACACTGGCCAGGCTATATAAATGACTTTAAAAAATAATATCCTCAGTTGGAAATCTACAGAAGTAAACTATACCTGAAATACCGAAAGTAGAGAGTCTTGTCACCGTACGTCTGCTTTCCTTCTCTTCCCACTTTAAATTGTTATTTCCTTCTAAGCTCTTTACATATTGGAGCAGACACCAGCAGCCTTTTAATTTTTCACTTGAGTTTCAGAACTGGCTTTTCTAAAGAAGAAAGCTGTCATTTTAATTTGAATTCCATTATACTAAATTATATTGACATTTGTATGATTTGTCTTTTAAAACAAGAATTTATTTTCTATTTAGGTTCTTTCCTTTTTTTCCTTGTTATTTTGCCTTTAGTAGAGTTTTTTTTTAAGTCTGTCCATACATATTAAGATTATTTCTAAATATTTTCTGATTTTAAGGTTATTTATTGTATTATAAGTGGATTTCCTTATTATATATTCCATTGGATTCTGTATATAATTTTATATCTGTCTACCTAGTTAAAGTACCTTATTATACAATCATATCATCTGTAAATATAGTTTTACCTCTTCCTTCTCAATTTTTGTACATCTTTCTTTTTCTTGTCAAATATATCTGCCATCAATTTTCAATACCAGTGGTCAGTGTAGACATCACTCAATCCACTGAAATACACTGGCCAGGCTCTTCTTTTTCATTTAATGGTGAGAATTCCTTGGATATAGAATTAGGATTTTCCAAAGTATTTCTCCATTATTTACTGAAAGCATGTTGAAAAAAACATCACTGATCCCTCTCTAACAATTATTCTGTTTTTTATTACACAGAACATTATATCTATGCTTTATTTAAATATAGAGAACACTAAGACAGTTTTTCTTCTTAGTATGCACTGTAATTCATAGCTAATTTTGTTGGGATTCTATAGATCTAAAAAGTTATACATTACAAGGTTTAGATATTAGCTTTTTCCCCCCAGCAGTTATTCATTGAGCACATGCTATTTGCTGGGTAACATTTAGAGATATGAGAATGACCAAAGCAAATACAACCGAAGCCCCCTACAGTAAAAATTGTCAGGGTATGACCATGTATGAAAACATCAGGTGCAACACAGCTGTGCCCCACTGTTGGGAATGGCAGACGCTGCTGGCTCCCAACGGCATTCATTCTGGGGACTTGCTGTTGACCACAGGAACTGCTTGATCCAAGGTTACCTTTCCTTCTCCTCACTCCCTACTCCACCCTCACCGGGAGCAACCACTCTGCAAGGTCATCTCAGCTCCAGACCTTCCTACAGGATCAGCTAAATCTCTGCCGCAACGGCATTCCGAATCAGCTTTCCCTGTGCTCAGTCCTGGCTTGCTCATTTCTTTAGTGGCAAAGCTTTCAACAACAACAACTGCAAAATAAATCTACAAGTTACTCTTCCTCTCAGAATCTCTAAGAAACCCGTCCTAAGACCTTCCCCGTGACACTTATATTTCACTTGAGGAACAAGATAATAACCGAAAAGGCAAATCACTGGTAGTGATAAATGTTCAAGAATAATTATGAAGCCTTTTCGTGGACTAGAAGTAAAATGTGTGTTCTGAGTGTGTATATTTTAGACTTTGAAACACATGTAACTAAAAATCCCGAAGCTCCTCTTATCAGGAAAGTCTTAATAGTTTGTTTGCTGCTCTGAGCTAAGAGGATGTTATACATGCAAATAAAATTCTAAGACCCAATAGAGAAAAACGGGGATCACAGGCTTCTGGTTTGGGAGTGTCTAACTAATGATAGCAATAAACTTTGAATAATAAAATACCCTGTAAATATGGGAGGCCCCATAGCAGTACCCTAGTAAAGTAAAATAATATAATTTATATTATGACGAAACTATAAAGAAATAACCGGGCTATGGGGCTGTCAGCATCAGTGTTCTCTAGATCTCTTTACACTTTGATAGTCACTCCTACAACGTGTGCATCCTGGTCAATCTCTCCATCTCAGCTCATTCTACCGCCAAG
This sequence comes from Tadarida brasiliensis, assembly GCA_030848825.1. Lineage (NCBI taxonomy): Eukaryota > Metazoa > Chordata > Mammalia > Chiroptera > Molossidae > Tadarida > Tadarida brasiliensis. Next base: position 230,105,571 of record CM061257.1, on the reverse strand, counting down.
TTCACACACAGGGCTCCCACTCATCAGAGCTGCCGATACATCTACCGGGAGAACCAACCTGAAATCGATCTGTGAATTGATATGACCTTGTATGTCTGTTCGATTATGGTTTTGTTTTGAATAAACTATTCAGATAAGTTGGAGATTAGTGAACAGAGAGTAAACAGTAATTATGAGGTCTTAAAAATCTGATGGTTCCTACAGAAATGCATCCGGATATCCTTCCTTTACTGACATCTCCAAAGGTGCCTTCCAGCAATTCTTCATCCCAGAAGTGCTTCAAAGGCTGGTTCAACACTCGACTGGTCTCCACCCACTCCCCAGTTATTACCGTTCTATGGAATTGTTGGGTAAGCTTGATTTTTATAAATGTGATTTTTCACTGTTTTAAAGAACTTTTTTTCTTTTTGGAGGGGCTGTTTTTATTTATTCAAAAAATATGTTTTAAACCATATAAACCATTTTAAGTGCACAATTCAGTGCATTCATCTTACTGTACAGCCAACACCACTATTTCCAGAATATTTTTATTTTCCTAAACAGAAACTCTGTAAGTACCTTTTCTTGAAGGGAAAAGGCACACCTCAGGGCTCCACTTATTGAAATCTAATGTCTGTGGACATTGGCTTGGCTAGAATTTACTATTTTTTTTTTATATATGAGGAAAATTTTAGCAAGAAAATTAGTAGTTGAAGGACATTTTCGGTTGGTATGTTTAATATGCTAAAGGAAAAAGATCAATGTTAAACAGTCTAGGAGTCATAATTAAAGGTGTGATCATTACAAGTTACTCATTTTCATTGAAGTAACTCCCCCAAATGTTTGCTGTATAATGCCAATTTTGAGTTACTGCTCATGTTATAATGTACCAAAAAAGTATTTAATATGTGCATTAGAGAATCCATATATGTTGCTAAATTGCCCTAGTCAGCTTCCCCAGTTAATAAAAATGTGTTAGACATTGCTTCCTATGTCTTCATTGTGTTACAGTTCTGTGTTAAACTAAGCTCCAAAATAACTAAGCCAATAATATACACGCTGATCAATTTTCATTCTTTTCAGATAATACTGTAATCTGCCTGGTTACAGATTTAGTTAATGAATGTGTACTAAGCCTGTCATTTAATTGGCCCAATAAATGACACTTCTCCAGCCAACAGAAGTCCTCATGGTGTCATCCCTTAAGAAAATATAATACTTAATAATAAAATTGTTTATAATATTTTAAACTAGAGACATAAAATCAGTGTTATTTTTACACTTCATAAAATCTCCCTTAATTGATACTAAGTACCAAGGCAGCAACTTCACAAATCTCTATTACATTATTATCTCGAGATAGAAAGACATAAACCCCCGTTGAATTTCTCCAAGTCTGCACACTATTAGAGCCTTGGCAGAAACAAGCAAGGTCCATTTGGGGACACCTGTCCGTAGAAGCTTGAGTAACCAACATTTCCTTGAGGAATACAGTCCTGCCTCTTTCAAGGTGGGCCTCCTGTAGAGATTCATTAAGTGTGTAGTTAACGAAAGTGCCTCAACCAAAGGAACCCTCTTCTATTCAAACAGAAAAACTCAATGAACTTCTACCAGAGGAGAGTTTGAAAAGAGAGACATAGATAGATGAGTAAAAATTGTAAATGGTCAAAAAGTTACACCCTAAATTATATTTTAATCTTGCGAGTTTCCTTGACACATCTGAAACCCAGCTACTCTTGTAAACCAGCACTGTAGAGTTTGGTCCCTACTAGGAAAAATCAGTGCAATAGATAGTTTCCCTACTCCTCAGGGTGGTCAGTGTGAATGTCAGAATTGTTCCAGGCCATTGTGGAGAGGTCCACAGATGATCATGTTTGCCCTTAACTGGATGACTTTGTTGTATTTCTTATATTTCCTTCAGACATAAATGTTTCTCTCTTTTTATCACTGTCAGATGCACTGTCACGTGTCACTGCCTCTGGCGAACCTGCCTCTACCTATCTTCTATTTCCAAATTTTTTGCTTTCAATATGCTTTATCTTGTAGTGATCTTCATTCATCTACCCATCCATCTCATCTATCCATTATATATGTATATACACAAACATATACATACATATGGATCTGTTTTGTGTGATACCAAACATTGATGTTTTATTTTTATAGTTATAGAATGTGTTGTGATATAGTCATATTTATAAAATATATATGATGTTTTATATTTAAAATTCATAAGTCAAATTATTCATGAAGCAAATTCAATGAGACAGAAAGATGCATTCCTAATATAAAAACGTATAAATATTTCAAAACTACAATAAAAACACACATTTCCTCTACTATACATGTTAAACAAACACTCGTGTTAATGGATGTTATCAGCCACGACTGGGTCTCCTATTTGTTCTACTTCAGTTCCTTCCAGTTCTGCCTGCCCTAGTGCAATGGTCTCCCGTAAGGCTCATCTTCCCTTATTGGACCTTTCAGAACCACTGCTTTTGGAAAGTTCCCCTGTCCAGCCCTTTTAATTTCCCTTCCCACCAAGCTAGGACACATAACCCCCAGTTCATCCTTTTCCTGTGGAAAGATCACCTGTTTTAGAGGGTCCTCCCACAAGATCCAAGCACAGCTCTCTTTTTTCCTTGACAGGGAGCAAGATGAGATAGGAGGTTTTAAGGAATGTGTTGTTGGAGCTGAATGATAGTGTAGTAAGATTTCAGTTCTCAAGGAGAATGAAGAAGGAAGAAGTGGCAAAGGAACCCAAACTCTCTCATATCAAATAGAATGACTGAGGCCACTAATCAATGGCTGAAATAAAATCATTGCATAAACAAAGATACTGGTGCTCTAGACTATCACCCAAACTTGATGTTGCAATTTTATGAAAAGCAGATCATCAAAAGTGTTAAAGAATCAAAGGACATGTGTTAGATTTAGAGTCTAGATTCATTTCCTACAAGTAGATGAACTTTATTGCTGACATCGCCTTTGCTTAAGACCTTTGGTTATTCATTCTCTGGTTCTCAACGCTACTTCAACAAGTGAAAATGTCATATAACTGCCTAATGAATTAGGGAAATATGACTATTATATAACATTTGCTGAAAATACTCATATAAAATTGAAGCTGTGTATGTTTCTTATTTTCTGAGTAGGTCTGAGTTCAAGTATAGTTAGGGCCATCAATTATGAAGCAGAGTTTCTGGTATAAATGTATAAATAGTTATGAGTTATTACCTCCTGTTCTATCCTCCCACCCAGGAGGTAAGATGGATATAGCTCCAATTGGATTGCAGGACATTATCTTGCTGGCAATATGATTTCCTTCACCTATTGTTCATTTCTACCTCTCTCTCCATCTAAATGTCCTCAGTCTCCCTGAACGAGTTATACAACCGGTTCTAAAATGATTGACTATCTTATTTAAAAATTTGGCAAAGCCATTTAACCTCCCTAAGGCTGAATCTCTATTGCCAAACTGCTGTAATTTTTCAGAACATTAGTTCAATTCCAAGCCTCTTGTTATCCACAAATTATCTCTGAAGCACAACTAGACGATTTTCCACTTTCTAACTGGTCCCTTGGGGTTAGAAGTACCTGATACCACTGCTCTTCAAGCTTATAAAGAACAACTCTGAGGACTCTTCATAGCATAATCTCTGTGCTCCAGGAAGAATACTTGTTATTATTTTTAAAATACAGCATAGAGAGAGAAAGGTGTGCAAATCATAACGATACAGTTTGATAATTATTGAAAAGCAAATACATCTGTGTAACTACTACCTGATTGAGAAATGGGACATTCCCAGCTTGGCAGAAGACTGCCTCGGGCTTGTCTCAGACGTCATCCATCCAGAAGAGAAACACTATTCTGATGTCTATAACCACCCATTAGTTTTGCCCATTTTCATTTTTACAAGACAGAAATATCTGAGGATATTTCATGTCTAGTTTTTATTTTTTTATCTCAAATTTGTGTTTGTGAAGTCATGCATGTATTTAAATCTCATTTGATATTATTAATATATAGGATAATATATCATAAATTACATCTTTCTATTCTTGATGGCAATTTGCATTATTTCCCTTTGGACTATTACGAATAATGCTGCTCTGTACATATCCATTGGTATATATTTATACACTTATGTGGAACACGTACATACACGTGTGCTTGCTGATATGCACATACCGAAATTTAGAAAATGATACAATTTATCAAAGTGGTTGTACCAGTTGACAACACTTTACGAGAGCTCCAGTTGTGCCACATTCTCATCAATACATGGCATTTTTGAGTATTTTATTTGCTGTGTGGCTATTTTATTATTTAAGGGGGTATATGTGATAGCATTTCATTGTGCTTTTCATTTACTTTTGTCAAATAGCAAATAAACTTGAACACCTTCAAATACATACTGCTTATTTCAATATACTTGTTTGTGAAGTGATTTTTCAGTCTTTTATTATATATGTGTGTGGGGGGGTATTTAGAGAGAGGAAGGAGAGGAGAGAGAGAGAGAAAGACTTTGATGGAAACATCAATCGGTTGCCTCCCACACCTGCCCAAACTGTGGATTGAACCGACAACCTTTTGGTGTATGGGATGACCTCCAACCAACTGAGCCACACCAACCAGGGCTCAAATTTTTTTTTTTAATTGAACATTGTTTTAAAATGACTTTAATGAGATCCTTTTCCAGATGCTTATATTGCAACTATTTTCTTCTACTCTATGCCTGGTCATCTGATATTTTTATTGTTGCTCTTTAATAGATAGAAGTTCTTAATTTTAATATGGTTAAACTTCCCAATCCTTTTCCTTATAGTCAGTTCTTTTCACGTCCAGTGTAAGAATTTTTTGCCTCCTGAGAGCCATGAATACATTTTCTTATGTTACATTCTGGGAGTTGGGTGCCATTTTTTTGTTCTAGTTTTCTGTTATGACCTATGATTTATCTTTCATATTTAAGTTTAAGAGCCAGCTGCAATGGACTTTTGTGAATGGTGTAAGTTACCAACAGCTTTTTTTCGTTGTTGATAATATTTCAGATGTCCGCCATTTCCCACACTTCTTTGCCCCCTCCACCCAGCCCTTGCCCCACCCCAGGCCTTTGCCATGTTATCAACTGTTTTCTTTTATTCGTATTCATATCCAGATGTCCCAGCACCATTTATTAAATTGACCACTCTGTCTTTATTGCAATGAACTGACACCTTTGTTACGTATCATTATATATATTCATTTCTTTAGTCTATATTCAGATCCATTGGTCTCTTTCCATCCATGTGCCAATACCTTATCAAGTTCAGTCACTTTACAAGACTGATACTTGGTATGTAAATTCTCCAACTTTTTCTTGTTAGGCTGGCTCTTTATATTTTTGTATAATTTTTGTGACAAGAGAAAACTTCTGAGACGTCCTAAATTAACTTACAACAGGCCAGAGGGTACAAAGTAAAGACAAGAAGTCCATCAGTTAAATGTGCTGGGCCAGAAATCAACCAGACTGCTAACATTCCTGAGGGTATGTTGAAATTTTGAATCCACTTCCAGGTGTCTATTTCGGCTTCTATCTGAAAACTGATAGCCCACTTCCAGACCCCACAGCCTCCTAGTTGTGCATGAACTGTCCATACTATACCCACAACCAATCCAAAAGCAACAAGCACTTCTTACTGTACACCTATCCCAGAGCTCTCCCTGCTTCACCCTTTCTTGCTCCACGAATCTATCGCCAATGCAGATTATTTCAAAACAACTTACATCTTTCATCCCCAAATTCATTGTATAAAAGAGCCCCCTCAGCCCAGGACCTGGTTCTTTTTTCTGGCTAGCATATGCCTCAATAAACTCTTTCTCTCAGAAAAGCCTTCAGCTTCAGAGGTGTTTTATTTAACATTCAGAATCAGCTTGTCATGGGAAATTATTGAAATGTTGATGGGAATTGCATAGATTGTTTGAAAATTTGCATCTGTATCATTTTGAACCCTCTCCTGGAGCCTAGTAAATCTCTTCATTTATTTTGGTCTTTTTAATTAGTCTCAAGAACATTTTGCAGTTCTCTGTGTACAGGCTTCACACAACTTTCATTAGATTTATTATTGAGTATTTTATTTTGATTCTATCGCAATGACAATGTTTTTCATTTTTATTTTCTGATCTCTTTACTAGTTTATAAAACCAAAATTTATTTTTTATCAACAACCTAGCTGTTCTCAGAATAGTTTCAATGATCTTTTTGTAATCTTGTTAACTTTCTACATGCACAGCCTTATGTATGTAAAAAATACATACACAAATAATGAAGGCTTCATTACTTTCTCTCCACTCCTTATATATTATTTTTGTTTTGTCTCACCTTATTACAATAGCTGGGATCTCTAGTACCAGTGAGACCATTGTAATTAACCTAGTTATTAATGACAGGAAAGGAGCAAAGGAAGACCAAATATTATAGGCATGTCATTTGGGCAGCGTCACCAGGAAGCTACAACTTTACACTCTCCCGGGGTGCAAGGGAGGGGAAGTAGGCATGGAAGCATCATCAGTAAATCTGGGGGGAGGGACTAGGGAAGGTGTTTGCTATCAGTGACAGCTGGGAACAGAGGTCATTGGCCAGAATGAGCGTGGCCACTGCAAGGGCCAGAAATTTGATATTTAATCCTCTACCAAAGAAGTTCTCTCTCTTGGTCTCTCTTATGCTCTTGACTGCCCTTAGGACTCTTGTTGCAAGGGGTACACTCTCTTGGCTCCCCTGCATTCACCCACATGGCTCTAGGCTATGTGGACCTCACACACAAGGGGCCAATGGCCTGCAACTAGCCTGATGCTGAACTGTTTCTGGTTGCAATGTAGAATGGAAACTCTGGACACTGGCTTTGCTTTTAGCGCCAATGAAACCCCTAATACACTTCTGGGACTGGAAGAAGGGAAATGAGACTTTGGAAACCTAGGGATGTAATTTCATGCAAATAAAAATCACTCATCCTCCCATGGGAGTCTCAGAAAATTCTTTTTTTCTGGAGATATTTTAAGGACTCCACCCCCAGCACTCAGTGGGAAAAGGGGTATCTCAACTTCCCCAATAACACCATGTTGCAATAAAAGGTGATTGTTCTGTTTCTAATACCAAAGGAAGAATTTTCAACATTGACCATGTAATATAAAGCTAACTGAATGTTCTTGAATGCAAAAATTTTTTGTTAAGGTAGACCATTTTTCTTCAATCATCCTTGGGTAATGAATTTTATTACATGCATTTATTTCATCTATTGAAATAATCATTATTATATGAATATCTCTCTTTTCTCTTAAAATAGTGAATTACATTGGTTGAGCTTGAAATGTTAGGGAAATCTTGCATTTTTGGAACAAAAAACAAAAGAAAAATAATCATACTGCATTATCCTTTAAGTACACTACTGGGTTTTGTTTATAAATACTTTATGAGGAATTTCACACCTGTGTTTGTGGAAAGCATTGGCCTGTGATATCTCTTTTATTTTACTAGGTGTTGTGGTATGAAAGTTTTCTTGACTTTGTAAAACACTTTGGGAAGTATTTCCACATTTTTTTTTTATTCTCTGAAATGTTTTGTGTAATATAGATGCTGTTCTTTTTCACATTTTTGGCAGAATTTACTAATAAATTCCTCTGGGCTTGGATTTCTTTGTGGGAAGTATTTTAATTAACCATCTGATTTTTTTAGTAGATATAGCATTTCCAGGAACTTGTTCATTTTATATATATTTCCAAACATATAGCATACAAATGTTTATATCATCTCAATAATATTTTTTCTGTATTGATTTTAGAGAGAGAGGAAGGGAGAGAGAGACAGAAACATCGATGAGAGAGAGCATAGACTGGCTGCCCCCTACACGCTCCCCACTTGGGACTTGGCCCACACCCTGGGCATGTGCCCTGACCAGGAATCGAACCGGTGACCTTTCGGTGCATGAGTTGACGCTCAACCACTGAGACATGCTGGCCAGGCTCAATATTTTTAATGTATAAAATTTGATGTAATGTCCATTTTGAAATTTTGAATATTTTAAATTTGTGTATACTCATTTTATTGATCATTCTAGCAATTTTATTATAATTTTCAGAGAAATAAAGTTTGGTTTGATGTATACTTTCTAATATGCACTTACTATCTATCTTATTTTTTCTCCTTCCTATATTCATTGGGTTTGATTTGCTAATACTGCCCTAACTTTTTTCTAAATAAACTTTACTTATATGTTACAAGTTTTGATCTTTTTGTTCTCTTTTGGCTCTTTCATGGACCATGGCTTATTTAGAAATTTACTGTTTCATTCCCGAATATTTGCATGGGTTTTAATTATTTTCATATTAATGGTTTCCGATTTGGAAGTTTAGTTAATGGTTTCTCTGCATTATTTTCTCTAGCCACAGAAACACCTGAGGTTGATGCTTGCCAGAATCCTCTTACAATAATAAATCAAGAAATTTATAGGCGCAAATAGATCTGTAATAAACGTTACATTTTGATTGAGCACTTGTACTTTATTGTTAAGAATGTTTATTGAGTAATCTGTAATTAATGAGATGGAGCTACTGTAAATAATGGGAGGAAGGCACATGTCTAAGAGGGGAGTGTGTAGCCAGCTTGTGATACAAGCTAACAGAGTGCAGCCCCGCCGAGAGGCTAGCTTCTCTGGGCCGAAGTGGTTCCACACATGCAGTCCCATCTCTCATCACCGTGGACATCCCAAGAGCACACTGGACACATACTGTGCCTGAGATTCCTGCTGGGATCTTGCTATTTGTGATGTATTGCAAGTCTTACATCTTTTCTTCTAGCTAAATAAATTTGGTGGTGGATAAAGACTATTGTGTCTTGTAATTTTGATTTTGTTCAAACCCAAGACCAATAATTCTTGTCAAGCTGAATGAGCAATTTGTTAAAATTTTTCAAGACTTGCTTTATAGCTCAGCACATTGTGAATATTGTAAATATTTGATCTATATTTGAAAAAAAAATGTGTTGTGCAGTTTGGAGATTTGGGGTTCTATACATGCTAATAAAGTCTACCTAGATTATTATGGATATCCTTGAAGAATATTTTTCTGCTTGACCTATTATTATTTAAGGAAGATGTTTTAAAATCTTTCTGATTGCTAGTTTGTGTGTGTGTGTGTGTGTGTATTCCCCTTTTATTTCTGTCCATTTTGTTTTTCTTTTATTTTTGAGGCTATGTTATTAGATTTCTAAATATTTTAAATGTTTTATTATTCCAGCACACTAACCATTTTATCTTTATAAAATTTATCTTTTGTAATATATGCTCAGAGCTACTTTGTGTAGTACTTATATAGCCACATAAAGATTTTGGTTTTGTTGTTAATATTTTAATCTGTATTTTTGTTGTAGAAAATATATAATTTTAGTTTTTGTTTTAATCTTGTCAAAAAAATTGAAGTTAAAGACAATGACTTTATTTCTACTGAAAAGCTAGCCATCAGTCTTATTATTGCTTCTTTCAAGGCACTGTGTCTCACTTTTAGGATTTTCTCTTTATCTTTGGCTTTCAGCAATTTTGGTGTGATATACCTAAATGAGGTTTAATTGTAAACATTCTTCTTTTCTTAATGACTGAATAACCCATAGCTATGATTCTATAATAGCCAGATGCATGGCTTAATGATCAAATAATCCATAGCTATAGTTCTAATTATTATAGCCAGATGTAAAAATTTCATAGAAATGGTTCCTAATTATTCAGTTCATGTTTAAAAATGTTTTAATACTTTCAGTTTTTACATCACTGTGCTGAATTTACATAAGAAAACTTAGGAAAAAAGGAAATAGATAAGAGATCCAATACTTGAAGGGTATCTCTTATATAGCAAATATTTGAAACACATAAAAGTCCTTAAAGCCAAGAGCTAATCCACACAGCACCAAAAAAAAAAAAAAAAGGATTCTAAGGATTATAGATTTCTATGATGCTACTATGTTGAGTATGCTGAGTAATCTTTTCAGAAAAGCTGAATGATATTCCAAGTTATAAAATTATTATTGAATTATGGAGGAGGAAATAGACCTGTAGAGATGATTTCATTTCTCATACTGCTGAAGAGTAAACCCACACGTAGGGCAGAGAGCACCCAGGGGGGTCATCTCAGAGCTCCGGCTAGACTGCCAACAAACTCTTTGTCCTGCTCTATTTTCATGGTTACCCCCAAAAAAGAGAAGTAAAAAAAAGAAAAGAAAATCTTAGCATTAGGGTCCTGATAATTATTTTTTACGTGGCAATGAGGTTTATTTAGCCTTTAGTCACGTGCTTACATATTTATTACTGTGTATCTTAGTGCTCCAAATAAGGCCTTCAGGAATGATTACACATTAGAAGAACTGATGAGAAAATGGAATAAATAGACCCAAACTGTGGCTGCATACCAGTGTTACGAGGAAGCGTGTCTGTCTTAGTGACTGCACAGAAATCGGAGCACTGCATAAAGCAGAGAGGAGCCACCCAGTCCAGTGCTAACTCAGCCTCACTTCCAGTCCGGCTCCCACAGATCATCTGTCAGTGGTCACTGTCACATGCAAACGTGTGTGTTTGTCCGATTTCTGAGCTAGCCCTGGGACTTGGCATGCTGCCCTTTGCAGATCTCAGAAGAGTTAGCCTCACTGAAACCTCTGGGTGAGTTTGCAATTGTAGATATCGTTTTCTTTGCTAGCTCTGACATTTCCAAGGATCTCTCACCAACTTGTGGCTTAATACTCGCTATCATGACTTACCCCAGAGATGCCTAGCTAAGCAATGAATCATGTGGTGTCTATATTCAGATTTTACAAAGTCCTTGGGGGTTGCTCAAGATATACATGTGAATTAATGTCATTATAAAAACTAACTCAGCTTATTATTAAGACTGGATATTCCAAATAACAAATGCAGTTCCCTAATGAGTATTGGTTTACAAAGCGATGAAGAATGTGCTCCTATAGACACTGAGGCCTTACCACTGCATTGGTGGGTCTGAAATTACACCTTTCCACTTTAAGAACAAATTTATAGAAATATAAGGAAAACTTTTTTTTTTTGGTTTGTTTTCAATCATGAATGCAACAAACAAATATTTATTTAGCATGTGTTACATGAGAGGCCCTATACCAAGTAGTTCTGGGATACAGCTTTCAACAAGACAGATGTGGGTTCATCTACAGTAATTGAGAGTTTAGTGAAGTAGTACAAATACCACTATATTAGCCATAGCATTAGACCTGGATCCTACTTTTGGGTGTTGAACTGAAAGCAGCACAGCACAGACCATCGCTTTACATTCCTTAAGAGGCCATCAAAACCCTACCTGGGGCAAGGGGTGGGACTCATTTTTCACCAGAAAAACTGATGGGAATTGGGTCTTATTTTATTATTTATTTTTAATATATATTTTATTCATTTCAGAGAGAGGAAAGGAAAGGAAGAGAGAGATAGAAACATCAATCAGCTGTCTCCTGCACACCCCACACTGGGGATCCAGCCCACGACCCTAGCATGTACCCAGACTAGGAATTGAACCCATGACCTGCTGGCGCATGGGATGACATTCAACTGGCCACACTTGAGTCTTATTTTAAATCTCAGTTCTCCTTCTTACTAGCTCGTTCCTTGGTCATATGCTGTTGGCCTAATTTCATCATCAGAAAAAATTAGAATAATAATAACAATAGGATCTATTTGGTAAAATTATAATGGAGATTAGATGGGGTTTTATATATAAAGCACCTGGATCAGTGTTAAGCATATAGTAAGTATTTGCTAAATGTTAGCTGTTATTGCTCTATAACTAAAGTGGTTTTTATATTTCCAGCAATTTAATTCAGCACACATTTAATAAGACTTGACAGTGTTTCTGGTATATATAAAATAAGACAGTTCTCTCCTTGGAAAGAATTTAATTTAATGCATTATATTGTGATTGAAAGAAATAGAGATATGTGCGTTGTTATGTATGTGCAAAGATATGTGAGAAGCCAAGTAAGTTTACCTGGTAAATAGTAATAAATATATTATGAAAGATGTAAATTTAAGCTAGTTTTCCTAGATGGATGCATTACTTTCATTCTAACAGATAAAATAATCCATGAGAAAATAATTTTAAGATATATTTCAATACACTCCCCAAATACACTTTATTTCCTACACACACACACACACACACACACACACACACCTGCACACCTTACATACCCACACAGTTACACAGCAAACGTTGGATGACATGCAGAACTGACATCCCAGCACCATCTCATTTGTCCCATGCCTGCCGGGGACTGTAGATTAAGGGAAACCCAGAGCTATAATCAGACTTGGGTTTGATTTCTGGCTTCTGTTATATAGTCTCCTATCCCTCAGTCCTAATTAATCCATTTGCTCACTTGCTCACTGTGAATAAATTATTGCTACAAAATACTGTTACAAATTTCTGTGCACTTACAAGCCTGGATCCAATGAAGGTAATTTTCCAGAAGCATCGCTCAGCAGACCCAACTAGCAGGCTTCTCATGTCTCTCCGGCATCTTTGGAAAAATATGAAAGCCATCTGAGCTTCTGTTCCCAGGCAGCAAAATTGAGATAAAATTTAATAATATCTTTATTGCTGCATTGTTTGGAGGATTTTAGACTTATACAAAAATATTCAGTAAACATTCACTGCGTGCCTACAGGCACAATTCCAGATACTAGGATGGGACCAGTGATCAGGACCCTCAACATTCCTGACCTTTTTGAGCAGCCTTTCCAATGGTCATCTATATAAAGTGCAATCACAAACTGATCAACCTGAAGTATTAGCTTCTAATAGCCACCATTATTTCAAGATAATTCCTATTGTTCTCTGTGATTAGATTTCACCTTTATATAAAGATTGGGTAACTGGGGTTGGAAATAAAAGGTTTGGTTTGTGTGCAAAACACAGAGGGAAAGGACAAAAAAGGATATAGATGGGAAAAAAAACTATGGGGAAAAAGGATAAAAGCAAACTGAAGTTAATTCAATGAATCGAACTGCAGATGGCAATACATTTTCTCCTTCTAGTAAATATGAGTTCAGAAGAGATTATTTACAAACTATTTTCTTTTGTGACAGTTTTTTTATGTTTTTCCCTTGAAGCAAGACTGAAGAATGTGGGAACATGAGTATAAGGAGCTCTGTGCTTAAAACTAGTCCTAAAATGATTGTTGGGCTGATCAACAGACCCTTTGTAAGTCTACATTCTGTATGCAATCGGCAGTGTGCGTCCAAGGGCCCTAGAGGTAATTATACCTATGCATAATGAGTTTATTTTAAATTTTTGTTAACCCTTCATCAGTTTTTACATTTGTGGATTTCTGTTTCTCCTGAAGTACACGAGACAGTTTAACACAACTGCCTTGCAACTAAATGTCTGAATAAAGAAACAGCTGTTTGCCCAGCCGATGTGGCTCAGTGGATCGAATGTTGCTCCATGGACTGAGAGGTCCCAGTTCAGTTCTTGGTCAGGGCATGTGCCTGGGTTGCGGGCTTGATCCCCAGGAGAGGGTGTGCACAAGGCAGCCCATCAATTTATCTTCTCCCTCACATTGATGTTTCTATCTCTCTCTCCCTTCTCTTTCTAAAAAATCAATTTAAAGATATTTTTAAAAAAGAATAGCTGTTTAATCCTACCAGGATGTCTATATATATACGTTCTGGGCTTAAAGAAAATGTTGTACACTTAAAAACAAGTCGGTGATGACATTTATAGAACCATAGAGCTCCCAAGCCAGTCAAGGAGAAGTGGGATGTCCTCTCACAGGGGAAAGCCCCAGAGGGAAGATTTGTAACTGTCTGGCATTTCTAGCAAAATACAAAAGGATGTGCAAGTCATTTCCCTAAACGATCTTGATTCCCAGAAGGAAAAAAAAATAAAACAAAACCTCTTTTATCAAATTTTTATAATAATAATCCTTTCACACCTCATAAGATTTTTGCAAGACTCAAGCATAAAAAAAAAAAAATTGCTATATAAGGGCAAAATATTATCAAGTTTTTCTTCTTTCTGTTTTATTTTTTTCCTAAACAACCCTCAATTTGTGCTGGTTCTCAAAATTAACTAGCTTTATTGTAGAATAAGTTCTGTTCATATAATTTACTGATTTATGGTAATCATATTACATAAATTACAGTATAACAACAGTAGAACTAATAAGAACAATGATTTAGAAAGTGCTGTTAGAATTTCTGATCTTAAATAGTACTCTTGAAGTAGGATGGATTTGTGATGCAAATTCTGTATGTTATTCAATGTTTACAGTATAACAATATGTGTATATAATCTGTGCAGCTGTGTGTGTGTGTGTGTGTGTGTGTGTGTGTGTGTGTGTGAATGAGAGAGCGAAAGTGTGTTTGGGTCGTGAATTGAAATATATCATAGAATTATTTTCTCATGGATTATGTTATGTTAGAATTATAGTGACCCATCCATCTAAGAAAACTAGCTTAAATTTACATCCTTATAATATTCTTATTACTAACTATCAGGTAATAGGAGGTAGATGACTTGCCTGATGCCAATGTAGCAATGACTGTCTGGGCCAAGTATTCAAATTCAGGGCATCCATTTGGAAGTCCTACGTTTTTAATTCCTGTTCTATGATGTCCAAACATATCCCACTTTAGTCATATTAGACATACTAATAGACAAAAATGTTTGATTGTTGACATGTTTCCATTCAGAAGAACAACCTGTAGCGTTTGACTGGATGTTGTACTATTGCTTGGGCATTGTTTAAACTTCTCACTCAAAATAGGTGATAAATTCTGCTATCTTTGTAAAACAAGACAAGACAAACAAACAAAAAACAGAGAATCATTGGGGAATTCGTGTTTCTTGTAACCCCTCTCACCACTAAGCCCAGCATAGCTATGAATAAACACAAGTCTAAAAAATGATGAGGGGAGAACTCTGTAGGCATATCTTTCTCCTTAATTAGTCTGCCAGCAAATAGAAATGCCTGTTCTCCAACCTGAGTAGCAGTTAATGCACAGAAGCACAGAGCCTAACACAAGATTTTGACCTTGCCCACATTTCTCAAATTCTAATAGGTGATGACAATGCGCTGAGTCTTTTGATGACACAGATTGTATACTTACAGTCCTTCCACCAACAGTTTAACAATGTTTGCAGCCCTATTGTCAATAAATAAATAAAATAAAATACACTGTCCACAGTGTCCTGGAAAACTGTTAACACATAGTTAGTGGTTTCCAAGCAAGGACATTGTTAAACATATTTCATATTAATATAGTCTAGCTCAGTGACAATTTTCTCCTAGTAAAGAAATATGGGGTTCCTGAAAGGTTTAAGTAAATAATACAGAGTGCAGTTGAAACATTCACAAGTCATGCATTGAACTTTCTCTCCTTATATCTTAATAACCAAACAATACATTCTATACCTAATTACAGAGTGTTTTTTTGTGGTGACTTCCAGTGGGTTATTTTTTTAAGAGGTGTTATATTAAGAAACCCATAGTGTAGAGAGATGCAGCTACTTTATATTCATTTGGCTGAAAGTTTTAAGCAAAGTTAAAAGGTGAAATGTGATTACTCCACTCTACAGTGGGCAGTTAATCAGAAGAGGTTAATGAGATTCAATTAAGGATTAGATGCTTATGAGAAATTTAGTAGTGTGTTCTTAGGAAAAACAAGAGTTTCTTTGTAGTAGTAGTATAGAGATAGTTTTCAGGCCTCTAGCAGCATGGAATAAATGAACCAACTATCAGAATTAGGAAGAAATTTCTTTGGTGATGCTATATTTCTTAAGTAGGTGCATCCTGGTGAGTTCATGACTTTTTTTTTCTTTTTTCTAAAACATCCATCATTAGGCACAGTTAGAAGCAGGATGCTTAACTGGATGGACCATTGGCCAGTTCTGGTGTGTAAATTCCTGTTTGGAATTCACAGAACTCTTCAGATGCTTAAATCCAAGAGGATTTCTTCTGAGCTCTAAAGACTAAATCATCCTTTGGATCAGGAGAGAGAGATTTCTGCTGCTTAAAAAATGAACGTGTGTTTCAGAGTAGAGGAGGGAAAAATGATATAGACTGGATCATGTGTTCTCACTTTATCTATTAGTGATTTAAAATTATATATATATATATATCATTTATTTCTACAGAGAGTTTGTGTCTGTTTGTTTTATATATCATTTATTTTAAGGCTAATTTGGATTTGGGAGGTTAAATATATGCAATGGAGTATTTAGCTCAACTTCTGAAACTTCAGAGAGAATATATCCCTTCCAATAGGACTAATAAATGAGCCACAATGATGATTTATAGTCTCCTAACACTGGAGATGTACAGAATTTAGTGGGAAAACAAGGTAATGAGGGAAAGCTGAAGTACTGACGTTAAGATGCTCATGTTGAACTCCAGTCCTCTCTATCAAGTAGCCATGCATTTTCTGGTGATTAAAACTGAAAAGGACACGGAGGAACTTGCGTCCGGATTCACTGCAGACACATAACCTATTACATAACTGATATGACATCAAGAATATTGTTAGAAGAAAAGAAGCACAATCATAATGACAGGGTTCCTGAGAAATTAGGTATTCAAGAAGACAGGCAGTGAATTTTGTTCCAGTGAACTGTTTTTCTATGAAATAAAAGATAAAATCGAAGTCTTCCAAGGATCTGAACCACCAAACTCCTCACCTGGAAAGTGAATTACTCTGCACATGCCATCACACTGACGTTCTCTTACTTGTTTTCCAGAATTTTTACCTGTTTTTGAGAAACACTATTCTGTAAGGAACAACCTACTTGAATACAATGTGGTTTCTTGTTGAGATACCTCTACTGTAATACAATTGTTCTTTATATTAAGGCAAAGTGTATTTCCCTGTGACTCCCCACATATATGTTTCTGTCCTTCAGGACCCAGGGGACAGCTCTAATCCCTCTATATGACATACAGCTGTTTGTCTTGAGTGGTCATTATGTGAAAAGCATTCATATAGTTGCTTGAATTAAAGACACACACACACAGACACATACACACCTCAGATGAGTAGGATGAGCTTTTTCCTGTGCTGTGGCTTTGTAGTGCTCCCTGCCACCTTCTATTGACAATGCCTAACTTTTTGCCTATAGGCAAGGGAGAAATGTTTAAAAGGTCCAGCTATCATTACACAAAGTGGGTAAACAAGGATAGCTTTGAAGTGGAAAAGCAGTAAATTGACAACTGGCACAGATGGAAAAGAAGAGGAAGAAAAATCAATCCAGAAACCACTGCAATAACACAGGAGAGAATCAGTTCAGGCTGAGTCCAGTACAGGAAAAGTATACGAAAAGGGAGCATGAATATAAAAGATATCTCAGTAATGAAATATATAAGACTGGTGTTAGCTTTACTCTCTGAGACCAATGTATATTGAAAAGGATCTGAGCTTTGGAACTGGTGAAGTCAGATTGAACTTGCATTTGGATCCTGGCTCCACCACTTGCTGTCCATGTAAATGTGCAAAAGCAATTAATTTTCTCCCATCCTCAGATACTTCCCTATAAAAAGTGGTAACTATTATTGTATCTCCCAATGTTGGGGTGCCTAGCACAGAACATAATATATAATAGCTACTATATAAATGACACACATCATTGCTATAGTATTACAGTAGGGAACTTTTGTTTCCGCATTTTCACATCATTTGTGGTGAAGAGCACTATATTTTGTTTATTCCTGTCTTTCTTTATTACCCTGGTTAAAAAAAAAATCATCTTTTCTGTCCCATCCTGCTATCTTGTACATATATACTGTAGCCATTAATCACAAATGATGAGGCAGAACCAATAAAAATCAAATATTAATTACTACAGAAGTGTTGATTGGTACAGTCTTATTCTATTATAATCCACAAAATAGAAAGAATGTCTATACAATAATTTCCCACTTAATATGGAAGCTAATTATAAAAATTATATATCCTGGATAAATGTTTACTACTTGTCACAGATATATGTCATAACCAAAAAGCTCATTGTACCATTACCCCAGGTTCAATACTTTAGAGGATACCATTCATTCCATAGAATACAGAGAACATTTTCTGTAGAGAAAGAGATAATATTTATATTTCAAGATTCCTCTTGGATTTACATTCTTTCCTTGGTCATTGGTATTCAGGGAGCACACCCTGCTTTCTGAATGACTATATCTATATGGTTGAAGCTGAGTGGGAAGACGAGAAATACCCTGTGAGTCACCTGTTCAGGGCAGCCCTTGAGAGTCCATCAAAAAACTTTAGTGCCCAAAAATATCTCAGTTCAAATCCCTTGATAGCATTAGTGATCCCTTTCTGTCTTTTGCCACAATTCGCGTTTACTCAACATGGAATTTTCTGGACTCAGACACACATTTATTTTAAAGTGGATTCATTATTATAATATAAAAATCAACCATTTTTAAACTCTGGTTTTCCTCCTTCACAATCCAGGAAATTTAGACTTTCCCTTAATATATTCCTTGATTCAGTAGAATTTCTTCCTTCTTTTGTCTTAGAAGTAGTATACACCTGGTGTCACATTATATTTTGCCTTTCACTGAAATTAAAAGACATCTATCTTCCAATACCAGATGATAAATTTTAAGGTTTTGCCCCTTCATTTTCTCACACAGTTTAGCATTGTATCTTGTAAGTACAGAGACAGAGCAAATGTGTGGTGAATTGAACTGATCCGAGACAAATCACTTTCCATAGCAATAAACATGGATCTTCAATGGGGAAGTGACCTAGAAGAAAGCTAATTTAAACCATTTTATAAGGCCTTAACTCTGACCATAGCTACCTCCTGCCCCCGTGGTGGTTAATTTTGTGTGTCAACTTGACTGGGCCATTGGGTGCCCACATATTTACAGTAGAAAACAAGTAAACATCTTCCCTTTAACCTTACCCCTGTGCAATTAACAGTGCCCAGCATTACTTTATTTAATTAACAGGGTTAGAGAAGAACAGTCGGATTTTAGTTTCCTTGTGCAAACAGGGACAAAATTAAACTTATATAAGTAAGTAATTACACACATCATTGGTGAACAGGAAAACCCATACAATTATACTGAGCACCACCTAATACAATAGTTTTAATGATCGGAAATAGTTACTCCAATTTTATCTTGTGTTTTGCTTAACTACTTTCTGAAAATTGTTTGCTTCTTTTATGAGAAAGTACAAAAATACAATTCAATTTCCCAAATGCTTTAGGAAGTGTGTCCGTTATGTATCCTTCCACAGTAAAATTCAAACAGGAGTTGATGACTTTCAACTGAGAGGAGCCCTATGGGTGACTGAGGAAGGACAGAGAAGACATTAGCTCTATTTGAAAGGTGACAAGTATTTTGAAGGGAGTGGAATTTTGCCTCAAGGCCTAATCCATAGAACCAAAAACTATTCACTGACACGGTATTTTGGGATAATACAAGTCATGCTGATATGATATGTTGAAATAGAATCCAAAGAGACACAGATTTATATCTACCAGTATTTGCTGTGTATGATTCTAACATGCTGTTCAACATGGAAGTCACATATAACCATGTAACTAAGGAAAAACAGACTTTCTCTGAAGCCCTAAAAGACCCTCAATAGGCTTTTGCCAAAAGCACGTGGTTTGTGTAAGGATCAATAGGAAGAATAGAGGGCAAAATGACATTTGGAAAAAAAAAGATCGGAATTATTATAATCTTAAATTATTCTTTTGATTGTTGTTGCTCTGGCTGTAGTTTTCTCTACATAGCACCATAATGAAGCTGGATTCCAATACTGCCAAGTTTCTTGATCAATAAAGAATAACAAACTAAGGTAATTTAAGTCTCGTCATAGAATGGAGTTCTTCCAGGTCCTCAGCAGTGTTTATTTCACAGTGCAGACTTATTGGGCTTTGCAATGTCAGGATAACCAGTTAATTTCCCAAACTCTATTTTCATTTTAAACAATCTAAGACCATGAGTCAATTTTCACTCTGACCTATGTCCAACAATGAGAACATACTCAAATCCCCTCTCCTCTCAATGTGAAATTGACTTTATTAATAAAAGAATCACAGGTACAAAACTACATTATAAATTGCTTTCTATAATTCAATTCTCTTTATTTTCATTTTTCTTTTTTTCCATTTGCTAAACAAATACCAGTCCGCCATGGAGGCCTTGATATACTCCACAAGCTCAATGACTGGTGCATGCTGATGTACATGTTTGTTGATGGTATGAAGTGAGAAAAAAAAAAAAAAAAACTTACAAATTTAACATGAAAAGGGATTTCTTTCAAAGTTAATTATCCTGCTCCTCTTTTCTTCAGAGTCATTTCCAGTCATTGCTGGGTGGGATGATTAGAATTGATTATTTAAATAGGACTTTATCTTTAGAGGTTGCATTTAGGGCAAGATGAATATTGGATATCATCTTGGTAATGGAAGCTGTCCCTCAGGGTAGTAGCGTTTTCTTTCAGAGTGGGTTAAGTGCCATGATAAATACTCTGAGTGCACATTGTCCACTATGCTATCAAAAGATGCAAACAACCTGACAGAGAGAGATGATAATTCACCTTTGCCACACACTAATGCAGTTTCAGCTCTTTCGCATGGCCGGAGTTCATCAAATGCTTCTGAGACTGTCTCAATAGATCCAATTGTCCCTTTCTTCTTTTCCTTCCTGTGCAGATTGTTTGTTATCTGGGTAAGAATCACATGCAGGTAGGAAAAGAATAACTTATCAGAAATGAGAAACTGCTCTGTGGACCCAGAGGCTCAACTGTTCCCATATGTGCTCAGCTTCTGACTCATTCTGGTTCAGGGGAAATGGGCAAATCTCTTTTGACAGCAATTTTCAGAGCCATTTGCGGGTATCTGGGAGGCTCAACGCTGCTATGAGCATGCATGAGGAGGTCATCTGCAGAGAAGTAGAAATATGAGCTTTGAATGGGAATAAAGAGCAGTAACGAGGGAACCAGTTGCCATTGTCATTTATCCCCTTCCTTAGGTTGGCAGATAATTTTCTTTCAATTATAGGAAAACAATATGTTTCAACACTGTCAAGCATGTTTATCAATATGTCTATATGTAATTTGAGTCATTCACAATGATTTCCCTTTTTCCAGGCACTGGCAAATGTAGATAATCCATGTTACCTAGGGACTACAAATAATTTTCTCAAAAGACTGTCTTCCCTTTTCAACAGACAGATTGTCAAACTACCAAACAAGAACGTTCAATGTTCCAGATATAGCACTTACTTGACTAATTGCAGATTAACACTTTCTAGGCATCAGTGATATTAGAAAGTTGCAATGCCTGTAGTATTTTCTTTTCCTTAAAGTGAAAGCCCAATAAAATGTCACCTGCTTGCATTACAACAGTTAGCAGCCCTCTTTTTCTTTTTTCATTCACATCTATGATTCTCAGTATTAAGCATATTTCTTAGGGATAAAGGGAATAATTTGTAATACTATTACTATTAAGTTTTCTTTTTAAAACAAAATGAAAGAAAATTGAGTAGTAAAAATATGCATACATATATAGATATGTATATAGATATAGATATATAGAATAAAATAATAAAAAGATCATTAAAAGAATGATGGTATACCAACATATTAAAGTATTAAGAATCCAGTAATTCATAAATAATGAAAGGAATATCCATTGGCTAGAGCACAGAGCATTTAATGGCTTCTGCTTCGTTCTCAGATTGAATAGCTCCTCTTCTCAGAAATCACTATGCAGCTCTGATACTTTGCCCCCATACCATGATACACCCATCACTCTATTATTTAAAAACCTAGGTTATATAATCTGAGATGCCTCATCTCCCAGAGATAAAACCTCTGGGGGTGGATGATCAATTCTAATACTTCCCACACTTTTTGAAAGCATCTGCCCAATACTAGTTTGATCTAAAACTCCAAGGGTTATAGTGGTTCTTTTGTACAAAGGATAGAGCTTGAAATGTGGAAAGCTTTATTTTCAACCCATGGGAAAATGTTATGATTCAAGGTGAAG
The DNA here is from genome assembly GCA_030848825.1 of Tadarida brasiliensis. Lineage (NCBI taxonomy): Eukaryota > Metazoa > Chordata > Mammalia > Chiroptera > Molossidae > Tadarida > Tadarida brasiliensis. Next base: position 230,083,535 of record CM061257.1, on the reverse strand, counting down.
TCAAATTATAGTGAACTGAGAGATTCTAAAGAAAAACTATATATTATCAGAGATTTTACTTTTATGATACAGAATTCCTTAGTGCTTAAGAACATGAGTCCTATGATCAGAATGTCTCGGTTTCAGGTCATGGCTCTGTCATTCACCAGCTGAGTGACTTCAGGTAAGTTATATACTCTCTGTCACAGATTCTGTAAAAATTGGTATAATAATTCACCAAGAGGTTCTGTGGAGATTATGTGAAGTGATTAGGACACTGTCATATATAACATGCTCAAAAGTGGTAAATATAATATTACTTTTATAAAATTAATAATTATTCTCAGGGACTTTAAGGCATTATGTAGGAATGTTCTCCACATAAGACTGACCCAGTATGAGGCCTGGGGTTGTAATTAGAAGATCATTTGAGCTGGTAATTACATGCTCTGCTTCTGATAAAGATTTTCTTCTTACCACTTCTTTCTACATTTCTGGCTCTGCCTTGAGTAGATAATTAATGTCTGTTGAAGATGATGTTTTTTCGAATAACAGATAAACCTGAAGACTAATGATGGACTTTACTTAATTTACCCAGTTTTCTTCTGAATGTTCCTTCCTCCTGGACTCATGACTCTTATTTCCCTATGAGATATGCTTAATTTTAATAGTATCTCCAACCTCTGTTGGGCAGCATAATCTCAATTCAAGAAATGAAATATAGCCCTGGACGGTTTGGCTCAGCGGTTAGAGCGTTGGCCCGCAGACCAGAGAGACCTGGGTTCAGTTGCCGCTAAGGGCATGTACCTCGGTTGACATTGGTCCCCAGCCCCGGTTGGGGTTGTGTGGGTGGCAACCAGTCGATGTGTCTCTCTCATATCGAAGTTTCTCTCTTTCTCTCTTCCTCCCTCTCTCCTTCCCTCTCTATCTGAAGATAAATGCAAAAATGTCCTCGGGTGAGGATAAAAGAAAAAAATTTTTTTATAAGAAATGAAATATAAATTCAATCAGTCAAGTAGTATTTATTGAGTTTCTATTAGGTCCCAGATGCTGTTCTAGATGGTGGAGATACATCAATGGCTAAAGACAGCATCCTCTTCCTTATATATCTTATAAAGAATAATAGTGATTTTATAAAACAATTTTTATCTTTGTCGCCTAAGGTCAATTATGCTCTAAATATGAACATTTCTGATTTATTTCTCATTATTTCCTTACTGGTAACACGTGTGTTCACCTTTAGTACCTCTATAAGAATAATCTTTGCCTATACTTCTCCAATGATGAATTCAACAGACAGAACTAAGTGCTTAGACCAATTCAAAAACCATTAAAAAAAATCACCTCTACAGAATAACAAATCCAACCATTAAAATTTTTACCTAATCCAAGTCTGAATTAAATGGTGTAAGTTCGATCATGGGAATGACTGTTTCCCACAGGATTAAATGTTGAAGAGTAAGACTCAGAGAAAGACAAGTACCATATGATTTCACTTATGGGTGGAATCTATTGAACAAAATAAATGAACAAACAAGAGAAACAGACTCAAAAATACAGAGAACAGACTGTCAGCTGCCAGAGGGAAGGGGTGTTGGGGGGCTGGGTGAAAAAGTAGAAGAGATTAAGCCAAAAAATCCAAAAAACAAAACCTCGTAGCTCATAGACACAGACAACAGTATGGTGGTTATCCCAGGGAAAAGTTGGTGGGGGAAGGCAGAAGAGGGTGAGAGAGGATAAATGGTGATGGAAGGAGACTTGACTTGGAGTCGTGAACACACAATACAATATACAGAGAGTGTGTTATAGAACCTGAAACCTGTATGATTTTATTAATCAATGTCACCTTAATAAATTCAATTTTAAAAAAGAGTGAAGATAAAGAATCAGAAGATATAAATCCTTCTCCCAAAAAACTTGGTGAAAGTAGTATTTTGAAATTAATGATGAAAAAACCTTATCAAAACATTTGAAAGAATAAAGAGGTTGTGTGAAATAATAAAAGGAATGGAATCTATGTCAAGTATGTGTTTGTTTATATGGTATCTGATAAATTTCTATCGAGAAGTTGAATGTCCTTAAAGTCATCCCTCCCACTACCTTAACTTTCTTCATTTTAACATAGTTTGAGCAAATAATTAAGTCAACAGTTGTTGAGAGAATTAGGAACCAGGGAATGAGGTTTGTTAGTTACCCACACAGTAAAGACCACTGGCCTTGGAGGGTGACATGTGCACAGATTGTGGGGACAGACGTAGATTTAATCGCAGTGGAATTGCAGGCGTCCAGTGAGCAGTATGACACCACCGGACAACAAAATAATGAGCTGAATGAGGAAATAATAAAGAAATGGTCCAGAAAGAAAAGAAGAATTCATCAGATAAGACATTGACATTTTTGAGAACACGTTAGCATCTTATTTGCAACAAAAATCATCATCTATTAATTGTTTTAGTATAATTAGGATGGTAAAGTTGACATTAATTTAGGATTAATTAATTAAAAATTTTAAACATTTGATCTCTCTCACTTTTGCCTAGCATCATCTATCAAGTAAAAAATGGGGGGAAAGAAGACATATTTTTAAAAGAGAAATATAAAATATGTCCTACATCCTGCTCATTTACCCTCTTTTTAAAATTAACAGCAAAATGGAAACCCAGTCACAGAATCTCTAAAACGAAATGAGTTTAAATGCTGTAGTTGTGTCTTATTTTTATATAGGGAAAGGTAATTAATCATTATTGTGACAGGTATATTTCATATTATCACTAATAATTTAAAATGATACATTTTATCAGGCTATTATCATTTACAGAAAAATAGTAGAGTGTTAAACTGATATTGAGAATCTCCAATGTCCTCCAGTTCCCAGGGCAAACATTCTTTAATAAAGTTCATATTATTTATTCTGTTCATTGTTCAGTTGTTTATTATGAAGTGAAAGATTCCACAGAAGTCCTGGGAAAGACATTCGCTTGCAACAACTTATGCAGTAGTATGTGAGCTAATCATAGCTCTATTATTTGAGGCAAACTGACTTTACCTGGGTTTAAAAAACAAAACAAAAAAACTGTCTCACTCTTTCTTAGTTTCTTCATTAGTAAAATGACAATAAACAGTACCAACATCACAGAGGTGTTGTGAAAACTGGTTAATAGAAGTATTTAGCAAAAAAACTTAGTCCATGTTAACTTTCATGAATCAATTTGATCTCAGTAAACATCCAACATACTGTGTATGTGTGTGTATGTGTGTGAGCTTGTTTGTGTGCGTGCATGCATGTGCATGTGTGTGTATAAACTAATAAAGTAATTTTTTAAAACTTGGAATATCAAAAATTATTTTGAAGAAGTGTGAAGTTGGAAAATTTGCACAACCACAGATGATTTATTATAACATTATAATAATTTAGACTGCATGGTATTGCCTTAAGAGTAGAGAAATAGAAAAGGAAAATAATAAAGTCTAGAAATAGATTCACATATAGATGATTTCCTGATTTATGACAAAAAAAAAAACCTCACTACAGTTCAGATGGGGAAAGGATGATATTAATAAATGATACCACGGGAACATAATAAAATAAATACATATTCCATTATTTACATCGTACATGCAAAAAGTAGTACAAGAAAAATCATAGATTTAAATGTGAGAATTAAAACAATTTAACTTCTAAAGAAAACAGCTCAATCACTCCTTGTCATTGGGCTAAACAGCTTGAAAAAAAATCACTAATCCTAAAAGTTTAAAAGAGTTAATAAATCAGATTTAAACATTAACGTATAACAATTTAAAGATTGGAAAAATAGATTTTGGTACAGTAAATCCTCACTTAACATCTTTGATAAGTTCTTGCAAACTGCAACTTTAAACAAAATGGCAAATATGGAACCTATTCTGCCATAGATTAATTGATATAACCAAGAGTTAAGTTACTATGACATTTCTGGTCACAAAAATATCACCTAACTTCTAAATAAAGACCCAAAACACTTAGTATTAAACATTAAAATAAAGGTAACCTTGACATACATTTAAGGAAGATTAATAAAGGCAAGAGAGTTCTTTTCCAACCTGCTTATTCCACTTCAGGACCATGGGTGGCTGGAGCCTCTCCCTGCAGCTCAAGGAACAAGGTAGGACCCACCCTGGACAGGACCCCCCCCCTTCCATCGCAGGGCCACTCAACCCATACCCACACTCTGTCAGACTGGAACTATTTAGATATTTCAACTCACCTAATGTGCACAGCTCTGGGATGTGGGAAGAAACCAGAGTACTTGGAGAAAACCCGCACAGACATGGGGAGACCATGCAAACGCCACACAGACAGGGAATTGATTTTTTCCCCATCAATGTTATAGCAAAACAACATTGAATGAAACAATATTGTTTGAGGACATCATATATATATGATTCTCATCCACAATGTATATAAAATAATGTGTACTTTAAAAAGTCAAACAATCCAAATAAAAACTAGACTTGAATGGACACTGCAAAAAATAGGAATGCAAATGGCCAATAAATACACCATATTAATGCATGAGAAGAGTACAAATTAAAACTTCAATCTGGTACCACTACACACCAATTAGAATGGCTGAAATGAAAAGTCTGATAATACCACATATTGGCAAGGATGTGAAGCAACTATAGTTCTATGGCACTGTTGACTGAAGCGTGAATTGCTATGGCCACATTGGAAAACTAGGTGGAATTATTTACTAAAGCAAAATATATGCCTCCCATAAGTTTCATCAAAACCACTTTCAAATACACATATAAGTAAAAGGAGTGTATATGTTCATAAGAAATAAAAAGTATTCCAAATAACAGTTCATTTAAGTTATTTAAGGAATAACTTAAGAACATTAAAATTAACTTTTCTTAAGAGCTAAAAACTAAATACAACCAAATGTCCTTTGAAAACAGAATATTTTTAATTTGTGATGCAACAATATATATGATAATATAATTTAGTTGGTAGTATGAAACAAGATTGTTATATAGAAAAATTATAAATGATGTATGAGCAACGATCACTGAGAAATATTAAAATAATCCCATAACAGAATGAGAAATAATAAATTCTTTGGTAATAAACTGAAAAAAAAATACAATAGGTAAACTAATAAAAATACGTCATATTATTAGAAAACACAAAGAAAAACTTAAACAAATCCAAAGATAAACCATGGTGCGTATAGAACGGTTCACATAACACAGTTTCCCCATTAAATCTTACGTTAACAAATCTAAATAAAGATAGCAACAAAATTTACTTTTGTAAAATGACCAGCTTTTTCTAAATTTCATATAAATATATGAGTAAATGAGAGAGAAGAGATGGAAAAATATAAACTCAAAGACTATTGAGGGAAATAGCTCTTATTTTTATCACAACATATTTGAAAGCTGAAATAATTGAAACAAAATGGCACTGTGTAAGAAATTAACAAATAGATCAATGAACAAAACAAGATGTTCAATAAATATATCAAAAATATACAGAAGTGTTGTATGTGCTAATGATGAAATTTCAAGTCAGTGGTAGAAAAGATGGATTATTCAATAAATAGTTTGGGGAAAAGTGGCAACTGTTGGCAATAACAATTGAATTTCTACATCATATCTTACAAACATTTATTTCCAGAAATAAGAAAAGCCAAAATGATAGGATGGGAACAATATACTAAAATATTTAATACTTTTGAGTAAGCCTTCCCTATTTAATAGAAAATAATACAGAATTTATAAACATAAAAACTGATAAGTTCAAATGTATCAAAATGAAAAAAAATGTCTGCATAGCATGCACACTAAATAAACAATGTTGAAAGACAATAAATTTGGTGAATAATTTTCATATAACAATGCCTTGGTGTGTAAAAAACAACACAAAAACAAGAAAGCTCAGATATCAAGAAGAAAGAGCATCTCTTCAATATCAAGAAGAAAAAGTTCTTAAAACAAAGTAGAAAAATGGACATAAAATTTAAACTGACAGCTCATAGAAAAGAAAAAAGAATTGGCTTCCAAAAATATGAAAGTTACTTAAACTCTTTCATAAAATGGCAATAGAGAAAATGCCTAGTGCAGAAAAACATATAAACAGACTATAATGAATATTTTGAAAGAAAGAGTAAAATTGTATCAATTGAACACAGAATGTTCTAAAACAAAATTATGATAACAAAAAAATTCTTAGAAATTTACCATATAAGAGCAAATTAAAAAAAAAAATATATATATATATATAATAGACATTGAAAAAATAAAGTAAAAAAAAAAAAAACATAAAGGAAAAGAAATAGAAAGTTGGAGAGCAAAACTCAAATTAAAAAATAAACCCAGCCCTGGCCAGTTTGGCTCAGCGGTTAGAGCATTGGCCTGAGGTCCAGAGAGACCCAGGTTCGGTTCCCGCTAAGGGCATGTGCTTCGGTTGCAGTTTGTCCCCGGCCCTGGTTGGTCGTGCGGGTGGCAGCCACTCGATGTGTCCCTTTCACGTCGATGTTTCACTCTCTCTCTCTTCCTCTCTCTCCCTCCCACTCTATCTGAACAAAAAATGAAAAAAAAAAAATGTCCTCGGGTGAGGATAAAAAATAAACCCAGAATCTGATTAATAAGAATTCTAAAAAAAAAGGAAGAAAAATTGAGAGGAAAATCTACACATCAAACAAATAAAGTTAATTTTCCATATCTAAAAGTACGCAAATATTCAAACAGAAAGGATATACAGAAATCTCTGCAAAATAAATAAAAAGAGACCAATGTCAAGTTATAGCACTAAAAATCTTAGAAAACAAGGGATTAGAGTTTCTAAATATTTGCCAAAAAAAAATCAGGTTTCAGCTCAGAAAATATTAAGACCAGAAACTATATAATTATAAGTGAAACTTTCAAAATTCTGAGGGAAAATAATTTATATTCTATAATACTGTTTCCAGTAATAAACAGCAATAAATGTGAGTGTAGATTTAAAACAATTAAGGAAATGTTTCGCCATTCCTGGGTAGCTCTGTTGGTTAGAGCATCTTCCCGATACACCGAGGTTGTGGGTTCCATTTCCGCTCAGAGCACATACAAGAAGCAACAAATGGATGCATAAAAATGTGGAACAACAAACTGATGTTCTCTCTCTCTTTTTAAAATCAATACATTTAAAAAATGATCCAATTATTTAAAAAATATAAAGATAATAAAAGAAAATGTTTCAAAAATTTACTTTGATATCAGAGGGGCCGATATAGTTGTGCCAAGTGTGCACTACCAATATTTAGGCATCACCATTCACATGGACTGCAGGGTGTATGGAATTTCTGAATTAAAAAAAAATTTAATTTACTGGGGAGACATTGGTTAAAAAATTATATATGTTTCAAGTGTACAATTCTATAATACATTTCTATATCAAGGCAACTCTGTTTCCACCTATCCTTTTAAATGCAGTTTCTGGAGAATGGGCTCAAGAAAATTATGTATTAATTCAAGAAAGAAAGAAGACCTGGAATCTAGGAAACAGTAACTCGAACCTGGCAGAGAGGAAAAGAAATACCCAGAGTTGTGATAAAGGAGAAGTTTAAGTAGATTCTCGTTGTCCATTTCATCTAGAGAAAAACAAGTCCATAGTGGACAGGAAAATAAAAGTCCTAAAGCTTTTTTTTCTCCAAGAAAAAACATTGCATTTTTTAATTCCCAGATGTGTTTTATCAGTTTGTGACAAGTTTTATAAGTACAGGGGAGAATTTGGTAATAAATTAGTAATAGGGACATTGTAGACTAGGAAAATGAATAATGGAAGCAATTACTAAGTTTGGAGACAATGAAAAGATTACAAGGAAGAAAGTACACATTGCATGGTTTTACTTTGAAGAAAATGTATGTCACAATCAAAATTGAATGCTGAATATTAATTAAACCCAAAGTAATATATTGGGAAACAAAGGAAACAGGAAGCATGTATATGTGAATGCTGAACCCTCTTGCTCGTGGTAGGAAATCAAATGATAATATCTAAAATTGAAAACCAATGTATAAATATTCTATTTGAGAATATAAAAGTAAATAGAAGAAAGGGTTAAAAGACTTGAGTGTGATTGACTTTGAGAAGTGGAAATCTGTAGTGGGTAGGAGTGAAAAATGTATTTGTACATACATTTCTCTGATAAGTAAGTTTAAAATATAAAAATTGTAAAATGTGCATGTCACTGATTATTTTTAAGTAGCAAGTTTAATAATTTTGTTGATATTCTTTCTACCTATAAAAGATTTAAATACCCTTTTTAATTAAACTTTTATTTTAATTATAATATATTGATATATTATATTAGTTTCAGGTTTACAACATAATGATTCTGTATCTGTGTATATTGAGCAATGATCACCAAAATGTCTCTTTAACATCCATCACTACATCAAGTTACAAAAAACATTCTATTAATGTTTACATTTAAAAAAGAAATTTAACTATACCCTTTAAAATTGAAGGGTCAACTATTTTATTTTTTATTTAATTTAATTTTTTTTTCTTTATTGATTTTTAGAGAGAGAGGAAGTGAGAGGGAGAGATAGAAACATCGATGAGAAAGAACATCAATTGGCTGCCTCCTGCATGCCCCCGACTGGGGATTGGGCCCACAACCTGGGTATGTGTCCTGACCAGGAATCAAACAGGTGACCTCTTGGTACATGGGTCAATGCTCAACCACTGAGCCACACTGGCCAGAAGGGTCAACTATTTTAGATCGAAACTACCATTTGAAGACTGCGCAAACACGAGTTTGATTGTGATGCAATGGCTTGACTTTGATCTGGTACAACTGACGTCAGAATAGGACTAGTGTCCAGAGAAACTGTCAACACTATATTATCATAAAAAACACTTTGAAAGCACTTCCTCTGTTAGCCCAGATTCCCCTTACCCTGTTTACATGTTTGTATCCATCTGTATTGATTATCTTTTGCTGCCTAACAAACCAGTCCCCAAACTTAGTGGCTTAAAATAACAATAACTTCATGCTGCCCAACATCATGGAAAGTACTTTAGTCTGAGGTCAGCTGGGACATTCTTCTCCTGGTCTTGCCTGGGGGTGCGTCATGTGGCCATTGTCATCTTGCCCCTCACCTGGGGCTCTGTGGACCAGGTTGCTCTGTCTCAGTCGTGATGGTGTCACTGGCTATCTGCTGGGCCCCCGGTGCAGCATGGTCTACCTCGGGATTTTTCTCATGGTAGATTCAGTCAGTGTGTCAAGAGAGTTAGAACCGAAGTTGGAAGTCTCATTGAGGCTAAGGCTCAGAACTACTACATCATTATTTTCACCACATTCTACTGACCAAAGCGAGGGACAAAGCCAGCCCTCATTCAAAGGTGTAAAAAGTAGTCTCCCGTCTCTTGAAAGGAGAAGTTGAAACCTTTTGTGGTCATCTTTAACCTACTCTCTATCCCAACATTGATTCCCATCTTACCCAGTTTGCAAGTGAATTTCAAGTGACCTCATCATCGTAATTTTTATCTGGAAGTCGGACGCTAGCTAACATTCAGCTCTTCATATCACGGGTGCCCCTCCCCACCCACACATATGGACCAATGCCTTAGGGCATAATATCCTTTCTAACTTTTTTATATGTTGTTTTCCTCACAATATAGCAAGTTTTGTTAAGAATAGAACTTATGTGACATTCAGTCTTGTATCTTGTAAGTGATTCACTAACTACAAGGTACAAAAAAAAATTAGGGGTATACATTTTTTAATAAATGTCCCCTAACACCATTAAAACAAATGTAAATTGGGTAAAAGAAAACATTGCAACAGTACCAGGAGAATGAGTTTGAAATTTTCTAAATAGATATATTAGGTGATAGTAAGTAATAAAAACAGTGATTTTAAAATAAGTCAAGGAACACAAAGAAAACAAAAAATGTCAAACGTTAGCTAATTATAGAACATAAAGTCAGTTTTGTGTTTGGAATTGTTAAACGGGAAAAAATCCAGCTATTTTTTGGCTTCTAATTAGTATAAAGTCATCATTTTTATTAGGTTTTATTTGTCTTAGCAGCAATTGGAAAACAGCCGGCAGTTAGCAGAAAAAAACCTGTAACATCCCAGAAGTGTTAGCAAAAAAAAAAAAGGAATTGCTGGATTCGATTCCACTTCTGTGTAAAAATGTAGTATTATTCTCATTAAGTAGCTCTGACCATATCTGTTAGGAAAACTCAGGGTAGTAAAAGGCAAATGAATTATGGACTGAAGTCCAGAGAATAAAATTAAAAGATATTAAAGAATAGCAAATTTAAACTGAAAGTTTTATTGGATAATGTGTGAACAGGAAATAGAAGTAAAAGAAGCCTTTTACCAGGAGCTAAAATATTGAATTATTTAGAGTAGCACAGAGGGATAAGAACCAATGGAATGAAACCTGGAAAACGACAATTTTGTCTATCAGAGAAATGTTGCTAACATCGGGGATATGATGAAACCATCTCCCAGGAGACCTGCTTCATCTAACATAGAACATTTTAATCTTAAAAGCAAAAATCTCATCTGACCCTGTAGCATCCCAGCCTCCCTTATGGATGAATCACTATGGCAGAATGAATTATGTTTTCGAGCCATAAAGAAACTTACGTTTATTGAGTTATTTTGTCTGTCACAAATGAATTCTTCCAACAACCCACATAATAACAATACCCACAGCCATCACCAACAACAATGAAGACCAGTTGTACCAACATTATTACCATTATTGGTAGACCTTCTTACTTACCAGTGAGCATGTGAGATCTCTCTGTTGAGCTCATTGCAATGCTGTACATCTCCCTGTATCAATAATTCAGTCTTTTCCAATGGGTCATGACGATGTAAGCTTCCTACCTACAGAAAAAGCAAAAACAAACAAAATCACATTCAGTGGTGAACCCCTCCCTGACATTGATAGAGTTGTACCATTTCCTCTGGAAAAGAAGAGAGAAAACACAGGCCCACAATTTCTCACTGGAAATCCTCGGTGCCGGATTTGTTTAGGAATTTGGAATATTGGAGAGTTGAGCAAGGTCATACAGTGTGTCCCTCTTAAACCTTTCCAAAGGGCCAGCAATGAACATAACATATCTACAGTGAAACATCTGGCTGTTCACACTTAGTGGGATTGACCTCTGGTGTTACAACCAGATTAATTCACAAGGCCAGGTTTTGTCACTAACGTGTTTATGAAAAAAAATTTCAGTTTTCCCGGTCTGGGAATTTGAGAACCACAGATAAGAGGTTGTGGACTGCCATTTGCTATGTTTAGTATTAAAACAAGTCTGAGTACCAGGGGAAAATAAATGCCCCAATGCCTCTGGATGTAGTGCTTGTAATTGCATTTGCATACACAGCTTTACAATAAAATGTTTTCTATTTGGCACGTGGGCCAAAAATAACCATAATTTAACAGCAAAAACAAAACAAAACAAAAACAAATGATGACTAAGTGAATAAATCAACATGATGAAGAATCTTGTGATATTTCAATGTGCTCAATAAAAAGTAAAACTGGCCCTGGCCGCTTTGGCTCAGCGGTTAGAGCATCGGCTTGAGGACCAGAGAGGCCCAGGTTCGGTTCCCGCTAAGGGCACGTACCTCAGTGGCAGTTTGTCCCCAGCCCTGTTTGGGGTCGGGTGGGTGGCAACCACTCGATGTGTCTCTCTCACATCGATGTTTCTCTCTCTCCCTCTCTCTACTTCCCTCTCGCCCTCCCGCTCTGTCTCAAGTTAAATGCAAAAATGTCCTCAGGTGAGGATTAAAAAAAAAAAAAAGTAAAACTGATTTTTTAAAGTTGAGATTCAATGAATAGGTCACATACCTTATCTGAAAAGTTTTTTATATTTAATTTTCTCGACAACTTGCTTTTCTTAGTTATATGTAATCAACAAATAAGATTTTTTTTTCATTTTCTTTTAAAGATCTGGAGATAACTGTCTCTCTGTATAGGATAATCAGAAATAAACTTGGGGTTAAGATAACAGCTCATTCACAAAAGTAAATTGAAGCAAACATTGTAACTACATAAAGGATGTTTGCTGATGACCTTTACACAGGGACTAATCATAAAAGCAAAACTGCAGGTAAATGTTCAAAAGGAGTATGTCAATTTTGATTATGCAGACAGTGACCAACCCATTCAGAAAACTGATTGTATTAAAACTCAGTTAATAAATTTAAAATGCAAAAAAAAAAGAATTCTATTTTAGATAGGATTTTAGATGTGCACTACCATATTAAAAAGAAAATATTGTAAAAATTCATTTTTCTAGAAATAGTATGTCGATTTCTTATTCTCTCCCATATTATAGATTGGCGCTAAGGTATAATCATTAGGTTCTTGGGACCCAAAGCAGAATAATCTCAGCAGGGCTTAGTGAACAGATATCCTATGAATCTTTTGCACTAATGCTTATTGACACTGAGCTCAACAAGTTTTAAGTTTTCTTAAAAGTGTTAAAGACACACTATTGCTACTCATATTGCCATTAGGCAGTATGGATCTTTGTATTTTTTTCTCCTTCCAAATCAGATGAACAGATATGTATTAGATGATTTGGATAGTATAAATATGAAAATCCAAAAAGAAATCTAAGTGGTAGGAGTTTTAAGGTTTTATGGAGGTGTGAGATCTGGTCAATGCAGGCAGACCTTTAAATAGATGTGTGCTGCAAATCGTCCAGGTTTGCTTCCCCAGCTGTGTTTTAAAGGAAACACATACGATCTCTATTTTATAATAAATTCATACACTGGCTGCTATTACAGAACCAATCTGAGAAATTATTCACTTTATTTATGAATCTTGTATTTCACATTGAGTGTAGTTGCATATTTTTTCCAGCAAATGGACTTATTCAGATAATCTCCACCCCTTCTTCAAAACCAAAATGTGTGGGCGTCATGGCCAATCACTTTATTGGTAAGGAAAGTGGGAGTAAAATCTGGAGGGGGAACTAAAGAACAACACTAATATTTCCATGGGAAAATCTATGTGATCGTTTTGAATTGACTTATTCTTCCCACTTTACATATGAGAAAGTTACATGTGTAGTTTATAGATTCAAAGGTGAAGTAGCAAGCCCCAAGTGACATAGTGAATAAGTAGCATAACCATTCATTTTCCATCTTTTTATGTTGCCCATGGAAAATTCTAGTAACGTAAAAACAAGCTAAGTAATCTACACATTAGAAGATAAATATGTTGCCATTCTACTAAAAAGGACATTTTGATTATTGATTATTCTGGATTATCTGCACTGCTTTTCTCTTCACTAATATAACGAAACCCTAACTCTTAGTAATCTTTCTTTAAGAACTTTCTCTATTTCAGTTGCATAGACTCTACACAGATGTTAAAGCCACAAGGTGAATTGATCTCTTACATATGAGAATTTGAAATCATTTTATAGGAAAGCTTAATACTGGCACTCACTCAATTAATTGTATGGATATGCAGCTACATTTCTTTGGGATTCTTCTTGTAATTCTCTTTATTTAGAAATTTTTTTCACCTATTTGAGTTCTCAAGGATACTCTTGGCTCATGGATTAGGGTTGATAACAAAGCACTAAACTCATTGATTGCACATACATGTTATGGATTAAATTGTGTCCTCCCAAATTTCATATGTTGAAGTCCCCAAACCCTCAGTATCTCAGAAAGTGACCTTATTTAGAAATAGGGATAATGCAGATGTAATTAATTAAGATAAAGTCATCCTGCAGTAGGGTGGACCCTTAACCCAATATTACTGGTGTTCTTACAAAAAGGGGAAATTTGATACAGATACATACAGGGAACATATTATCTGAATATGAAGACAGAGATGTTGGTGACTCATCCATGAGCCAAAGAATAACAAAGATACCAGCAAGCCACCAGAGCTGGGAGACAGTCTTGGAATACATACTCAATCACAGCCCTCACAAGGAACTAACATTGCCACCATTTTGACCTTTGACTTCTAGCCTCCAGAATAATGAGACAACACATGTCTATTGTTTAAGCCACCAAGTTTGTGACATTTTGTTATGACAGCTCTAGAAAATTAATATAATATTCAAATAGTCATTTCCTCACAAATTAACATACTAATTAATGTACATTAATCCTTTTAAATCATAGATGCAGACTCTAAAATATCCTCTAAATGAAATATCCTCAGTTTGACACTATGTAAAAACTTGGTGATGAGTTGGAAGTTTATATACAGGAAATAGTCACTGTTATCAGTCTCAGTTTTCTCTTCCCTACACCCTGACCAAGATGTAAACAGCACCTGTAGACGCCAGGATGACAGCCATGAAGATGTCTTGTGGGCTTTCCTTATACCCTACACTGCATTGTTTCCCAACAGCCCAGTGGTAACCTTACTGCCTGGCTCATTCTCTCCACACAAGGGAAAATGAGTAAAAGTAATTCCTATCTTGTGTGCAAAATAATGGCCCTCATATTCAGGAGTTATCTTGACCATACACCTGTCTTACATAAATTCACCTATAATGTATCCTGGGTTTATCTCAGGAGAAGAAAAGTCTCTATAATGTTTAGAGCTACTTAATAATGAACCTTGCTTCCTGGAAAAGCACAGAAACTTTTGCAGCAAAGAGATGTACAGAAACTCAAAGCTGCTAGGGAAATTCGGATTAACTGACAACAAACTTTCCCTCCAAGTCTAAGTTTTTTAGTTCTATAAAGCAAATTTAAATAGTACTGTATCCTTTTTAGTGGAAGGGGTTTGTCATGCATTTAGATGGAAGCTTCCTATGAAAGGAGGCCAGTTTTCGATGGTTTAATGCACAATGGACATTTAATCAATGTTTACTACTACTAATAGTAGTAAGATTAAAAACATAATCAACAATACAAGCCTCAGTTGCTGCCTCACCTATCTCTTACTGAAAATAATAAAAAGTTTATCCTTGACTGAATATCTATGGAAGAAAGGATGCTTGGATCATAAACGTGAGGAATAGTCTAGGAAACCACAGAGGTATAATGAAACTCCACCAGAAAAGAAGAGCTATTAAGGTAATGGTCATTAAACTGTTTATTTCTATAAATTAAATACAACCAATTAGATGGCCCAAGCCAATTGTAAATTGAAAATCAATGCTTATTTTATTTTAAAATAAAGACTACAACTTTTAGATATTATGTTATTCAGTTTGAGAGTTAATAACCTCATATAAAGAGGGCAAAATAATTTTTAATAATGAATCTATCAAGAAATATGTTTTTTTTATTTTTGTGTTCTGATAAAAACAAACAAACAAAAAACACATAACATGAGATCTATCCCCTTAGCAAATTTTGAAGTATGTAGACCAGTATTGTTAACCGTAAACACAATGTTGTACATCAGATCTGTAGAACTTTTTCTTTTCTTTTTTTTAAATAACTTTATTTTACTGATTTTAGAGAGAAGAAGGGAGAGGGAGAGAGAGATATAGAAACATTGGTGAGAAAGAACATCGATTGGCCGCCTCCTTCGTGCCCCCCACTGGGGGTTGGGCCCACAACCTGGGCATGTGCCCTGACCTGAAATTGAACTGGTAACCTCTTGGTGCATGGGTCGATGCTCAACCACTGAGCCACACTAGCCAGGCTGTAGAACTTTTTCATCCTGCATAACTGAGATTTTAAGCTCATTGAGTAATAACTACTAACTTCCTTCCCCCATCCCCTATCAAACACCACTCTACTCCCTACTTCTATGAGTTTGACTACTTTAGATACCTCATACAAGGTAATTAAAGCAGTATTTTTCTTTCTGTGTCTGGCTTTTTTTGCTTAGCACTATATCTGCATGGTTCATACATTTTGTTACATATGGTCGGATTTCTTTCTTTATTAAGGCTGAATAATATTCTATTGTTATGTATATACCACATTTTCTTCATCCATTTATCCATTGATGGGAAGTTAGATTTTTCTACTACACCTTGGCTATTGTGGCTAATGCTGCAACAAATATGGGAATAAAACCATCTCTTTGAGATTCTGATTTCAGTTTATTTGGATAAATATCAAAGAGTAAGATTGCTGGACTATATGGTACTTCCACATTTTTTTTCGAGATTCTTTTATCTCCATACTATTTTCCATTATGGCTTCAACATTTTATATTCCCACCAACAGTGCACACAGTTCCAATTTCTCCACATCCTCTCGACACTTGTTTTTTAAATAATTACCATCCTAACAAGTCTGAGATGATAGTTCATTGTTTTTTGAATTGCATATCACTAATGATTAGTAATATTGAACATATATTCAAATATCTGTGGGCAATTTGTATGTCTTCTGTACAAAAATGTCTATTCTATTCATTTTCTAATTTTTTGTTGTTGTTGCTATTAAGTTATAGGAGATCTTGATATATTTTAACTAATCCCTTCCCATCAGATATATGGTTGGCAAATATTTTCTCCCATTGTGTAAGTTGCCTTTTCTCAGTGTTGATTATTTCTGTTGCTATGTAGAAACTTGTTAGATCAATGTAGTCACATTGTCTATTTTTGCTTTTGTTGTCTGTGCTTTTGGTGTCATACCCAGGAAATCATTGTCAAGACCCAGTCATGAAGCATTTCCTCTAAAAGTTTTGTAGGTTCAGCCCTGACATTTAAGTCTTAAATTCATTTTGATTTTTTTTTTTTTTTTGTAACTGGTGTAAACTAAGAATCCAATTTCATTCTTTTGCATGTGGCTATCCAGTTTTCCCACAACCATCTGATGAAAGGACTATCCTTTCCTTATTGTGTATTCTTGGTAGCCTTGTCAAAAATAATTTGAACATAAACTTGTGAGTTTATATCTCTATTCAGTTTATTGGTCTATATGTCTATCTTTATGCCAGTATAATACTGTTTTAGTTAGTGTAATTTTGTAATATGTTTTGAAATTACAAAGTGTGAAGCTCCCAGGTTATATTTTTTTCTTAAGGTTATTTTTCCTATTTAGGGTCCTTTGTGGTTCCATATGAATTTTAGGATTATTTTTCCGATTTCTATAAAAATGTCATTGGGAAATTAATAGAGATTGCATTGAGTCTGTTGCTCATTTGGAGTAGTATAAATATTATTACAATATTAAGCTTTTTGGTCCATGAACACAGGATGTCTTTCCATTTACTTTTCCTTTATTTCGTTAGGGTTTTCTAGTTCCCACTGTATAAGTTGTTGGCTGGAATGTTTTAAATATAATATACCTGTTAGGTCCATTTGTTCTATGGTGTGTTTTAAGTCTTCTGTTTCCTTATTGATCTTTTCTGTGACTCTACTCTTCATTATTAAAAGTGAGACTAATAACAAAAATGAGATGCCTGAAGAAACATATGAATTTAGAAAGGCAACAAACTGGGACTTTCACTGAGGTCCACAAACAACCATAGCTAGTTCAGAGAGTGTAATACCTGAGTTAGTAATAACATTGTGGAAATAATCTACATTTATAACAAAACTCAAAATGTGAGACATAGTGCTGTGAGGTGGAGCTAAGGAAAAGGTTTTGGAGATGAGGATGTTAACAGTAGAGAGTCAACATGCACACTTGTGCCACAAAGGATAATGGCATATCTGGGTGGAGGTGATGTTGGTGAGCTAGTCACCACCTTTTTGTTTTCTGCTTTTACTTTTATTAGTTTTTATTTTATGTTGAATTTACTCCCAGGCCATAAGTTTTTGTTTCTTTAGTTTCTTCTGGGATATCCTTTTCTTCTGTGCAGCCTCCTCTTCTGGTTTAGGATCAGTCTTCTCTTTCTCAGTAGGACCATCTCAGTGTGGCAGGGAGAGCTCAGGTGTGGGTGAATCCATCCATGAGCGCTGGAAGTTCCACACTGCACCTTGGAGTTTTGTTCACCTGAATGTGCTCAATGATCAGAGAATCTACACCTAAACTCTTAAGTTCAGCATTACTCTCTGAGTTTTTTAGTATGTGCAACAAACTTCAGCACTCCTTTTGGGCAACCCACCCTGTGTCCTGCCCCACTGTTTGGCCTGGTCACACCTACCAGCTCCACCATTTTAGCAGATGCAAAGTGGCATCCTTCTGATACTTGGTGGCTTTTCAAATATGCATATCCTTGATGGCCTGGACAGTTTCACATATGTTCTGAAAGTGAACACAGAGTTGAAATGCTTGACTTGCATGGTTTTGTGGGGTTTTCTGGATCAAGTGAATAGTGAATCTTTTTCAGAGGTCACCTCTGGCCGCTTTCAGAAAGAGCTAGTCACCAACTTTTTTGATGAATTATAGGCAGTGTACTGAATATTTCTGTTGATGATGGCAATAAAAAGGCAGTGAGGAATATATATGAAAGGTCATAGATCTCAAATGATTTGGGGAGAGAGAGACAGAAAGAGAGAGAGAGTTACCGGAGGGTGAAGAACTTACTGCTAGAAGTACTGATGGAGTATAGAGAGTACAGATACACTACTTCACCATCCAGAAATATGAGTACAAGAAAATAAACAGCTAGCATTTAAGAGGACAGCAGTGAGGTCCAAGTTTTACTTATGGCAAAGAAGTGAAGCAGTTGAAGATAGGGTTTTTTTGATGATTCCACATTGATGGTTCTAGAGGTTATGGTAGGAAAGTTTTGGAGGTGAGGATGTGTGGTACAGAGCTGGGTTCAAGAAAAGCAAATACAGGAATTGTACTATAGTATAGGACAGGATAAAAGATCACACAACCTTATATGAGGCACTGAACAATTTAAACAGAAAGGAAAGCAATGATGGATGGAGAATCCCTTCATGCAAGGTGGTATTTGAGCACCAGGACCTGAGAACTTCACTCTTTCAGCGGGAATGACTATAATCCCAAATTTCTATCTCTGTCTATATGACATACAGCTGGGTAAAATTAGGTAGAGAAACCATCAAGATTATAAATTAATACATTGCCATTTTATTTATATATTAGTACCTCCTAAATCTTTTCGGTGTGAATCATTGCAAGGGTATAATACATTTTTAGTATATTAACACAATTGATTTTCTGCATCTGAAAATCTAATGTCTGGTCTTTAAATTATTGTTTTCATCAAGGTCATTACATTTATTAGATCCAGAACTTCATAGCCAGATAGCCTACTTTGGAAAACAAATCACATTATCACTTTTTTTTAGTTGCAACATATAGGAACAGATTTGAAGAAAAATAATGAACCCATTAATTAGTATCATGAGACAGCTATTCCCAGTTTTGACCAAGAGCTTATATCTTAATTTTTTGAACTGTTAAGGAAAATATTCAAACACTTGCTTATCTTTCACATACCTATGCATGCTGCCAACTAGCATTAATCTCTCTAATGTAGAACTCAATTATGTCAGGCCTTTGTAAAATGGAAGAAAAATGGTGACCACTGGTTTCTTTGACTGTTTCTTGTATTCCCCTTGCCAACACACATTTTTCTAGAAGGCTTTCTATATACTAGGTGTTGTGTTAGGTCAAACCTTTAACCTTGAGGAGTTCCCTCAACATTCTGGTGATCCTATGGATGACATACTTCAGTTTCTGGATTTCATGTTGAACTCTGACTTTTCAACAAAGAAAGATCATACTAGGCAAAGATCCTTAACTTTAGCAACAATCTTTCCCCAGCTAGATATAGATGCTTTCCCAAAGGAGACAAAATATATTTTTTCATGGGGGTTTGTATAAACATATGTAATAAAATAGTATTGTTTATTCAACAACAAAGACTTTCCAGATTTGTCTATCTTTGTCAGCAGATTTTAAGAATCATTCATTTAAGCCAATAGCTGTCTTTATTGCATAAAACATTACAATCACCACAAAAGGAAGAAAAAGATAAAAACACCCTGGTACTGTAATTAACATTTTGGAATAGCGATCCAAGATATTTTATGTTGATTTTAGAGACTCTAGTAGAACTTGTATTATTTGAACCACTCATTCAGTGGTTCTTTCATTTGTTTAAGCCTATTGTTAATTCAAGTGGAAAACAAGAAAATAGTGCCTTCAGTATATTTAAATAAAACAAACTCTGTTGTAATGTATGTAAGGATACAAAATACGTGATCGCTACTTTTTTGGACAATCTATCCAGAGAGAAAGAATAAAAGAGATTAAGACTTTTCATTGCATGTATAACCATGGAGTTCCTGTTTTGTTTCCATGTTGATGCAAGGAAAAAAAAATCAAAATCAAGTGCCCAATTAATTACCCTGGATCTTAAACTGAGAAGAATGTGATTTAAGGATATAGAACTTTACCAACAGCATCCAGTCTGGCCAACTATGTGGCAGGATTAATCAAGCAAAGCTGAGTCAGATGTGATACTGACTTCAGTAAGCCAGGCAGAAAGGTCCAGATAAATCAAACAAAAAAGAATATTCAAAATTATGTACATATTTCATTAGATTTCACATTGTAAGAACATCCTGCATGTAAAATAATCAAGGTGTTACATTTTCTCCAGAAAAAGGCATGCAGTGAATATTAGATTGTATTAAACAATTTCTAATTCATTTCTGATCATCAATATGATTACAGTTCTATGAGACCATCCCTTCAGTCTCTCAGCTAGTATTTACTGAGAACTTACTAGATTCATTCAGCAAACATTTTAGGGGCACCTTTTCTGTGGCAGACTTATCTGTAGACATTGAGAACTCAATGACAGGACAAGTCTCAGGTTGCAGGAATATAGAGATGGATGACTTTGCTTCTTCCTTTAAAGAGGTGTTGAGGGAAGAGATAAACCACAGAACTTATGCGCATGTATGCATAAGTGATGGACATGGACAACAAAGCTGGGGACAGGGTGGGGGGATGGGGAGGAGGGTGTCAATGGGGAAAAAAGGAGAAACATCTGTAACAAAAATAAATTAATAAAAAAATAAAAATTAAAAAAAACAACAACAAACAAACAAAAAAAAATAAAGAGGTGTTGACAAACCAGAGAGATGGAAGCATATGCAATTTTATTACATATAAACTATGTAATAAAATATTACATATTATCATTACATATTAATAAAAATGTATACATATAAACATATAACAAATAAACTATAAAGTATTACAAAGTTTATTAGTTTTAAGAGAAAAAGTCAATTGATTGAGCTGGAGGAGAAGGAGCAAGGAAAACTACCCGAAAGATAACATAATAATTGTCCACTAAGGAAAAAGAAACACTTTTGTTTATTAATCCTCACCTGAGAAAATATTTTAAAAAAAATCACACACAGTAATTTTATTTTATTTTATTTTTTTTTTTTGAGAGAGAGTAAGTGGGAGAGAGAGAGAAAAGAAAACATCTATGTGAGAGGAACATCGATTGGTTGCCTCCTGTACATGACTGGTCAGGGATCGAACCTGAAACCTAGGTAGGTGCCCTGACCAGTATTCAAACCCACAACCCTTTGTTGCACAGGACTTTGCTCCAACCAGTAGTGCCCCTGGCCAGGGAGGAAGAGACACTCTTAACATCAAGGAAGGAGGAGTGTTCAGAGCTATGAGAACTAAGGAAGATTATTAATAATTTCACTGCATTGTTGGATCTGCTTTTTCACATATTTATTTTATAGACACATTATATAAGATTATTGTCCCAAACTTTACCTTTTTAATAGCTATGTTGCATTTCAATGTATACATAAAGCACAGTTTAATAAATTGTTCATTCGTTGCTTGATATTTGGCTGTTTCCAGTATTTCATTAAATTATCATATACATTTCAGAAAAAAAAAACCTTCTGAAAAATTAAAGTACATTCATAGAATTGACCCTATGATTTTACAAATGTTACTAAGAATTTCAGGATTTATCTCCAAAGAAACTGCAGCTATTTATTTTATATACCACCCATGACTTATAAGTACACTAGATTTCTTAGAGTTTGATCTGTTTTTACTGGGTTAACCATTAAATTTCAGCTTCACTGGGCAGAGATGATTTCAGACTTAGCACAATGCCTGATATAAACAAGTTAATTGCTAAAGAAATAAAAGCATTGATGGACAATATTATTTTAGCTTACCTCCATTTATTTAATAGATATACTTGAGTATCATAGGGTTTGCTTATATGCATATGTTGATTTATTATCTCATCATTATATACTACCCATCATATACTGCATTAATGTTATAGGTTTGTGCCATATACTTTCTGGATCTTAACCAATAGCCATTTATCCATTCTTCCTGGTGAAAACACACCAGCTGTGGTTGGAAGAGATACGAGCCCAACCCTAGAGATTAATTATGACTATCTAAGCCTACAGATCTCACTTTTTTTCTCTAGATATCTGCTTTTATATATAACTAATGGTGTCCATATCAACTACATTTTTTTTTTTACCATTGAGAGTAAGATAATGTTTTCTGGAAAAAACTTCTTGGAATTTTTTTTTTGTTTTTGGGTAAAAAGGAACCCACTTAAGAAAAGAACCATTTTTATCAACATCCCCATGAATATTTGTTTTGAATGCAGTCATGACGTCTGGAGGTGTTGCAGCCATCTGGAAACTGTATTTCAATATGCCCATGGTAAAAAACACAACCACCTGCTGACAGTGAAGCAGAAGAATGTCCTTGGTGAAATTATTGAATTGCACTAGCTCTGGGTTGTCAGCCTCCAGACTTCCTTTTATTTAAGATAGGTAAATATTGTTATTGCTTAAGTCGCTCCGGGTGGGATTTTCTATTACTTTTATCTAAAAGTTTCCCTGGCACAATTTTACTGTGAAACGTTATGAATGGTATACTTAAACCTGATCATCATACTTATTTTTGTTACTTTCATCATTGGTTCAACTTCCTTAGATTTGCAATAAATATTGCATTGTTTTTTATTCTTTAACTTTAAAAATGGATTCTAATTAAGTATATATCTTGCATTTTATTTCAACATATGAATAAATAACAGGATAAATTAATTAATCTTTAAATTCAGATTTAATGCCCATGAAACCTACTTCTCTATTTTCTGTATTTCTTTTTTATCATAGTTGAAATCATGTAGTCAATTATTAGTTTTCTTTCCACAGATCATTTGTTACTGTTTTTAATATCATGTGATAAAAATGTTGGATGTATTTTAAAAGTTTGTGTGGTGAATTTGTCATTAATTTTAAAAATATGTTAATTACTACTACTAAATAAATATAATTTTCTGATTTAATTTTACTAACAATAGGTGAAGTTCTATAATGTATTCTAAGAGGACTTAAATTATTAGTCACTCTTAAAAAATAAACCAGAATATATTTCTTAAGTATTTATTATTTCTGAACTTCTCTGGCTGGAAATTAAGCAATTTTATAAATAAGTCTGTTTCCAATTTAATTAATACCCAAGTCTTGGTAATTCTATTCTGATTGTAGATGAATAGATGATTCAGACTACTCAATAATGGTCCCAAAACATTATCCACATCTTAATCTGTGGAATCTGTAAACATTACCTTTAGTAAATGGCAAAAAAAAAAAAAAAAAAAAAAAAAAAGGACTTTGTAGATGTGATTAATGTCAGAATTTTGAGGTGGAGAGAGTATGCTGTATTTTCAGAGTGGACTCTAGATGCAGTCATGTGTATCCTTATAAGAGGGCTGTAGAAGGAGATCTCACTACACAGACAGGAGAGAAGGGAATGTGACCACAGAGGCATATTTGAGTGATTTGGCCACAAGCCAAGGAATGCCAGTCACCAGAAACTGCACAAGGCATGAAACAGATTCTCCCCTAGAAGCTTTGCAGGAAATATGGCCCTGCTGACACCTAGTT
This sequence comes from Tadarida brasiliensis, assembly GCA_030848825.1. Lineage (NCBI taxonomy): Eukaryota > Metazoa > Chordata > Mammalia > Chiroptera > Molossidae > Tadarida > Tadarida brasiliensis. Next base: position 230,059,768 of record CM061257.1, on the reverse strand, counting down.
TTAGGCCCAGTGATACTGATTTCAGACATCTGGCTTTCAGAATTGTAAAGGAATAAATTTATCTTGCTTTATGTCATCACATTTTTTTTTGTAGGTAATTTATTATAGGAGCCACAGGAAACTATGCAAATGCCTTTGTTATTGTTTCCATTATTCTTCTATATACACAATACTTATACACTACAGTTTGACTAATTAAAACTTTTTCTCTCATAATTTTTGTTGACTTTCCTGAACAGTCCCATGCACAGTCACCATCTGCAAAAAGTGTTATCTTTCTTGTTTCCTATTGCTGTATTTTTTTTATATTTGATTTTAAAATATTTATAGATATCACATGAACTCCCAATACAATACCAAAGAAAGAAAGGGTTGTGATTCAATTTATCTACAACCTGTTTTGAAAAAGAATGACTGATGCTTATTTATTGAATAGAATGATGGCATTCTATTAATGTATATTTTTGTTTTATATGTCTTTAGAAATAACATGAGTCCTTATACTATTTCACAATACAATAAATATAGAATGGTTTCAAGTGACAATCAAATTTATAGTATAATACCTGTGAATTTCAGATGTCTTACAGAACACACTAAGTTAAGCATTTCATAATAGTTATCATCTAGTGCTTGCATTTGTATATTTGAGCTTTTCTTTTGTTTGTTTGTTTAAAGATCACTTTCCTTGATAATTTACCCACCACTTGTCTAAGAAGATTGCCAAATCAAGTCTTCGGGTCTCTTCTCTAAGATCTTAGAAGAAGAGGTATCCGTTAATAAAAGCTACAGAGTTGCAGATGCAGAAGGAAAGATTTTGAAGTACTGAAAAGATAAATGTCACAAAGTAGTTTTTTCTTCCTGAAAGATGACTCATAAAATTAATGTTGTGAAATTGTCCCAAACAGAGAATTGTAAGGGTAGAAAGTGGCCTATTTAGGCCAATATTGGAAAGACTACAGTATTGTCTAAGTTTTCCTTAGGTCAGAGGAAAAGAGCTAGAGGAGAGCTGTTAAATGCAACAGACCCATTCTCTGTTCCAACGCCCAGCATCTAAGAGTGATAGCATTTTGATAGGGAAGAACATAGACATAGAGTTTAGATCATTAAAAGTGAGATCTTGGGAACCATTGAAAAATCCTTGCATAAGCTTGGCAAGGAAGCAGTGAAACCACAGGCCGAAAGGGAATACGGGTGTTTGGTAATGAACCTGTGAGCCATGACAGGAGAAACTAAAACTCAGATGATTCTCTAAATGTTTTTCACAAGTTGTATCCCTAGTTCTCCTTCACCAACTCTACAAGGTGAGAGGCCCCCAAAACATTGCTGAAGGTTCATGGAGATCAGAGCAGAATTATGGGGGGGGGGCAACCAAATGCATTTATTTCACTTGTGATACAGAAAATTTACACATGCTAAGCATCTCTTTCTTCATTTAAAGTACTTAATGATTAATACTTTAATGCATTGAATTCTGTTCAGTCTCTAAATTCATAAATGGTAATTAACTCTCAGTTTTTTTCTGGGTTATTTTGGCTGTTTTTCTATTAATTTATAACCTATAAACACACACATGTTTGGAACAGTTTATAGAATACGAAAATTATTTCTTTAAAATTTGTAACCATTCTACAAGGAATCAATTGGCATTTGACTTCAAAATTATTTTAGTGACTTTTACAGTATTTTATTATGTTTCTTGATTATTCTTGGACTTTATTTATGTATTGGCCCTATTTATGTATTGGCCCATAAAGGTGATTCTTTTCCCATTTCAATCTATAATGGGTCTTAAATGCAGCCTGTGTTCATGCTGGGTTTCTTGGAAGCTATAGACACTCTTAGGTGATATTCAGTTTATTACCTACTATAATATTTAATATTTCTTTCAAATAGGCTAAGTCAGTTTTACGAGTCCTGTTTGTACATTTGACCTGTCGATCCTAAGTGTAATAACATTGGGAATTTTATTAAAATTTATCTTAACAGATTTCTCATCTTATATAAATGATTATATCAAAGAGTAATTGTTAAATAATGCTGAATATCTAAATAAATTAATTAATGGTTTTTAGAATCTGATTGTCATCTGACTGATACTGCTCTTTTTTTTAAAATCCTCACCCTAAAATAATTTTTCATTGATTTTTTAGATAGAGTGGGAGGAAGGGAGAGAAAGAGAGAGAGAGAAACATCGATGTCTCTCACATTAATTGGTTGCCTCTGCACGACCCTGATCAGGCCAGGGATCAACCCCATAACCGAGGTATGTGCCCTTGACCTGGAATCGAACTCGCAACTCTTTGGTCTGCAAGCTGATGCTCTCACTGCTGAGCCAAACCAGCCAGGGCCTGATACTGCTCCTTAAACTTGATAAGCATGCCATCTTCAAATTTATTACTTGAACCATTACATGGACAGAGTAGAGAAAAGTGTTCTGAGAATGTCTCTATAAACTTTCTTTGATTTTGATATCAATCCATTAACCAAAGACTTTTGGTTTCAGTTTTATGAGCTCAACTTATTTTAATATATTTATCTATATTTCTCCTTCTTAAACATAATGTTGTTATGAGTTAACTGGTCAATACATTGTTATAGTCCAGACTCACTCTTTCTACTGCATTTTCTTTATATATTGCATTTTCTTGATATATTAGTCTAATAATCTAGGTAAATAAGATAATTACAAAGTGGAATTTGAAACTGCAATTATATCTAGATGTAATTAGATTTGTTTTGCTTACTATTTTCCTGAAAGTATTTCTATTGTTTGATATACACATTCACTATTGTTAATGCTTTTTGTTTTTTCTATGTATTCTACATTCTTTGGAGTATTTTACATTATTTTAATTTATTTTCCTATTGTATATATATTATCAAATTCCACAGTTAGATATGTATGTGTTTCTGTAATTCACACAGCCTGGTAAAGTCTAAATTATCCTCTTGTTTCTAGTCTATGACTTCTACTTATAGACAAAGTAATTTTGAATTTTTAATCTAGTCAGTGACACATATATATCTATAGGAGAGTTAAGGACATTTATATTTAACTTAACTTATGTATACATATATGTGTACAAATTATATATTTGTATATATATGCATATGTACAACTCTATGTACAAATACGTATACGTGCTTTTGTGTACCGTGTGTGTTTATGTGTGGAGTGTGTGTATATATATATATAAAATTCTCAGCAATGCTGGAAATTTACCTTTAAGTGTTATTTTCTTTTTATAAATTTATTTGTTATTTAGTGAGATTAACTATTTTCTTGAAATAGAATAATTACACAGGTCTAGAAGCAGATGAGACGTGTAACTTTAAAACAGTTGTTTACATTTTTAGTAAGCAAGTTTTTTTAACTTTTTTTTTTTTTTGCTGTACAGTTCTTAAAATATACTACTTTGCATCATTGAGTCCTTTTCTAATATTTTAACAAACATTTGAAATACTTTTTGCCCTGGCCAGGTAGCTCAGTTGGTTAGAGTGTAATCCTGCTAGACCAAGGCTGCAGGTTCCATTTCTGGTCAGGGCCATACGAGAATCAACCAAGGAGAGCATAAATATTGGAACAACAAACTGATTTCTCTCTCTTTCTTTCTCTCAAATCAATACAAATAAAATATCTTTTGATAGTTATGTTATTTTATTTGTTCACTTATTCACTTATTTTTGAAGTAAATCTTTTAATTAATCCTAGTGAAGGTTAAGGAAACTGCTTATTACTTTCCAAATCTTATATATCTTTTTGTACTATATTGTGTTTAAAAATGTTTGGAAGAAAAATTTTATATGCTGCCATACTATATAGCCTTATTTTTATTAATATATTTTGCTTAACAAAATTGAATCTATGCTTAGAATTAAAGTCAAGTATCTTTCCATAACATATTCTTCTATAAGCCTTAAGTGTTTATTGCTTTGGGCTTTGCAATAGAGATTACCAGCTGACAGATTATTTTTGTCTCTAGATTTGAAATATATTCACTTTCATCTTTTAAAATAAATCATCATTTTGGCCAAGTTATATTGATTTAAATTCAATTATCTTTGTTTAGCTTTCTCCACGGTTTTCTTTCACTGTGGGCTTGGTATTGAGATTCAAAATTATTTATTTTAATAATTTACCATTCCTTTAATTCTGGCTGCTCATAAAATAATGTCATTGTCTTTAAATTTTAAAACATCTCCTTCCATGTCTAGATATTATCTTTTGTTTGTGCCTGTCAACACTGTTAAATTCTAGGCTGGATTTTTTAAAAATGTAATAAATATATCCATAATGTTATTCTGAATACGGTTGGAAATACAGTTTGGGTTCCAAGTTCTGTGTCTTTGAAATCAAGAATTATATCCTATTTGTATTTCTATCTATAACAACAATCATAGTACCTGCATATGTCTTTATCCACATCAATATCTATAAGCTATATTTAGTCTATCAATCAATCTAGCTAGCTAGCTCTGAAAGATGTGTCTGTATTAAGAAGTATTCTTGGTCCATGGGATTAACCCTTCATCTTCAGTAATGCATGTATCTTACAAAAACATCCATGCTGCTTTCTTCTTCCTTTCTCTACACAACCTATAAGAATGAGGTCACTACTGTGGTAGACCAGCATGACATTCTGAGGTTTGGTGAGATGATTAAGATGTCTATGGGCTACATTGTGGTGCATGTAGAAATAATTGATCTCAGAGGGATAGCAAAGAAAAGGTGCCTTACAGGAGATAATACACTACTTGTCATGTTTTCTACTTATTGAAATAGAGATAGAAAGAAAAAAAATATTTTGCTATTAAAATATAAATAGCAGATACTAGAGATTTTATACTTATTTGTAATAACACCTAAGATTATCTCTGTACTTGGAATTATACTTGGTTAAGCTTATGATAACCCACTGCCATTTTACAGTCTTTTTCATTGCCCAATCTAGAGCATTAAATAGTATTTTGTTGGAAGTTACAACTTCTACATCTTTCAAGTTTTGATCATAGCTATAATATGTGTGACATCCCCCTACGCCACCACTGAAATGTGATTTTTCTTTCGATTAATTGGTTTTGGAACAAGGACCACTTCAGGGACTCTTCCCTTTAGTCCTTCCTTCATACTAGTCCTTATTCCATGGGCCAATCCCGTGTAGAGACTTTGTCAATTGCTCGTATCTCTTCCACTTGTATAACCAGGAACTGAAGGGAGGAAATCTTAAAGTATCCTAGGTCCATGCACTTTTTGGAGCTTCTACTCTTTGCTAGCCACGCTCACTGCCCTTATAATTTCATAAAGATCCATGGCTTTGAATATGATCAATATGATATCTCTTCTTCTGGACTTCTCTCTAGAATTATATATTCAACTACTTAACATCATTTGGGTGATTCTATAACAGTTCAAATTTAACCTCATCTACCTTCTTCAAGTGCAGCATGTCCCATCTCAGAGGATAGCAGTTCCTTCCTAAAACTTGCTTAGGTCAGAAACATTGGTATAATCTTTGACTACTTTCTTTCTGTCCTACACATCAGAAAATCTTGTTAGTTTACCTTCAAAACATACAGAACCTTATTTCACCATACCCACCACCACTACTATAGCCCAAATCATAATCATCTCTTGTCTGGATAATTGCAGTACCCTTCTAAATGATTTCCCTGATTTTAAACTAAATCCCCTCATCCCCACCAAAGTCTGTGCATGGCAGAGCAGCAAGAGATATCCAATGGCAGTATAAGTCAGATTATGTCTCTACTCAGATCAATCTAATCCAAAGCTTCCCTATCTCATTCAGAAATTTAAGCCTTTTTCAGACCTCATCTCCTACTACTTTTCCCTTCACTGTACTAATGTAGTCATACTGGCTTTCACACTGTTTTCATAATGCATCAGGGAAGGCTTTACCTTAGGGTCTTTACATTGCCTGTAATTCTCAATTCTCTACCCACAGATAACTACATAAACAGCTCCTACACATTCTTCAGGCTTTTGCATCATGTCTTTAACAGATCACCTTTTTAAAAATTGTATTGCCCTTTCTGATTCATAGTATTGCCAATATATCTACCTTTGTCTACTATTTTAATTCCCTTATAAATTTATAAATTACAAATAATACACTTGTCCTGTCTACATTTGGTGTTTATTTTTTCTTTTCTCTTCTTATATAATTTAAGTCCCATGCAATCAGAAAAAAATTTTTTTCTGTATTGTTCACCACAATATCCTAGGCATGAAACACAGAGACAGACAGTAGGCATTCAATACATGTTTGTTAAATAAATGATCAAAATAATGAATGAATGAAAATTATACTTCCACCAGTTCTTTGTTAGTTCTATTTCTTACCAGGAAGCTACAATGAAGTGCTGGATCTCTATGGTTGAGTGTTAGCTCAGAACCAATGTCTAACAAATAATAAGAATAATAAAATAATGATTCTATTTTCTCTGCAAGTATTTAGCAATGGCAAATGTTACAAGTTTCACTGGGGAAGGCTAAGAGGAGTATTAGTAACATATATATGTGATTTATATCCTTCAAGGGATGTTTCCTCAAATATATGCAGACTTAATTTTATTCAAATGGCTCTCGATCTTGAAGTCATTCAAGTTTGACAACTGAGTAAGGGATTGCAACACACTGTTGTATAGGTTGGGCTGCCTATATATGTGGACTCTAGGAGATCAATTAAACTGCTAAGTATTCAAGCATGTCACACGATTCTGATTTCCACAGCAGCTCCTGTGCCTATCATAATACCTTTTTTTTTTAATGTACATTCACTTGGGTGTAACCACTACTTCTGGATTCTTCCACTCCTCCTAAAAGCAATAAGCTTATTTTGACCATAGCATTTTTCATCAGCATCCAAGTCAACAAATACAGCCACTAAACCCTGTTCATATGTGCTGCTTCTCCCTTCACTGATGTATTTCTCAGAGCCTTGGATCTGCTTGACTTTCATAGAGAACATAGTATGTCAATGGGCTCGTCCCTCATGACGTATTCACTCTAGCATTTCACTCTCTCCTGATTATGTGACAGTCTTACTGGACTAAAATCAAGGTGACAGCTAGTCACATTCTTTCTGGAGGAAAACCTAATTCCTTGCATCATTGAGTTTCTAGAAGCTTCCCCAATTTTTTGGCTTGTAGTCTTTCTTTAATCTATACAGCCACCAATGGCAGGTCAAGTTGTACTCAAACTGCATCACCCTGACATTCTCTTGTCTCCCTATATCACTTTTAAGGAGCATTTGATTACATTGGCTCACTTGGATAATCCAAGGTAATTTTATCTCAAGGTTCTAATTTAATCACATCTGCAAAGTCCTATGTAAAAGAGCATATTCACAGGTTTGGGGGATTAGGACTTGGACATCCTTGGGGGGGGGGGGGGAGGCGGTGTCATTATTCTGCCCAGCAGAGTCAGAAATCTATAATGTTGAGTTTTAGCCCTGAGATCTATAATAGTACTTAACTGTGGCTCTCCCCAAATTCCAATTGGCTGATTCACCACCAAAGTAGTAAATAGTATAAATATTATACTGTCTCTCATGCATTCCTTAAACAAGAAGTTGTTTGGAAAAGTTAATCTCTTTTCTAATTCTCATTTTAAAGAAGAGGTAATAGATATTCTAGGAGGTTGATTGACATGCCCAAGGTCACAGGTGATAGGAAAAGAATACTGTTAGAATTCAAAGCTTATGATTGCAATTTTATTTATTTCCCAGAGGAAGATTCTGTCATATCTCATATATAAAATGAGTTCATTTTACGTTTTTTTTTTTTTATAAAGTCCATTATTTAATAAGAGACCAATTTAAGGAAACTTGTGTAAAATACCTGTTTTTATTTTATTTCACTAATAGAATACCTTCAAATATTCAGTGCAAATATTGCATTGAATAAGAAACCATGCTATTCAACTCAAAGGCAGTTGACTATTACTCACTTCCAAATGACTAATAAGGGTGATATATCTCTTCACCCTGGGAAATAGCTCCCATGCATGTCTGTAAATCTTCTTCTCTATTCTAAATAAATTGCTTTACGATGAGTTTATTATCATCTTGCTATATTTTCCAAGCAGCATTGAAACAGCTAAGTGGAAGGAGTTATTCTACCACCATTAAAGGTGCCCTCTCTCACTATTAATTATCTCTATATTTGTAGGGTTTCAGGACAGAACTCAGTTTCTTTAAGACTATTAGTTATGGTAGCAACCAAATGAAGTTGATATCTTGAACTGTTCTATGTTTATAGAACACCTTCCAAATAAAACATGATTCATATAATCCCAACTGCAGATTTATAGGTGATATCCCTAAAGAGAAGGCATGGTGTGGTTGGTTCATGGACAAGAAGGCAGGTTCCGTCACACAGCAAATAAGTAATAGAGCCCAGAATTAAACCCAAAGCTCTTCACCCCCCCCCAATTATACCACAGTGACTTCAAACACATTACAAGCTTTGTCAACTATTAGGTAGAAAACTTGCTAATGTTTATACTACCTCAAAATGTATCTGAACCTTACAAGTTCAACTTTAGAGGGGAAAAACAGAGAAACCAAATAGTTTAGCCCAATACAACAGCAAAGACATTGTGATTTATGGGATAATATTTCAGAAAGATCTAAACATTTTCATCCACATTAAAGAAACTCTGAAAAAAGACATACCCCCAGAACATCCTGGTCCTAAGTGCTTAATGCTAAAGGCAGTCAGGCAGCACAGATTCAAGAAGCTTTGAAAGCTTTTTAAGTCTAAGGTTGTAACCTTTGGTATGATGGTGAGGCTGTCAGTCCACTGAAACCCGACATTTCCCCTCAAGTGTCTGCCTTGCCCTTCCTTCCACACTAAGTGCCTACTCTAAGCTCCTCAGGCCATTACATAAAGCTTTTTAGGAAACATCATTTCAGACAGATGTTTAACGCCAGGCTCGAAGGGGACTGCACCGCAAGTGGCTGTCTGTTGATTAATTTTACATGTACGTGCATGCTAATATAGTCTGACACCAGGGACCTCCCAGCCAGCCAGCCATGCTAAGTAAACAAAGTAGTTCAGGCAAATCTGCTCTGAAACTTGTTTGTGCACAAGACGGATTTCCATCCCAGTCTTGAAGGAAAAATGGTTCTTCTTTTTCCGCAGCAGAACAGAGGCCACCTGGTCCATGCTATCCCAAATCTTCCTGAAGTCACTTGTGAAATCCCTCCCCATTTTTTAAAAATCTGTGTGGAACATGTATTGAAAAAAATAGAAATTGAAGGTCAATGATAGTAAAAAGATAGAACAGATTTTAATCCTGATTATATACAGTTAGTGAAAAGCATGACTCAGAAATTAAACTGCGTAATCTATGTTCACTGGTTTCAGGTTATGTTTTATGAAGCTTAGCAATTTACGAATCTGGAACGTGATGTGATATTTTTTAAAGTACGTGATGATTTTGAGAAAAACTGGTGAACCATTTATAAAGCTCAATGTTACATATTTTCTTTTGGTATCTGTAGGTAAACTATTGCAGACTAACTTTTCCACTGAACAACAGGAAGAGCTAAGGGGAAAAAAATATTTATGGAATGTGTTTAAAGACATTGGAGAAGAACAAGGCAGCCAGAAATGAAGGGATCAGAGTCTTGAATAAACGTGATGTTCAGCTGTAAGCCCAACATCAGCATAACTCATCCCTTGGAGACATTTGCTAATTCACCTGGGCAGGTCTGCAGACTGAGAAGCTGAGCAGGGAGCTTCTGGCAACTGTAGGGGCTAAAAGTAACTGAATTTAGAAATGAAGGCTCAACATGAAGGAGGAATCTTGGTAAACACCACTAGTTCAACTGAGACCCCTGATGTCCTGTGCAGAGGCTCCTCAACTTAGGATGGTGATACCGCCACATGAATCCATTGTAAATGGACAACATCATAAGTAGAAAACACATTTAATAAACCTAGTCTACTGAACATCACAACGTAACCTAGCTTACTTTAAACATGCTCAGCATACAATATCCAAAAATTTCTAGCAACACAGTACACTGTAGCATGTCTGTTGTTTACCCTCGTGATGATGGGTCTGACCGCGAGCTGTGGCTCTTTGACACTGCCCAGAATGACAAGATCGCATCTGTCGGAGGGGAAAGATCAAAATCTGAAGTCTAATTTCTACTGAATGCTTATTGCTTTTCTACCATTCTACCCTGAAAAACTGTAAACAAATCATTGAAAATAGGAGACCAGACCATTTGTACTGAAACAGGAGAGGAAAACAGCCCCCACAAAGTCGGATGACCTCCATCAGATCAGATTGGGTTCAGGTGGTCTGTCCCTACCATGGCTGCAATCCAGAAGCAAAAGTAAGAAACAGTATAAAACCTAACAAAATGCCTTGAATTTTGTAGATGATTAATAAAAATAGATAATTGTGTTCTTATCAAGAGCACTTAAATATTATCAATACTAATAAAGTGAATTGGAATAATGGTCTTTCTCTTTTTGAGACCCTGACCTATGTCCAGGTTCTGTGATCTTGGCTTTATATATACAATCTCTAATTTTTATACCACATCCGCAAGTTAAAAATTATTTATGATTCCAAGACCGAGTTTCGCAGATGTTATGTGACTTACAAAATCTAACAGCTAATATATGACTGAGTTACAGCTTATACTCTGGACTGTTTAGTTTCAACAGACACTTTCTATGGGTCAGGCAGTGTACATATTTGTGGAATGTGTGAAGAGGGGGTTAATTTAGGAGAGAAAGCAGAGAGATCTGTGGGTATATTTTTGAAGTAAATTATCTCTAGTGAAAAGTAGTTATCTTAGCTGTCTTTTTCTCTTGGAATTTGGAGGGATTACAAATAGCACAAGAATGTCTCAAAATACTCATAAAAATAATAAGAAAATAATGCATTCAAAAATATTTACCAAGTCTTCATTATTTACCAGGTGCTATTCTTTATTTTAGAGCTATAGCAATAAACACAATAGACAAAGTTCCTGGCCTAATGTTGATTAGATTTTATTGGAGTGAACAGTTAATAAATAAATAAAAATAGAATGTAAGATTCATCAATATTGAATTGACATTTATAGCTAAACTGGAGTGATATGAAAGCCCATTTGTTTTAGGTTCAGAACAGAGAGGAAAGCTACACAGTGTGTAGGCCAGGAAAACTGCACGATTCAAAACATGCCTGGAAAGTAAATGCGTGGAACAAAGCAGTGCTGTACTCATTATTGCTTTGTAGTCCTTTCCCAATCTGGAAGGTTTTTTTAAACCTTTGTTTACAGTTTACAGTTTTTCAATTCCAGTTTACATTCAATATTATTTTGTATTAGTTTCAGGTGTACAGCATAGAGGTTAGACAATCATATACTTTACAAAGTGTTCCCCCAATATTTCCAGTACCCACCCAGCACCATAGTTATCACAATATTGTTGACTATATTCTCTTTGCTGTACTTTGCATCCCCATGACTATTTTGCAATTATCAGTCTGTACTTCTCAATTCTTCACCTCTTTTACCCAGCCCCCCAAACCCTCTCCTTTTTGTCAACCATCAATCTGTTCTCTTATGTGTATGAGTCGTTTTCTGTTTTGTAGGTTCATTTATTTTTTCTTTAGGTTCTACATATAAGTGAAATCACATGGTATCTGTCTTTCTCTGACTGTAATTTCACTTAGCATAATACCCTCTAGGTCCACCCATGCTGTAGCAAATGGTAAGATTTCATTGTTTTCTATGGCAAGTAATATTCCATTGAATATATGTATCACAGCTTTTTTATCCACTCATCTATTGAGGAGCACTTGGGTTGCTTCCATGTCTTGGCTATTGTAAATAATGCTGCAATGAGCATAGGAGTGCATATATATAATGGTGGATGCAATGTCTTCTCTGTCATGGATTTGTAAAATGATCTGTCATTCTAGACATAGGTTGAATGGAGATTATACCAAAACAATGAGGACTCTTACATTATAGGTTACCTAGACAACCTGTATAAATAAGATATTTGAAAGTTATTGTAATCAAAATAATATTTATATTGGAATTACAGAGGAAGAGAGGAAAAATAAGAGCATGAATGAAATAACTAAGTGTTCAAACAACAGTCACCAGCACCAACAAACTTTTATTATATAGTGTTTTTGTGGTACAACCAAAACTGTAACTTTTCACACAGTTGTGTAGGCATCTATGCAAAAGCATGGGAGAGACAAAGTTCTATCTGAGGTAACTGCTTCATTAAATTGACATCTATCTGTGACCATTCCTCTTAGATCACAAATCATGTTAAATACTACAGGAAGGATGCATTCCTTGATTTAATTTTAACACAGTATTATTTTCAGTGATGAAAATCTCCATAGCAAGTTTGACGCTAGGAATAGCCACCTGAGGTCGTTTATGACAGAAATTTATTTTCTGGACACTGAGCCCTGCTTTGCTAACCAACAATATTTTCTGAAGGGCCCAATTATCACTTGAATTTCAAGTCCATACATTCAACAGATTTTGTTTCAAATTTCTAGGGTGGAATTTCATAGTGATAACAACTTCATTTTATCTTGAAGTTGAATGCAAATCACTCAAAATAATTGAATAGTTTGGTACAACAGAAGAAGTCATGTCACTGAAGAGAGTACAGCATGAAAGTATGAGACTATTGCAACTATAAAACTGGTGTTCCCACTTAGTAGTGCTTCCTACCCCCACTTCTCTTAGCTATAATGAGTGTCACTGCCTGAAACATTTCCCCACATGATACTCAGAAATTTAAATCATCTGGAAGTTGTCATAACAAAAATGTAAGTGCAAGTTGGTTAGAAGACATTAAGCATGGTTTCTATTGAGCATTGGTGGGTGGAATAAACGGGTTTTAATTTAGATCAACACTGAAGTACTACAAATGACATAGTTGCATTACCTAGAGGAAGTGTTCATCAGATATCATTTTAAGTCACGTACTCTTATTTAACTGGTGTTACAATACCTGTATCAAAAATATAAAAATATCAAATATCAAGCCTTAGTTATGAATGAGGTTTTGTGTTTGTGATAATGACAAAACTAGACATCGGGGAATCTTTGAAATAGTCAGCAGTACTTATCCATAGCTTGAAACAGTCGTTCCAGATCAGTGGTGGTCTTACCAGTTCAGCTTAGTGTAAAATGCTTGTTTCCCTAGCATGATAGGAGATAGAGTTGTTTTGGATAACTGACATTTTTCAGATATCTGAAGAAAATCCTTATTCCTTTACATTTCTCCTTGATTTTTTTCCCAAAATATACCTCGCCCATTTCTAGCTGCCTCACCTGAAGGTCTTAAACCATCATTTAATCTTTATTTGATTTTTTTCCAAGTCAATAATAAGATAAAACTTTTTTAAAGGTTTTTCATAGTTTTTAGCACCTCCATTAAATGGCCACACACATACATTTTTACATGTTTAAATACATATTTTTCAATGTTATTTCTCCGTATTAAGTTATCCATTGTCATTTCTCACTAGTATCAAGGAAGTAGACACTAAGCCACCTACTTGCTTAACACATATCAGTTCACAAGACCATGAGAACTATTTCTATTCAACTTAGCTAATATATTATGTGAGAGATTGGCTGCAAGTTTCTTTAGTAATGATGTGTTGCTCTAGTTAATAATGTTAAAGGCAGTTTACATTGTTAAACATAAAGTATAAAGTCGTAATTTTATTATCAAAATTTAGTGACTCTCAATTCAAAATTTGCAATGTTAAATCTAAATCTATTTTAAAAAACCTTATGTAAAAAAATCAATTTTTGTTCTATGGTTGCTTTAAAAAAGAAATAATTACATATCAGTGTTATAGACTCAACTGTGTTTTTTTGTTTGTTCGTTTTACCAAATACATATGTTGAAGCCCTAACTACAATGTGACTGTATTTGGAGATAGGGCTTTTAAGGCAAAAATGAAGTTAAATGAGTCCATAAAGGTGGGCCCCTAACCCAATAGGACTGACGTCATTATACAAAAAGGAAGATATCCCAGGTCTCTCTTTCTGTCTCTGAAACCACACAGAGAAATGCCATATGAAGACACAGACAGAAGGTGGGGAGAAAGGTCTCATCTGAACCAACCGTGTTGTCACTTTGACCTTGGACTTCCAGCCTACAGAACTATGAAAAAACAAATTCCTGTTGTTTGAATCCTCCAGCCTGTGGTATTTTGTTATGGCTATCTGAGCTAACTAATGCAATCAATAATTAATTCTTTCTCCCAATTGCGGATTAGTTTGTCTTTGATATAAGCAAATTAGAGAGTTAAAAATGAGAAGAACATCAATAGTGGCAAACAAAATGATCAGGGGACCCCTGAACAGCAAATGTACAAATTGCTCTGGTTTCTTTCCCTACAAAATATTTCCCACTATGGAATATTGAAATGTGCCTTTGCATCCAAGGAAACAGAGATTACAAAGTATAATGAAGTCCACTCAGTGGTTTCCGTTTATTTTTTTAAATGTGTTTTGCTATCCTGCACCACAGTTCTAGTTTGTGTTTACAAAGAAAAATATGGGCAGTATCTTGGGAAGAAGGCCCTATTCTTGCCAAAAGTAAGGCCTCCATTGCATCAGAGTTTAATAGCAACATGTTGGAATAAAGTTCTGAACTTCTACTGGGAATTCTCTTAGTCTCATCTATGTGAAATATATTGTCCCTATAGGGACTGCTCATACTCCATGTCAGGATGGTGGACGATAAAACGCAGGAAACAAACACATGTATTTGTCTAAGGTCTTTCCTCGCTTTTTTCCCCCACTTGCTTTCAGAAAAGAATCACAGCACATCAGTCATGATAGCCTAAAGAATGCAAGACGCTGTACTAGGCGCCAAGATAAAGACAACAAAATATATAAAAGCACCCCATGTATTCATTACAGAGTTACAAAGCAAATATTCTACCAATATGAAGACTATAAATAGGCATTAGTATCCTGTGGTCCAACCATTATCAATGACAAGTAAACTGAGTAACTAAAATCCAAAATGACTCATTCAAGTTTCCGGGCTCTCCTTGAGTAGGGTCAGGATCAAAAGTGAACCCTAGATTCCCAGTCAGACTCTTCCAGTGAAAAACATTTACACCTTTAAACTCTCTCCGATTTTCATATCCTCAGGAACAAGACAGATCCTCCTGGACCTCTCTCCATGTGTCACCTGGGTCCACCTTCCACCTATCTTCTCCATCCAGCCATCTTTTCCCACCCCTGGCTGCTGCCTTCATCCTTGCCTTGGGAACTAGTTCAGGCTTCCACCTTGAACTCCCTCACTTCAGTTTCTTCATCAGCTCTTATTGTCAGGACGTTTTTCATGGTAAATACAGAAGCCAATAAGAGCTAGCTAGTTGATTATAAAGTAAAGCCATACATCATAGACCCGTGAGCAGGACTGTTGCTGGTTTCAGGTGCTGTCAGTAGGAACTGAGAGTGAATCTGTCCCTTTCTGCCTCTCACCTGTGTTTCTATGAGCTTCATTTCATGTAGATCAGAAAAGGTAAAATTGATTACATGAGGTGATTATTTTGGGGGGGGGGGGACTCATTTGAGCAATCTTCATACAAGAGTTTCATTAAAAAGATACGTGTGACAGAGAAACTGAATCACAGTGGGTATTTATCTAGATTTCTAAGGTGTAATATCATTTACAGAAAGCTGCATTATAGACAATATGTCAGAGTAAATTGAAGACGGGATTATAAGAGCCTGAGAGTAAACCAAAAGTAATTCCAGCAGTTTAGACATGAGGCAATTTCTGACACTAACCAGAGTTAGTTCAGACCAAAGACTGCCCTCCTCTTCAGACACCAATTACAAGTAGTAGGTCTCACGATGACCCACAACTTCTGTCCCACTTGGCTACAAATTGGAGATTTCCACAAGCCCCTCCTCAGGTTTAATAATTTGCTAGAGTGGTGCACAGAACCTAGGAAAATAATTTACTTATTGTGGCTGATTTATTATACAGGATATATTAAAACATACAAATAAGCAAGCAGAGAAGAGGTACATGGGGCAAAGTCTGGAAGGGTCCTTAGCACAGAGGTTGTGTCCTGTGCAGTGGGAGTGTGGCACCCTCATGTCCTAGAAGCTTCCCAAACCCTGCACTTTGGGGAGTTTGGAGGCTTCATCCCATAGGCATGGTCAATTCTTAAGTCACTTTTCAATTCCTCTCCCCTGTTAGGAGAATGGGAGTTGGGACTGAAAGTACCAAGCTTCTAATCACGCTTGATTTTTCTGGTGACTAGCCAACATCCAGGAGACTACCAAGAATAACCTCATTGGAACAGGAGATGCTCCTATCACCCGAGAATTAAAAGGGATTTAGGAACTGTCAGTAAGAAACTAGGGTCAAAGACCAACTAACTATTATAACAAAGGATATTACTAGCACCCCTGTCACATAGGAGATTACAAGGGTTTTGGGAGTTTTGTATCAGGAGCTGGTGTCAAATAGCAAATATCAGCATGAACTGGGAGCAGATTTATATATGTATGCATATACATGCATCTTAACCATATTATTTCTAGTATGTATATCTTATTTTATAAATATATATGTGTGTATATATCTTATTTCTGGTATACAGATATATATCTTATTATTTCACAAATAGTTTGTGAGATCTGTTAATATAGATCTTACAGCTTTCTTCTTCAAGTTTGCCCTAACTATTATTCTTGGTTCTTTGCATTTCTAAAACTTAAAATTCGTGTTGTCAATTTCTATAAAATATCCTGCTGGAATTTTTTATTAATTGCATTTAATTTATAGTTTCACTCAGGGAAAATTAGCAATCTTACAATATTAAGATTTGAATCCATGAAAATGATACATCTCTTTATGTGTTGATATTCTTTAATTCCCCTGAACAATATTTTAAGGCTTTTCCTTTGGGTGTTTTCTAAAACATGTATTAAATTTATTGGTAGGAATTAAATGTTTTCTGTGGTAACATATTAATTACATTTTCTAAGTATTTGGTATTGGTATATAGAATAGTATTTTTTTATATATATATTGATCAGTATTTAGCAAACTTGCTGAATTCATTCATTAATTCTAAAAATTTAGACTTCTTTGGGCTATCTATCTGCATAATCATATTATTTATAAGTATTGATAATTAAACTTTTACTGATACTATGATTCTGTTTATTTCTTTTCCTTGGCTTACAAAAAATGGAATAGAAGTACAGATCATGAGCATTCATTTACTTTTCCCAATTTGTAGGGAAAAGATACCAATATTTTAACACTGTGCATAATCTGTACCATACATTTTTTGGAGCTATTGTTTTTCACAGTGTAGAAAATCTTTTCAATTTCTAATTTTCTAAGTGTTTTTTATTTTTTATTTATTTTTTTTTACAAATTATAACCAGATATTAAATATTGTCAAAATGAACATTCTTATCTTTTGCACATTTATTAAAAATATCTAATTATATTGTCTCTCTTATGAATGTAGTGAATTTTATTTATCACCACAATGTATTATTTTAATATATAGCTACAGTTTTGCTTTTAAGTTCTTGAGAAAGGACAATAATATATATTATTTCTTGAACACACTTGTCAAAGATTTGGAATCAAAATTATGTTAGCCTTAGAAAGAGTTAGAAATCACTCCTATTTTTTTCTGTTTTAGGAATATGCTTGGCTATGATTGAAAAAATTCCTTGGAAATGCCATTTTCCTTAGGTTTTCATTGTGAAAGATCTCAAATTATGGATTCAATTTTTTAATAAGAACTGTAGAAATCGTATTTTATATTTATTTTTTCTCTCAGCCTTGTATTATCCAAACTATGAAATTATTATCATAAAGTTTGCCACGCTATACTACAATTTGATATTGAATTTGTTTGTGACTCTTTTTTATGCCTAATATTGCTCATTTGTAATATTTATTTTTTAAAATATTTTTCCTAGTGATTTACCAATTTTATTGGTATTTTCAAAAAACAAACTTTTAGTTTTGTTTATATCCTCTATTGCATATTTATATATATATATATATTTTAATTTTTTTTCTTTATTGATTTTGAGAGAAAGAGGAAGGGAGAGAGGGAGAGAGATAGAAACATTGATGAGATTGATTGGCCGCTTCCTGCATGCCTCCCACTGGAGACTTGGCCCACAATCTGGGCATGTGCCCTGACCTGGAATCGAACTGGTGACCTCCTGGTGCATGGGTCGACACTCAACCACTGAGCCACACTGGCCAGGCTGCAAATTTATATTTAGTTAATGTCTTCACTTATTTTTGATACTTTTATTCTTGTACATTTTTTAAATTTGATTAGACTTTTCTCGAATTTTGGCATTGATTTTCAGTCTTTCTTTTTTTCCCAATGTGTAAAATTATACCTATAAATTTCTCTTGAAATGGTGTAATAGCTATATTCCACATTTTAAAATAAAACATTTTATAGTTTTGTTAACTTGCCATTTATAATATTTTCCAGTTTTCATTTTGAATTCACCTTTGACCCTGGAATAGTTGGAAGTGTCTTGTTTAATACCTTGAAGTTTGGAATTCCCTGGTTATCTTTTTAGAAAAACAATTTTAATAAAAAAAAATTCTAGTTTAATCCCTTTGTGGTTAGAGAACATACTCTGAATAATCTCATTCTTTACAAATCTGTTGAGTCTATATTGTTCCATCTCTTTTCTACCGGGAGCAATTCATGCATTTTTATCTTGGGACTGAGAAACTGCCATTGTGTATTAGAGGGGAGGAGAGAGGGTAATAGAACGGTGAAATCCTAACTGGCCCACTGCTTCCTGATGGAGTCCGTTAATTAATGACACTCAGAACTGCCCTGTGTCCCACGCCTGCCCTTGGTGGACTAGCTCAGACTTCAGCGCTTCCAGGGCTCCCACAGTAAAGACTGTTCTTACCTCTGGTGGTTTGGTTTGTGAATTTCTCTATTAATGTCAAACCATCTGCTTAAAACTTCCCAGATTTCCTCAAATATTTTAGTCCACTTATTTCCTGTTTTCTTGTAGTTATTTCTTCTATAACTTCTTACAATCCCAGAGGAAGTTTAGGAAGAAGAGGCAATAAAACTGAATGTTCAGTCTGTCATCTTGAACAAGTTTGTGGATCATTGTTAGCAATATTTTCTATGATCCCCATTTAACATCATTTTTGAAAACAGAGTTATATGAACCATCATGAACTCAAATATTAAAATTGGGTATCCCGATAAGAAACATTTTTATCATTGCCAAAAGCTATTGACATAAGATTGTTCCCTATACTTTATTAAAACTAATAACTTATTAACTCAATTCAGTTAACCCTGTAGTCCAGTGGGGGGGAGGGATTAATTTTTTTGTAGAAATGAATTGTCTAGTCACTTGTCAATACCAAGGTCACTTCTAGTACCATATGTCCAGCACAAGAGAGCTAGGTCACCTAGCAGTCCATCCACGAGTTGTTATCAAAGGGGTGGTTTATGGTCAACAAATTGGGGTAGTAGAAAAGCAGAGAGCAAGTGAGTGATCCATAAGAGCGGCACACCTAGACATGATTTCTTTTTGTGCCGAAAGCTTCCTCAGTGTTCTTTTCATCAGCTGATTTCCTCTGGTTCTTTCAAGTGAGAGAAAAGTCAAGTTGACAAAAGCTGACAGTCTTCCTCTGAACAGTCTCACAATTGTTTTGGCACTTCTGCTTCTCAAGTTTGAAAAGAGGAGGAAAATTCCTCAGGGAGAGAAGTGGGTAGTTCAGTGCATTACCCTGCGAAAAGATTACAATAAATAGTTCCCAGGTTGGGCTTTAAAGATATAGGTCAGAAAGCAGAAAGTTATATTCTATTGCTATAAGATTCCCTTTGAACATTTGTCTCCATTATAGCTGGGTCCATTTCTACTTGAGACAGTCGGCTGGCATGTGCAAAACAGAAATCTGCCCAACCTCGGCTTCTTAGGTCCTTCTCTTAAATCTTACGTGTAAGCATTAAAACTTCTGAGAAATTTATTTTCTCCTGTAACATAGAATCCAAATGATGTTCATACCATGTAAGGAAAAGTATATAATATGTCCCTTATATTGTAGCCTTCTGGCATGCTTTATGTGAGTTATCATTATAATCCTTTGTGAATAAATATGTGAATTTTCATAATGATGACTTGTGACTAAGCAGGCATATAGGAGTATCCATTCCCAACTGTCTCAGCTGTAGAAGGTGGCATAATCAGAATTTAACCCCAAGTACAAGGTGGCAAGATCTCTTGTCTTCTATCCCACCAGGTACTTAGGGGTTCATTTGGTCTTACAACTCAAGAATGAACTATATAGGAGCATCATTTAGAGCAGTTGGCCCACAGAGCACATTCTCATGGCATTGGCCATTGTTGGCTAGGAGACAGGCTGATGAGGGCTGATGAAGGCAGATGGTGATGTTGGCACAACATTTTGACTAACGAGAACCTGAGCCTTGAGTAAGTAGGAAGAACTTTAACAAAGTTTTTCAGCAATTAAAACAATGGATTTTTTGCATTAGACATTTTTTTCTCTCTTGCCAGTTTTTTTTTTTTTTTTTTTTTTTTTACAGGATCCTTTCTCTGAACCCATGTGCCTCTTGGAGAAACCTGATATTATTATGGGCTTTCCTTCTCCTGTATTTTTCAGACTCTCTTTCTAGCTCATGGCCTTTTGTTTCCTGCCACACAAAAAAACAACAACAAACAAACAAACAAAAAAACATATCTTTCTCTTTCCTGTAATAATAACACTTAAAAGCTAATCAGTAACCTTGATAATAATCCATTAAAACCAAATAATAAGCAATAGAAAAAAATGTTAGAAAGGTTTTCCCTCTCATAAAGGGCAATGAGGGATGAATAACTGTAGCTGATACTTACTCCTAAGAGAGGTATTTATTCTGTTCCTGGGAAGATAGCTTCCCATCCCCACCACCATTCCCAAATCCTACCCAAAAGGGGGCTAAATAAGCTACTTATAAAAGCCAAGAAAAGAAAATTGAAAGCTTATATTTTTATAACAATCAGAAATTGGTTTCATATTCTTCTACTGCTATGCATTAATGTATATTGGAAATTTTGTTACGAAAATATCAAAGGCTTGCCTTTCAGTTTCCATGTCTACATTCTTGACTTCTGTGGCTTAAAACTTTATCAGAATATGACTTTTAGTTCTTTTGAGTTTTCTATAATATCCTAGAATCGATGCTTAACAAAGTTTTATACAAAGGTTTTAAAAAGTTTGAGGGTTTTAGTAACAAAAACTATTTTTGAACATTTTAGACTAGTCAAAGAGTTTGTCCTTAAAGCATGTATCTGTTTCAAAGTTCATAAATGCATTATAATTTTATTGAATTCACCATATTTTAAAAAATTAAAAAGATGTAATTTTTATATTTATACCAAAAATACAATATGTACATTAAAGAAAACCTTCAAAGACAAACTGGATAAGTTATTTAGTCTGTCTTTATTCAAAGTGAGCCAAAAAGGAAAAAAAAAAAAAAAAAACACAAATACAATTGGCTAATTGCTTTGCAATTTGGGTCTTTTTGACACTAATAGAGAATTTCTAACACCTACACAGCTAATGAGTTGAGAAGTTATGAGCTTTATCTGAATATAGGTTTGTAGTCAGAAAGAAAAAAAAATGTTTATTTGCTGCTTAGGGAATAGAGAAGACTGAACAGAGAGAGGCTATATTTATATTCCAGTCTGCAGGGTGCCAGAGCACGTGTCCAAAGGAGCTTAAAGTTTAAAGAGAAACACGAGTATGCAAACACATATTTTTAATCTCATGATTTTTATTTTATTTTTCTAACTTTTTATTAAAACTTCAGTCAGTTTTTATTTTTGTGTAAGGTCATAGCTGTATGCACACTTTTATTAGCATCCAGATGGAAAGCTATGTGTCGCAATTCACTTGCTTATATTATCTCCTTTTCTCACATATATATCTAATTACTTTCCTCTTCATTACTTGCTGAGATTAGGGACCATGTTCTTTTATTTTATTTTCATTTTTGAATTTATCAGGGTGACATTGGTTAATTAAGATTATATAGGTTTCAAGTGAACATTTCTATGATACATGATCTGTATATTGCATTGTGTGCCCACCACCCAAAGTCAGATCATCTTGTATCACCACCTATTTGGCCCCCTTTACCCTCTATTACCCCTTTCCCCCTTCCCTCTTGTAACCACTATACTGTTGTCTGTGTCTATGAGTTTCAGTTTTATATCTCACATATGAATGAAATCATATGGTTCTTAGCTTTTTCTGACTGGTTATTTTACTTAGCATGATATTCTCAAGGTCTATCCATGTTGTTTCAAATGGCAGTATTTCATCCTTTTTATGACTGAGTAGTATTCCATTGTATACATGTACCTCATCTTCTTTATCCAATCTTCTATCAAAGGACACTTTGGTTTTCTCCATGTCTTGGCCACCATGAATAATGCTGCAATGAACATAGGGGTGCGTATATATTTATGAGTACATGTTTTCCAGATTTTTGGGTAGATACACAGAAGAGGGATTGCTGGGTCATATGGCAACTCTATTCTGAATTTTTTGAAGAGCTGTCATACTGTTTTCCATAGTGGCTGTACCAGTTTACATTCCTACCAGCAGTGAATGAGGGTTCCTTTTTCTCCACAACCTCTCCAACACTTGTTACCTGTCTTGTTGATAACAGCCATTCTAACAGGAGTGAGGTGGTATTTCACTGTAGTTTTGATTTTCATTTCTCTAATAGCTAGTGAACTTGAACATCTTTTCATATATCTGTTGGCCATCTGTATGTCTTCTTGGGAGAGGTATCTGTTCAAGTCCTCTGCTCATTTTTTTTCCCTTTATTAATTTTAAGGAGAGAGGAAGGGAGAGGGAGAGAGAGAGAGATAGAAACATCCATGAGAGAGAACGTCGATTGGCTATCTCCTGCATGCCCCCCACTGGGGATTGGGCCCACAACCTGGTCATGTGCCCTGACTGGGAATCGAATTGGTGACCTCTTGGTGCGGGGGTCGATGCTAAACCACTGAGCCACACTAGCTGGGTCCCCTGCTCATTTTTTAATTGGACTACTTATTTGGTGTTGAGTTGTATGAGTCCTTTATATTTTTGGGCCATTAATTCCTTGTTGGAGCTGTTGTTTGCAAATATCTTGCATTTGGTTGGTTGCCTTTTTGTTTGTTGTCTGAAATCTGATGTGTTTTAATGGTGTGATAGATGTTCTGTCAGAACATATAAAAGATTGTCCAAATAACAACAAAAAGAATAATTATTAGTGTCAATTACAGAATGTTTATTATGTCCCAGGTTCTCTTCAAAGTGCTTCATATGCAACACGCCTTGAGTCTTCAACAAAGACTGTAGGTATACTTGTCTTGTCTGATCATAAACAATAATAATGATCTGAGAGGTAAATATCTTATTTCAATAGCTTGCAAGTGGCCGATCCAGGATTCACTATCATATCTATCTAAATTCACAGCCCCTTTTTTCATCCCTCATTTTACGCCCCCTTATTTGGCCACACAGGAATATTTTCTGGAGGGAGTATAATCACAGTTGTGTCTGCAAATAAATGAGAAATTAAGCAGTCAAGAAAGTAGAGTGTAGATGCTAATCTAATCAGGAAGAGTGTCATTTACATACCAGAAAGGTGAGTACACTATATTTTTATGGAATTCAAAGCCTTTTTCTGCCATGTGGTTATAAATTGTATAGAGCAAGGCTCCGACATGAGGCTGAAGAATTAGGCTGAGGCCAAGTCATTAGGTGTTCAAATGCCCAACTAGGAATCTGGGGTTTCTTTAGGTCATAGAAAATAACTGAAGCTTAAGCTAGGAAATTACATGGTTGGATTTGCACATTTGACATGAGTCCCATCAGAGCAGGTGAGAGGATATCTGGAGGAGCCATTACCAAGGTATTGAATGAGAAAATGGAGTATTTTTGAGAAATAAGGCTTTACACTATAAAAGGAGGAGATTCAGTCTGAGTGACTCATGTGTTGCACAAGGGAGCTCTGACAGGTGAGTGGCAATCCTTGGTGTAGGAAGTTGAGTTCCATCAGGTTTAGGTCACAGTAGCAGTTGCTTTGTGTGGGACAGTACTGTGACTTGGGCTCTAGTCTCCTTGCCTCGCACCCTGAGGTGGGCTCTATGCACATAAAGCTGCCTCAATCTCAGTCAGCTATACTTGGTTCCACTTGGCATACTCAGTGTGCACATAGCTTTACAAAACACTTTTTTCTAAGCCGTATGTCTCTCTCACCCACCTCAGAGTTTTGATATCTTGTTTCTCCTTCCTACCCAACAGCCACTCTCTACCCTCTATCACAGGCAACTCCTTTTCAATCTTTATACCTTAACTGAAGCTCAGGGATGGCATCTTCACCACTTCCTCAAGGGGATCAGAGCCCAGATGCACTCCTGTTGTCCCCTACACTTTTCTTCCACAGCACTAATCACAAGTTAGAGTTATATATTTGAGAAATTATTTGATTGATGCTGATCTCTTTCATTATCCTGTGGCTGACTGAGGAAGGGCAATGTGTATAATATTCTTGAATGTGTCTCACAAGCTCAGCAAATTTTCTGGAACATAGTTATGTGTTTCCAACACATATTTATTTAAAGAAAAATATGACTTTCCATTGGTGCCATCTCAGGTGATATGTTGAACATGAAAAGTGTATCTTTAAGCTCTGACCTCATTGATCTCCCTCAAGATTGTATAAAAAGAATAAATAAATAAATAAATAAATAAATAAATAAAACATAAGAATTTACTTTGTGTTTTTGCAAATATCCTTGTGGGATTTTCATAGTTTGGTCATTCATTCACTCGTTCATTCCACAAACACTAATTGAGCATAGTGCCCTGGGAATACAAAAATAAATTTAAAAAAAGACTTGTTTTTCCTCTCAAGGGCTTAGTTAGTTCGGCCCGCTTTCCAATCTCAGCTTTCTACAATTTTTCACAACAAGCTAATCCTACCACTGGAAAATAAGTTGACTGTATTCCATTCCCTTGTGTTTTCTACTTAAAATTGGCTGCAAAATGAGACGTGGCCCTTTTGTTATTTTCATTGTCGAGCAAATTGCTGTGATATTTGACAGGAATTAAATGGATGCATAGCATAGAGTCAGCTCTATCTTATGATGAATTTGAATTTTTGAGAAAGGAAGGGGGTCTGTCAGACTTAGAGTTTCACTGTTGTTTAAAAAAAAAAATGCCATCATTGAAATCTTAAGTCACTACATTAAGACATGTAAGCTAAGTGTCTAGGGACAGTTTTTACAATGAATTTTACCCTGTAATGACCATTTTTGCCATGCCATTGTTTCAAGTGGTTACAAGAAAGTGTTTTCCTCTTGCTATGTCAAAGAAAACCAAAATATTTTGTATGTTTGGTATTGGAACACCTTTCTTCTTTCTTCAGTTGAACCTATTAGAAAAGAGTGATCGTTTGTGGTTTGAATTGAAAATAAAATCACTTCCATTGAAGGCTGTTTTTGCAGTTTCCCCAATGTGTCATCTGGATGCTAACCCTTTCAAAAGGAAATCCTTTGAGAAACTTTGACTATAAAAACAGTCCACTCTGAGTTGCAAGTAGAAATTTGGAGGAAGGGTGGGGGAAATGGTTTCAATGTTTCACTCAACAGTATTTGGTGTACATAATGTATTGTTGAAGTACAGCATTCGTTTAAAATTATTCTAACATGGGATAGTTGCATTTATGATTGCACACATGGATTATGTATCTGTATTCATTTGTTTCTTTATGATTAGACTTTTTAAATAAAGGGTTTAAGTAAACATTGCCCACTCTTCACCAGTCACCAGATACTAGTCACCTTACTGTGCCTTTAGTCTACTCAAAGATAAACCAACAAGAGTGGAGTTCTTAGCCTTCATAATGGACTGGCAGGAAAATCTGCTCACAGGAATTTCTTTTGCTCACATTTTGCTGCAGTCTTGTTACATCACCTGGTGTTCATGTTAGATCTAGTTGCCTTGGTCCTGGAAATAACTCAAAGATTTTGGCTTTCCAATATCCTTCACCCAAATGTGGGTGATTGTCATTATGTACTTGACCATGATTTAGCCACTGACCATCTCCTGACTCCAGGATTTAGACTTTAGTATATGTTATTCCTCTGTCTTGACACTATCTTGACACTAAATACTATAGCAACTTCACTGAAAAAGCCCAAATTAAATTATTCTTCCCACTAAGTCAGACATAAGAACATATTTAGATGGACCAAAAAAAATTTAAAAAAAATGTTTTAAATAAGTAAAATTTAACTGTCTGATTGTTTAATGTGCTTATTTCCAAACATTGAGATATTTGAAATCTAGCCACTTGATTGACTTAGTTGTTGTACCTTTTAATTCAGATTTGTAGTCTTGTGGAAAGACGACTGAAGTTTCTATGAGTCAAGCAGAACACATCAAAAGTAGAAATAGTCAAAAGAAAATACTAGAAATAAAGAGCACTGCAACAGAAAACAAACAAAAAAACACAACTGCCTTTGATAGCTCATTAGTAGACATCACATGATTGAGGAAAATATAAATTAGGTTGAAAATAGGACATTAGAAAATTCTCAAAATATATGCAAATAGAAAGCAGATCAAAGAAAGAAAACAGAATTCTCAAGAGTTCTAGTACAATTTTACAAGGTAAAACATACATATTGTGGACCAAAAATAAAGAGAATGCAAACTTTAAAGTAATAATGGCTGAGAACTGTCAAAATTAATGATAGATACCAAGAAACAGATATAGGTAATTCAGAAAATAATAAGCAGAAAGTTACATGTAATACTTTTTATAGATATATGTATATACAAATATTAGTATATATTCATAGATTCCCTTACTCTGCCAACTGAGAGGGCCTAGAAGCATTGTCTTCCCAGTAACAATGATCAACCTAGGGCTGAGAATGGTTTCTAACACTATTTGCCAATAAAAATAATCTGTGCTCCTTGAAGAAAGGGTTGATTCTAGGCCTGGGGCATGAAATACATGCAATGAGCATGGACATCTTGAAATGCCCAATGGTAAGGAAGTTTAAATGAGAATGTAATAGCATGCGTATGTTAAGGAAAAACTGAAAGAGCACAGGGACCAAAATTGCAAGGATTTGAGAAACAAAATAAACAAAGCCTTATTGGGTTATAACCAAAAGTATTAAGTAAATATTCATGAATGCATACTGATATGAATAAAAATTCTAAGTGGAGAGAGAATAGATCATTTGCCTGCACAAAAGAATTTCAGATGATTTATGTAGACACTCTCCCTTACAGAGGTGGAGTGTCATTCCCACTGGTTAAGTGTGGGCTATGCACAATGACGTCTTTCCAGAGAGGATAGGAAGAGTAGAGTATGGAAAGTGTGATAGAGGTAGATGAAGAGAGACCAATTTAACAGTGTAAAAAAAAACCTGACAAATACTACCTAATCTAGATTATCAAGGTTATTTTCATTAGTGATTGTATGATGTGATAGAAATGGAACTTTACCTCTGTGGTCTCCTTCCACAAAACCATGAATCCAGTCTACTCATGAGAAAAAATATAGACATATCTCAATGTATTCTTTTCAACAAACAGTGCTGGGGCAACTGAATATCCATCTGCAAAGACTGAAATTATACCTCAACCTCATACCATACACAAAACTTAACTCTGAATGCATCAGTGACCTAAATGTAAATGTTAAAAATATAAAACTTTTTGAATACAACACAGGTGTAAATCTTTGTGACCTTGGATTATGCAATTTTTTATATGATACCCACAGAAAAAGCAACCAAAGGGGGAAAAAACAGATAAATTAGATTTCATCAAAATTTTAAAAAATTGTGCTTTAAAAGACACTATCAAGAAAGCATAAAGACAACCGATGGAATGTAAGAAAATATTTGTATACTGTATATCTGATTTTGGTCTAATATCCAGAATATATTAAGAACTTTTAGTAACTATTCAATAATAAAAAGATGAATAATCCAATTTAAAAATGGGCAAAGAGTTTGAATAGATATTTTTCAAAAAGAGAAATGGCCAATTGAGACATAAAAAGATGCTAGCAATCATTAGCCATCTGGAAAAGGTACATCAAAACCACAATAAGATACTAATTCACATCCACTAGGATGACAAAGTTTAAATAGACAGATAATACCAAGTGTTGACAAGGATGTGGAGAAATCGGAACCCTCAGACATTGCTGGTGGGAATGTAAAGTGGAGCAGCCACTATAGAAAACAATTTGGCTGTGCCTCAAAAAATTAAGAGCAGAGTTACCATATGATCCAGCAATTCTTCTCTAAGGCACATATCCAAGAGATTGAAAACATATGCTTCTACAAAAACGTGTGCTCAAATGTTTATAGCAGCACTATGTGTAAAAGCCCAAAAGCAGAAACAACACAAACGTCTATCATCTGATGAATTAAAAAATATAATATGGTACTATATATCCATACAATTGAATATTATTCATCCATAAAAGACATGAGTACTGATATTAAGTACTATGCTACAATAGTATATAGATAGATCTTGAGACCACTACAATAAATAAACCAGATACAAAAGGCTACATGTTGTATGATTCTACTTATATTAATTGTCTAGAATAGACAATTCCACAAAAATAGAAAGCATATTTTAATGGTCTCCAGGGACTTAGGGGAGGATGAGGTTTCATATTGGGGTGATGAAAATATTCTGGAGTTGCACAAGGGTAAAGGTTGTATAACCTGGTATATATACTGAAATCCACTAAATTGCACTATTTAAAAGTATGGATTTTATGGTATGTTGATTATATCTCTTTTTTTTAAATCCCAATTAAGGGTCATTCTGACCTATATTCCTCACCAGTATCCAACCAGTACTTCTCAAAACTGTCAAGGTCATCAAAAATAGAGATGGAGGCTGGCCGGTGTGGCTCAGTGGTTGAGCATCAACCCATGCACTAAGAGGTCACCAGTTCGATTCCTGGTCAGGGCACATGCCCAGGATGTGGGCCTGATCCCAAGTGCAGGGTATGCAGGAGGTGGCCAATCAATGTTCTCTCTCATTGCTGTCTCTATCTCTCTTGTTCTCTAAAATCAACAAATAAAAATTATAAATAAAAGAATAAATCTCATTTAAAAAATAAATGAATAAAATAAAGAGGGAAAAACTGTCCCACACAGCCAAGAGGAGAGACTAAAAAACATGAAGGCTAAATGTAATGTCTATCCTGGATGACATACAAAAACAAAAAAAGACATAGATAAAAACTAAAGAAATATGATTAAAAATATGAACTGCATTTAACTGTGAGAAACATAGCACAGCTATGCAAGACATCAGTAACAGGAAAACCTGGATGCAAGGCCTGTGGGAGTTCTCTGTACTATCCCCTTCCTTTTTCTGTTCATCTAAAACTCTTCTAAAACTAAGAGTTTACTTAAAAGAACTATATTATGAAGTACTGATATTACTCTCCATTATAAAGTTAAGTAAATAGATGCAAAAATAATTTGTATAACTTGCCTAAGAGTATAGCTAGTAAGTGCCAAAGCTGCTATTTTAACCCTGGCAGTCCAGTTTTAGAAGATGTGTTTTTGATCATTGTTCAGAATCTTTTTTGATCCACCCTCTAATCTCTTCAACCTTTTTCCATGTCCCTGAAAGCTGACTTGTATGGTCCCCTTGCCAGGATTCAAGATAAATCTGAACAAAATGGAATACCACCAGAGGATTGGAGGGAGTCAGAGTGGAGTGCAGGCAGTTAGCCCCTCCCCCATGGGTCTCCCTACAGGATTATTTTAGGCTGGCTGCATCCTCATCTGTCAAACAAAGGTACTGACTCTTGTGTGAAGGGCCTTTCTGTGCAGTTTTATTCAGGTCCCAGTAATGGCTCCCTCCCCAGCCCCTCAAACCTAAGCACTGCATTATCCTTTGCAATTTCCCTACACTACGCCTGTATCTTTGTGACCAGTCCTCTTATTAAACTCTTTTTACCGTACTCAACTTGAATAGACTATCTTTTCCTGGTCAGGTCAGTTGACAATATTAATTCTCAACTTGGCATCAAAGAACATAAGTTAACATTACACATCGGAGAAATTTAATTTTAGGAGCCTCTTATTTGCCCAACTAATTCCTCCAAATATATATTGAGTTGAATTAAGACAAACAGTATTTATCTCTGTAGCCCCATTTCAAAACGTAATATTCCACACAGCAGGTTATGACTTGTTTGAGTAGCACCTTTGTGTTTGAATGAATGAATAGGTGATTGAACTCCTTCTCCCTTCTCTGTTCCAGCCACATTCTCCCACAATGCAATCAAGTAGCTCTGTCAACAGACCACTGAATTTGATGGCTCATGGATACAACCTGGTTTGGTCCTGTCTTTGTAGTTACTGCATATACAAAGGCTTATACCAGTGAATACAGTAATATAAGGGCAAAATCATACATGTTATTACTATATTTAGATATTATGGACTATCTATAATCATAATAAATAGTACCCTAAAAAAATTTATAAACCAGAAACTTCATAGAGTTATTTTACATACACCGGGGAAAAATAGAAGAGCCAAGAGATAATCTGAAAGGAAAAAACAAACGAAAAACAAGAAAACAAACTACTGCATATCTTAGGCAATAACAAAGGGTATATAAATCATGAGCAAGGGTAGCATTTACCTCTTCCTTGTTAACAAGCCTTAAGACTCAGCAAAACACCAATAACGCCATCCATTGACATTCTGAGTATTAGCATTCTTTCTCATTTGTTCTCTGATACTTGGAATATCTGTAATGGTTTGGGGTTCAACTATCTCCTCCAAAGATAGAAATGAGAGCATGCATCACTAGCTAATCTCAGAGGTGCCGTAAAATCAGAATAATTATAGAGTATTATAGAAATAATACATTATGTTAGACCAATAACAGCAGAAATAAATGAGATTACTGGCAGATTTGGGCCAGTGGCTATCTAGAGCTCGTGTACTCATTCAGATATTATGAAGCATCTTTTATGAGCTTATGGTCTATATTTGATAAAGGTTCTCATAATCCTTCAGGTAAATGTTTCATTTCACTAAATCAGAAGAAAATCAAATCCGAAGACGTAAATAATGTACCATAGTCCTGGTTATCAGAGATATTACCAAAATAACACATTCTCATAAATCTTAAATGATTATAAACCCAAGGAGAGGAAAAGTGCATCTCATGCTCGAGCTGCTTTTTAAGTCAAAAAGCCAGCCAGTGAATTTCTCTAGAGAGGAAAATGCTAAGAAGAATTCAGCTGGAGTTCTCTTTGAAAGCCATGAAGCTTTTTTCCTGTAGCCAGTGTTTAAGGATACAGAAGTTAAGCCTGAGCTGTTGTTTTGAGCCACTGCATTTATCTACATCTGTCTATCTATCCATCCATCCACCCACCCATCCATCCATCCATGTAATTATTCATGCATTGGTTAGGCAAAGATGTAAGTGCATTATGGTGGATTAAAAATGGAATAAAGTTAAGCAGTGATACAGAAAACAGATTTATGGTTGCCAAAAGGGAGAGGGATTGGGGCACAGGGTGAAAAAGGTGAAGGGGTTAAGAAGTATAGATTGGTAGTTACAAAATAGACACAGGGATGTAAAGTATAGCATAGGAAATATAGTCAATAATATTCTAATAACTACGTATGTATGGTGCCAGGTGGGTACTGGAAATATCAGGGGAAACACTTTGTAAAGTATATGATTGTCTAAGTACTGTGCTGTACACCTGAAACTCACATAAAATAATATTAAATGTAGACTATAATTAGAAAATAAAATTTTAAATGTAAATAAATAAAAATCAGCCCAGCCAGTGTGGCTCAGTGGATTAAGCGTTGTCCCATGGACTGTGAGGTCCCAGTTTGATTCCCAGTCAGGGCACTTGCCCGGGTTGTGGGCTCGATCCCCAGTGGGGGGCCTGCAGAAGGCAGCCAATCAATATTTCTCTTTCACATTGATGTTTCTATCTCTCTCTCCCTTCCTCTATCTCTAAAATATACATATATTTAAATTCATATTTAAAGATATGAATTGCTCACTCAAAAATAACCCCTCCTTTTATTCTCACTTCCATATATATGTGAAGTTAGGTTGCCAATAAAATGTTAAGATGTCTCCACCTAGCTTAGTTGATTCAAGCCTTTCAATATAAATACGGCTTCATTTAACCAGTTGTGCTATGTGGGGGCCACTTCCGGAACCGCCCAGTCCTTATTTCTAACATTCTTCCCTTTTTAATCCAGCAACATGAAATGACATGGAACCTATCCACCCATGTCACCTTCAAAGAGTGACTACTCTTCTAGGAAGGGGACTTGTTGGCAACCTGTCTGACAGCAATTCTTGTTCTAACCATTAATTTCACTCTCAGAATATTCCAGTTGCCTGTTAGTATTCCAGAGAAGTAAGCTCTCGCACACCCTGCTGTGTACTTTCTCTTCTCATCCAAGCCCAGTAGGAATGCTGACCAGAGAGATACTTTACTTGGTAGGGGGCTCCTTTAAGGGGAGCTAAAGCAAATCAAAAGCCACACTCCATGGATGGCAGCTTCAGCCAGCCACCGGCTCACGGAAATTGCTAGATTTTCTAATGCAGGCCAAACAAATTCATTTTCATAAAAATCAGCCTTGAATGTGAGATTGGTCCAGATGACATTTGAGGTCCTTGCCAAGCCTGAGATTCTGGAATTCTGGGACACCATTTTCCATAGATATTAGGTATATTAAGAGTTGCTTGTCCTCTCCCTACACCTTAGAGATCTGTATTAGTAGCACTGAGAAGAGTCAGAATTTTGATGTGAACTGCGAGAAGATTATTTAGATAAAAATTGTTGATTTTCTAATCCAGCTTTTACCACCAATTTTTTTCACTAGCCACGTTTAGCTAGTGTTAACCATTTAACACATATCTGATAAAAAAATATATAGACTAACTTCTCTGTGAATGCAAAGGCAAGACTTCCCTCTGAAATTCACAGAAAGAAAGAAGGAGATAATAAGAGCATCTCTGAACAACCCTCTTAGCTCTTGAGTGACTTTCTCTGGACTTCTTGTTATGTGAAATAAATAAACCTGTGTGCTTTCAACCACTACATTTCTGTTTTCTGCCATTTTTAACCAAAAAGCTCCAAAACTGATGCAGTGACCAAGGTATATAATATGTGGTTGGAGCATCGACCCATGCACCAAGAGGTTGCTGGTTCGACCTCCAGTCAGGGCAAAAACCCCCAGTGGGGAACATACAAGAGGTGGCCAATCGATGTTCTCTCTCATCAATGTTTCTCTCTCTCTCTCCCTTTCTCTCTCTCTAAAAATAAATGAAGGAAAAAAAATTTTAAGAGTGCATGGTCAAATCATGCACTTAGTGAATAGCAAGGAGACGACAAATCCGTGAAGTTAAGAATTGATTTTCAAGTCATCATCTGCGATTAGAGCAGAGTTTGATGATACACCAGACAAGAGTAACAAGGAAAGTAAATGACAGGTGTCCATGAACATAGCTGGTGTTCTGCTTTCAAGAGACCCTGATACTGCTGCTCTGTGTTTTCTGTGGACATTTTTTTTTAAAGACTTAAAGGCAATGTGTGAGCTAACAGCATCTAAAAATCAAGAGTAAGGATCTAGGGACAGGGTTTCAAGATCCTGTAATACATCTCAACATTGTGAATTCACTACATCAAACACAAAGCCCATTAGTTTCTTCTTAGCTGAAAATAGTATAACAAATTAAAAGTTATATGCTTTCATTTTGAGTAATAAAAGCTAAATCCAGCATCAAGGGATACAAATTTATAAAATCTGTCCTCAAATGTTCAATCTCTTTTTAGGGTAATAACCATTAGAAGGAGGAAATTGCTTAATTTTCCATAAAATTAAGGTAATTATCACAGAAATTTTAAATCCTGCTACTTTTTGCCTTATCTGTTTGGCAAAGCTTGCAGTGAAATAAAGCATAATAAGAATTGTCAACTTGGAGAAGTCTTAGGTCTAAGTCATGACTGTCACTTATTACTTATGTAACTTGGTGCACATCACTCTGAACTTCAGTTTGCCCATAAGTAAAAGGAAACAATATCCTTGTTATCTCGTATTGTGAGAATCAAACACATCGACTTAATAAATATTTGCTGATTGGAACTATGCACCAGGCACTTCACTAAGGTTTGTAAACACAGTTATACAAGATGGACAAAACTTCAATCCTAGAGAATCTCTCCTAAAACACATATGTACCCAAACTTGAATACATTGTGATGACTACTATTCTTGAGGAAACCCTTAGGAGAGGGAGGGAACACCTGACAAGGAAATTAGAAAATGGAAATTACATTGTTAAGGTGAAATATTACTTGGACAAAATATAATATTATTGTTGTTTTGAACTGTTCTTATTGGTTTAGCATCTATAATGAAAATTGATGGAGTACATATGTATGCCAGTCTGAGCATTGATTGCTGTATGTATGTCTGTAACCCATATTAGATGAGTCTTCCAAGTCAAATTGTCTTTATCTCAAATCCCTCTTCCACACCCAATGGTAAACCTCATCTCTCCAAAGTATTTGTGAGTTTTCTGGTGGGCTTATGTTCTCATTGTCACTTCTGTGACCAAGCTCTTCTTTTCAACAGTACCCTTTTTTTATGTTATGTAGAATGAATAAAACTCAGCTAAGCCTTCCCCTCAGTTTCCTCCACTGACACCACCACCAACAAAACACAACATTATCACTATGTGATTAGCAGATATCATTAAGAATTCCAGAATAATGGGAGGGATTGCATCAACACCAGAGTGACACTATAAAAAATAGTATGTGAGATGGTTTTGTTATATAACACCTTTGAAGTCTTGAAGTCTAGTCACTCACTCATTGCCTGAGATCTAGATCTATGTACCCACATGGGTCTAGCTTTGTACCATTTTGAGAAACCCTCTTCCTTTCCCATTTATCTTCTAAAATCATTCCTATTTTTTATTGTATTCTCAAGAGCATAAAATAACATTCCTTTACTTACTCATGCAGAGCAGGTTAGCTACAAAAATCCTTACCCAGGATCTCACGTCTACCCCTATACTCCTCAAGATATTTTCATGAGCAAGATATCATTCCCCTCAATAATACTCAGAATTACACATTTTTTAAGGACATTTTCAGAGGGAGAAAACCTAGACCTACAGATCCGAAATCCCCTAACCAAAGTCATGTAGCCAGTAAGTGGCCAGACTGAAATGTACACTTGGATCACCTGATATAAGCAATTCCATTCGACTGTGTATTCCCAATCAACTCCGCCTTCCTTTGTGGGTCTCATCTAGGCTTTATTTTTTGAAAGACATTTGAATATACCCCAAAGTTTTGAGAAAACACTTCCTTCTCAAAGATGTAAGATGAGCTTTAATTAAGGCAGAAATGCACCAAAAAAAAAAAAATTTCCAATTATGTTGATATAATTGTTTCCACAGCATGATGTCTCCCGGTATCAGCTTTTGCAGGCAGTGGAGACATGGTGATATTGGGCTATTACCACTGCAGGCCTGCTCTGAAATTAGACATGGCATTTGGAAAGCAGGCTCTGCTTCAACATTCTTAAACAAATAAAGATGAAAACTTTTGTCTCTTATTTAGACTTCCCACAGAGCTTCATTAATTCATTGCTGTCTGGCCCTTTTGGTCCCCCCTGGAAGGCCATGGCTGCAATGATGAGATACAAACCCAACTGAATATTCAACTTCACAACCTGGCAAGATGCCCAGAGCAAGGCAATGACAGCTATTCACGTTCCTATGTAAATTTTGACACTTACCAAGTGAAAGAGTAGATCATATAATCATTCCCTCTAAGTGCAACCAGAAAGAAGGCAGAGATTCTAAGGGAGATAAGACTTTTGCTTGGGGTGCAAAGCAAGGTCAGAGAGCTACACTTGAATCTTGCCAAATCCACTAAGGAAGAATAAATACTAAGGTTCTCTTTAAATATTTTTTATTAAATTGTGCCCTGAGCTTGATTTTAAGCTGTCACTTTTCTTTAATTTTTTTGAGACTTCTATTTTAAAAGCTCCTTTAATAAACTCCAATGATACCATATACATGATAAATAAAAATAATAACAGCATACACTGTGATAGGCACTATTCTGACACATATGTATTTGTCTTTGACTTCATTTTGGGATAGGGCTGTTATTATTGCTGAAGATCAGAGACTTTGTATGACATCAAATAGTACAAAATAATACATATATATAAAATGTGTATATTAAATACATGCATTGTATATATTAATATTATATATATATATATATATATATATATATATATATATATATAAGTACTATATTTGTGACAAGAAGGAAAATGGACATATTATCAATCTTTCATTGACTTCTAAAGAGGGTGAATCATCATAATAAAGGGGTTGGTTTTGAATTAAAGGAAATGGGCCTTGGCCAGCTTTGTTCAGTGGTTAGAGCATCAGCCTGCAGACCAGTGAGTCGCAGGTTCGATTCCAGTCAAGGGCACGTACCTTGGTTGTGGTTTGTCCCTGGACCTTGTGCAGGTCATGTGGGAGGCAACCAGTCGATGTGTTCCTCTCACGTCAATGTTTCTCTCTCTTTCTCTCTCCCTCTCTCTCTCCCTCCCTCCCTCCCACTTTATCTGAAGATAAATGGAAAAATGTCCTCGGGTGAGGGTTAAAAAAGAAAAAAGGAAATGGATTTAGGGTTACAGTGCCACAGATTAAAGAAAATAATATGAAATAAAAAATAAAGACCCATTAGAAAGATCCTTGGTTCTGAGACCAACATCATAGGAGAGGGAAAATAGAAAAACTGTTCTGAAAGTGTCTACAGAGATGACTTGTGTCTGAAGAACAAAGCAAACATTTAGAAAAGAACAGAAATGACAAATGGGCCTTTGTACTGGTTTTTGCTGTATAATGTTTCATACACGCCTTCTTGTTCTTATCAAAGAAATCTTCAGTAAAATACACATTTCCCACTAAACGTTTGGTGAAGTGGGTTTGTCTTTATGGCGTCATGAGGCACTGGATTCTGCTAGAACTTTGGAAGGTTAGCACAAGGCAAAATCAGTGGCTGCCCATGTGAGAAAACCCATCAGGATATGTGTTATATAGATTCCAACATTTCAGTCTCTTGAAGTCATCGTTGTTGAACTGGAAGGACTTACCAGTGTGGTTAGAGAAAGGCATTCGATTCCCAAACTGAAATCGTAAGTTCTAATATGACGAGATATACCATTGCTATTTACCTTTTTTTTAGGCTAAATGGCACACCACTCTTGCCTTTTTTATTCAGACCCTGAGGCACCAGTTTCACCAGAGTCCTCATTGAAGATCCAGAGCCTCCCTGCTGCATTAAAGACCCAAAGTCTCCCAGCTGCTTCGGAACTCTTAGATCATAGATCCTTCATTACACAGTTCACTGAATCATATCACCCCAGACATTGGACTTGCTTCTTCACATATCAGACTTCACTAACTTCCTAAAATCTCACCATCAAAATGTATATAGTACATGCAGAAAAATGTATATACTATACCTCTCCTTCCTGAGAAAAGATGAGACGAAAGGAATAGGGCTACAGTAATAAACCAAAAATGGATAATAAACCAAAGAGCAAAGGAGGAGGGGAGGAGAAAAGAGGCAAAGAAAGGAGACCCAGAGTGGTCGAATTCTAATGAAGAAAAGAGGGGTGAGATAGAAAACAACTATATTCATTGTGTTGTAACGAGCCAGCGAGATAACCAGAGATGCACAGGCGAATTGTAAAGGAGCACTTTATTCACCAGTGGGCTGTGGAGGGCATAGTCTCCCCAAATCAGCAGCCCCAATTGTTCTTGCTCGTCCACTTTTAAAGACAGAAGCCACATTCCCTTTTGGCTCCCCCTCAGGGAACTGGTACAATGGTGGGTGCAAAAGTGGTTACTACAGAAGCCAAAATAAGCATTAGTCACTGGGCTCATGATTTTCAGTTCCTGATACTCAGAAACTACAAGATACATCCCGTTATGTAGGTCAACCATAACCTTAGGCAAAGTTCCTTTACTTCTAGGGGTAATCAACCTATTATTGGAAAAATACTGAGGAAGGTCCACTGCCAATAAAGATGGAGTCACTTAGTCGCCTTAGCCAAGGGGCCCAGCTCAGGGCCCAGCTCAATTGGAGCATTATTGACACAACCAAGATTTAGAAGCAGCCCAAATGCCCATCAGTAGATGAGTGGATAAAAAAGCTGTGGTACATTTACACAATGTAATACTACTCAGCTATAAAAGAGAAGGAAATCTTACCTTTTGCGACAGCATGGGTGGACCTGGAGAGTATTCTGCTAAGTGAAATAAGCCAGTCAGAGAAAGACAAATAACAAATGATTTCACTTACATGTGGAATCTAATAAACAAAATAAGCTAATAGAGAAATAGAAACTGACTCATAGATACAGAGAACAGACTGAGAGCTGTTAGATGGGAGGGGGGCTGTGGTTCTAGGTGAAAAAAGTGAAGGGGCTAGGCAAAAAAATAAAAACAATTCATAATCCATAGACACAACAGTATAACATTTTGGTGATTGCCAGAGGGAAAGGGGGGGGGATGGCAAAAAGAAGAGGGTAAAGTGGAGTTAAATGGTGATGGAAAA
Organism: Tadarida brasiliensis; assembly: GCA_030848825.1. Lineage (NCBI taxonomy): Eukaryota > Metazoa > Chordata > Mammalia > Chiroptera > Molossidae > Tadarida > Tadarida brasiliensis. The sequence continues at coordinate 230,020,956 of CM061257.1, read as the reverse complement.
ACACTTGACCTGGGTTAGTAAACACACAATATACAGATGATGTGTTATAGAATTGTACACCTGAAATCTATGTAATTTAATTAACCAATGTCACCCCAATAAATTCAATAAAATTTTTTTAAAAAAGAAAGAAAATGACTCATGTCAGAAAGATGTAAAACATTGCATTTCCTACTTTAGAGAGGTGTGACCCTGGCCTTGACCTTCTGGAAAGGTATATGGTATACAGAAATCTGTAGAGACTAAGATAGAAAAAAATAATCTAGACTTGTTGGAAGATAGTTGTTTAAAAGAGTGTTTCTAATATTTTAGCATTCATTGAGACCCACTGAAAGAGGTTATTTATTTGACACTCAGATTTATGGTCCCTACCACGAATATTCTGATTCCATGACCTTGGATAAGACCCAACAGTCTACATGTTTAATAATCTCCCCAGGGGGTTAATATTCAAATTGATGGAGGATGAGAGTTTATGAGACACTAGACTACAAGCGTAGCCCCAAGGGCTTCAGTCCAAAAAAGACAGTCAGAACTATGATAGCTCAGATTTTATTCTCATGCAAACACTAGGCACTGAGCACACTGATTCAGAACCTTTCCAAAGCTTCTTCCATGGAAGCTCAGTACAGTAGTCCCCCATATCTGCTGCCTGGCTTTCTGTGGTTTCAGTTACAATGGTCAACCGTGGTCCAAAAAATATTAAATGGAAAATTCCAGAAATAAGCAATTCATAGGTTTTAAATTGAGTGCTGTACTGAGGAGTGGGATAAAATCTCGCTCCATGTCCCTTCTGTCCCCTCCCTTTAAATTGGTCACTTACTAGCCATTTCAGCTATTAGATTTACTGTCTGGCATCACAGCGTTTGTGTTCAAATAACCCTTATTTACTTAACAATGGCCCCAAAATGCAAGAATAGCAGAACAGCAATGCTGGCAATTCAGATATGCCAAAGAGAAGCCTTAAAGTGCTTCCTTTCAGTGAAAAGGTAAAAGTTGTTGACTTAATAAGAAAAAAAATTGTGAGCTGAGTTCGCTAAGATCTACAGTAAGAAAGAATCTTCCATCTGTGAAATTGTGAAGGAAAAAAAAATTTGCTAGTTTGCTGAGAGAGAGACCATATTCACATACATTTTACAGTATATTATTATAATTGTTTTATTTTATTATTAGCTATTGGTGTTAATTTCTTATTGTGACTAATTTATAAATTAAACTTCATCTAGGTATGTATGCAGAGGAGAAACGTAGTCCATAGAGGGTTCGGTACTAATCAAAGGTTTAGGCATCCACTGGGATTCTTGGAATATATCTCCATAAATAAGAAGGAATGACTGTAGTCAAAGCTGAGCAGATCAGATAAATAACTCAGCTAATGGACCATTCCGTACCTGGACAATGCTTGAGTGAAATGTTAGCACATGGTAGGTTAATAGCATGCTAACCTACTGCAAAATCCCCAGGTGATTAGCCTAACTATAGATGCTGTTATGCCTCTTATTTATTCTTTGGATCCTCAAAATGATTAAAAAGGCAAGTTTGCAGATCAAGTTCACATCACCAACCTCTAAAGACACTATTCTTTGTACACACGGTCCATAGATCTGTGACTGGCTGTTTCAAAATTCTGATATTTCTAGCAGAGCACAGATCTTTCATGCAGATGCCAGAAAAGAAGTAAAATTGCACATGAGCATATCCTCTGTCAAGGTGAGCAGACTGTTTCCCCTTCACTCTCCAGGCCCTTCTAATAATGTCCTCCTGCTATCAGACTTCCATTCTTTTTTCCTCATTGGAAGACAAATCCATTTAGAATAAAATTGTTTTGTTCTCTGCTGCCTCTGCCATCCAGTGGATGTCCCTTACTTATCAGCCTGCCTATCTTTTCATGTGGTAATGATCAAATATGATAACTAGTCACTAATGGATGTTTTATTGTAACAAAAATCTAAGGATATATGCATATATACACATAAATAGATTTATGTATATATATATATATTCCTCTGTCAATATATGAATGTATATATTTAAACAATATATTTGTATATATCCTTGTTTATGTATACATCCTATATTTTTCTATAGAAGAATTCTGTAGTATCAAATAATTTTAAGAGGAAAAACTACAGAGTACTGTAAAAGATATTCACAAATTAAAATTACAATAAAGAAAGTTATTTAGGACTCTTATTAAAAAAAACAAAACTTCTTTGAGCTGGGCATCGGGGGACTGTGAAAAGATATATCATTACCATGGAAACATCATAGTCAAATATAAGGACAAAGAATATGTCTCAAAAATATCTTCAAAAGAAAACATACGTAAAGGTTGTATTATCAATGAAAAATATATAGCAAGTGAAGTTTTTTATTAATAAAACGATTTTTGGAATAAAATATTTTTTTTAATTTTGTTATTACTAAAGTTAACGCTGATTTTCGCTATTGAGTATATTTCTGCTGTTTTCTTTTTATACTTTCAAGAAGTAAAAAGTGATCCTGATAATTCTGAATCTGCACACAGCACCTGGAGGGAAATGTTAATATGAACTATTATGCCACGCGCCCCGTCATTGCATCAGCATGCGTGGAGCCAAGGTGACCTGCAGAACTGCCCACGCACAACTGCAGATGTTTTCTTAGTTGTTAATGGTAGCTGCCAAAAAAGTTTTGTGGTGGGTAAGGTTAACTGTTCATCCCACAACCTCTCTTCCAAGCTATAAGACCCAATTTTGCCATGCATACTGATATTTATTTATTACACATGCATTTACAAGGAAATCCAAAGGGCAGCTCACATGACCCATTTTGCTGACTCAAGGTCCACTTTGCCTTGCAGGGAAGGTTTTTAGATAAACAGCCAGGTTCCAGATGCAGGACTACTTCTCATGCAGCATCAAGCAAACAAAGTTCTACAGAGTTAACAGCTAGAAGCAAGACAGTCTGGGGATTTAGTGCTCAGCATTGTCCCCATGGGTAAAAGTATCAAGGCCTCGCACTTGATTCCTATAACGATGTTTTCATGTAAGTGTGAGAAGTCTTTAAAATATAGTCAGTCCCCATATCCTAAACAACTTTAATTTCTGCAATAAAAGCCCATTTCTAACATTTGTTAGGCTGATTAACAAAAGGTAAATTAATTAATGGAAATTATTTTCTGATATTCACCATGCATATGAATCAAGGATGGCTTTATAGTTCAATGGCTGGAGTATAGTCTTTCTAATATCAGGTGTGCTGTCTCTCTGACGTAAGTTCTGGCTTAGGGCATTGGCCCTAGATTTAAAGATTTTTTTTAAGAAAATATGTTTTATTGATTTTTTTAGAGAGAGAGGAAGGGAGAGAAAGATAGAAACATCAATGGAAGAGAGATACATCAATTAGCTGTCTCCTGCACGCCCCCTACTGGGGATCGAGCCCACAACCCAGGCATGTGCCCTGACCAGAAATTGAACAGGGACCTCTCAGTCCATGGGATGATGCTCAATCCACTGAGCCACACCAGCCGGGTGATTTAAATATTTTTAAAAACTTATTGGCATGTGTACTATCTCAGAAACATTTTAGAACAAATTGCAGATATTATAACAATAGGCTTGCACATGGACTAAGAAGTTGTTATATCAACAATGAATTGTGAAAGATGCTAGGAAGATTTCCTTATAGAAAGTAGCTCCTCACGCTGCTGCTGAAATCCTCACGAAGGCACGTGATCAAGGCTGAGAGAAATGAATCAAGACCATGAAAGGCTGAAGCTAAAAGTGGACAGTCCAAAGCTTGAGGAGCTTGTTGGAGCACCGGGTAATGGATTCTAAATGTGGTGGGAAAACACTATGCTAGCTTCCACCCTCTCCTCCCTCCTCTTGTCCTTATTTTGGAAGAAATTTGACACCAATCTCCTGCAGTTGGGTCAGAGTTATGGGGGAGGTGAGATTGGATGGAATGCATGTTTAGTAGATATATGTAGATTAAGAGATTGATATGATGAGAGGGAAGAAAACATGGCAGAAATAAAAAATGGTTCCCATTGTTTACATTGTATGGCTACCTAGGTGGGGCGCCATTTAGTCATCGGATGTAGAATGCCAAAAAACAGGGTTGAGCAAAATGTTGTTTGTAACACACCAATTTTGTGGTTCAGGAAAATCATGATGGCGGTTAGCTGTCCCAACGACCTCCTCGATGAGAATAATCTCCTCTTCAATTTCATTAACCCTAAACCATTTTCTCAGAGAGTTACTGGAAAAATAGACTAAACTGTTGGGATCATGACCACATAAGGTCAAGATCATATTTTGTTATTTCTTTAATTCCAGAAAACCACTGGTACAATTAACTTATTTTTAAAAATTACATAATTTCCTGACTAGAAGTATCATAGTATTAGAAGACGGACATCTGTGATTTTAAGTTTGGGCACTGGCCTTTGTTAATTGTGGTAATCTTACGCAAGTAATTTAAATGCTATGAGTCACAGGTTTCTCATCTGTAAAATTAGAATACGAAAACTCCCTGTCCCTTCTTTACAAAGCTGTTTATCAAAGGAGTTGAGAGATGAGACATGTTTATGAACTACAATGATGGCATAAATGTTATTTTAATATAATCATTGTTATATTTATTTCTTCTTTCTTAAATACATAACCATTTCTACAGTTAAATAATTAATGGCATTGTATTGTTTAACAATCATATAAATATGCACCATCTTTGATCTCTAGGTAATCTGTTGCTTTAGAAAGCCAATAGGCCAATTGAGGGAGGCGTGTGTGTGTGTGTGTGTGTGTGTGTGTGTGTGTTGCATAAACAAGAATGTTTTGAAATTTGAAAAGATGCTCTAAATGTGGTGTTTGTGATTGAACTGATCAATATAGCCATCATAGAATATATTGATTATAGTGTGCACAATTCAAATAAAAAAAAAATGGGAAAAAATTATCCAATGTAAAATGATGCATGTATAATTGTCCAAAGTTACCTTTACTAATGTCACACTATTTGGTGTCAGTAGGTGGTCATAAAGCATGCTTTTATCTGCCTTCGCTACCTTAAAGGTGATATTTATTTCTTTATGTTTTTACTTTTGTTATTCTTTCCTGAAAACAGCAACAACAAAGAGTAGAGAGTTTCCTTATACAGCAATGCTAGCATTAAAAGAATCTCTAATTGAGGCTAATCACCCAAATTTAAATCAGCAAATTCTGAATCTGAGTGGGATATATCCGGTCAAGACTTCCAGGTTTTCCTTTACCATAAATCCTTCAGCTTCTTTTCCCTGCACCTACACTCCCTCATCTGTACTTAGTTGAAAACAAAGGTTAATTTAGAAATGCCAACGTCAGCCTATTTATCTACCAAAGTCAAATATTGAATGAAACACACTTGTACAAACAATAGTGGCCTTTTCCTTGCGCAGTTTAGGATGTAGTCAATCATTTGGCAATTCGATTTTGGCACACTATGAACTATTTATTTGTTAAGTCCTGTGCTCTGAGCAGCAAAAGCTTGGAGAGGACTTTTTTTTCCCTTTTACAGGAAACTATTAAATTTACAGGACCTAATGTTTATTTCACAAACTTGTACTACTGTATTGATAAATATTTAATGGTACTGAGCTCAATGGTTATTGCCTTGTACATTTCATTTAAACGATGTTTTATTACTCCAAAAGTGTGAGTGGTCCATTGCAGAAGGAAAAGAAATGAGGAAAATCTTTGCAAACAGAGATGATATGGAACTCAATTTCAATTTGGAGGAAAGAGAGCAAGAGGAAAAACAACCAACCAAATATTTTTTGAGGTCCTGACAGATTAAGGTCTAACAAAGTTTCCATTCAGAAAAAAACATCTGGAAAACTCCATGAAAAATTTCAGAATTGTTTAAGTTGAAAGGCCTTCAGAATGCCCACAAAGTTGCAATTATTTTGAAAGAGAAATATAGACAGGTGATGATGTAAATTGTGACGTTTCTACAAATGACATTGCCTTAGTTGATTCAGTGGGGGACAGGTGGGGATAAGAAAATGAGAAGCAATTTCTGTATTAGAGAAAATGGGTATTTGAGTAAATAAATAAAATGAAATAGCAATCTCTGAATGAAAAAGGACACTCTGGTTGCATTTATAAATGAGAGTGGGCTTATAAATAAAAAATACAACCCACAGTAAAATAAAAACAGATTTTGTTTTAGTAGCTGGTTGCTTTCGAGTTCAATACAGTGGTTTTAACATTTTTCATGTATGAGGACCCCTTTTAGAAGCCAAAGAAGTTTTTAGAGATCCACAGTAAGTTGAGAACTGTCAGTGTTTGAGAAAATACTAAAAGCTATTGCAAATTTACTGACACTTTCAAATATTTAAAAAGACAAAACACTGTCACAGCAGTGTAAGCAAGCAAGTAAAAAAGCAAATAAAAAAGGTGATACATATACACTAAGCCAGATTAAAGAGCTATGCCAGGCAGTCGACCAGAATACCAATCTATAAAGGGCACTAAAATATGACTAAAATAAGTAAAAATAGTTTGCCAATTAACGCAGGTTAAAGCTGACTTGTTACATGCCTATTGAATTATAAATTGGTTCTGCTTCTCTGCGTCCAGTAGATAGCTCCCTCAAGTGGCAATCTTACAGCTCTCTTCAAGGGCCCCAGGCCCCACTTCTACTAAACAGGTATTGAACAATTATAAACATATAGGTTTAAAGAGGTGCTAAAATCTAGGCTTCCCAGGAACATCAATTTCTCCATCCAACAGAACATATACACAGTAACCAGGATACTTTCTTTAGATGACTGTACCTCATATGCATGTGCATTCAAAGATCCCTTGCACTAACCCTTTGCACACTTCTGAAGGACCTAGGCTCCACAGATCAGGAATAGCTGAATTAGTCAATAGACCCTCCAGCCTACAATGCCCTCAAGATCTCAACCACCCATCTTGATCTTGATGTCAAAACTTCTCTTGGTCCCATTTGTCATGAGACCTAGTGATGCCCTAGTATTTAGCCTCAGATTCTCAACAGCCCTGCAATAAATCACTCCTCTCATGGCTTAGCTTGAGTGGGCCTTGACCCTGCTTTCAAAGAGCCTTAACTAGGTCAATCTTTTGGTCCTTCCTGCACAGTCATTCACCTAGCAGACTGTAACGTTGGTTCTGTGTCATGCCCAGTCACACAGCAGACAAAGTTTAGTTCCCCAATTAGATTTCAGCTATCAAATTCCTTCCAGGGGTCACAGGATGCTTTTCTCTCCTTCATGTTCTTGTCTTTAATGCCAATTCAGTTTTGGTCTAAATTGAATTTATTGTCTCTTTTGCAAATCACGGGGATTCACTTGACCCATGACTGAGTTTGTGAAATCAAAAGTAAGTATCCTAGTATGTTGTCACTTAAGAGCAGATATGTTATTCTAAATACAAATGATATCTTTAACAGGACTATCATACACATTAGCAAAGACAGGTTCCTGGCTTGGGGGCCTCGCTAGACTATCAATTTCTTGCAAAGAGTTTCCTCTTTTCGCCATTGCTACATAGGCACTGATGTTTTAGCTAGTGTCTGGGCAAAGAAATGCATCCAAGATCGTGAGTTCAGAGGATGATTTGAAGATGATGAAATTATGTGTAGATCATTAGTCCATGGTTTTTCCAGTTAGTGTGGCTATATTTTTATAGTTCCTAGACAACTGGAAAGTTCTCACTCAAAATGTGAATTGGCAACATTTTCGTAGGAGAGTTCAAACATGTAAAAATGAATTTTTCTTTCAGTTACTAGAAAGCCGATTTAAGAAGACCTAACAATTCTAGATATATATACATCAAAACTCATAAAACAGTACAAAAGGGAGATAAGGACATTATCTGTAATGACCTTTGGAGATATTACCACTCTCAGTAAGTGTGATATACACAGACAAAAGCATACATATAGAAGTAAAAATTATATATTTGAATTAGAATAACATGACCAAACAACTTGAATTATTTGATATTTATAAAATATTCAATCCAATATCTATAGAATATATATCCTTTTTAAATTGTACATGGGTGGGTGCTGACTAAGATAGAACATATCATCTGCATTTAAAAAATCTTAATACAACCCAGCTGGTGTGGCTCAGTGGTTGAGCATCGACCCATGCACCAAGAGATCGCTGGTTTGATTCCTGGTCAGGGCACATGCCCAGGTTGTGGGCCCAATCCCCAGTGGAGGGCATGCAGGAGATGGCCAATCAATGTTCTTTCTCATTGATGTTTCTATCTCTCCTTTCCTCTCTCTCTAAAATCAATTTTAAAAAATTAACAAAAAAATCTTAATATACTTCAAAAGATTAAAAATTTGCAGAGCAATTATATTAGAAATCAATATAGAAGATAGATTTTTTTTAAAAGTCTAAATGTGTGGCTCAGTGTTTGAACGTTGACTCATGCATCAAGAGGTTGCCGGTTCAATTCCCGGTCATGGCACATGCCCAGGTTGTGGGCCAAATATTTGAAAATAAAACAACTACTTGTAAATAGTCCATGGAGAAAGAAGAAATCATATATGATAATGAATTGTAATTCAAATATAGCATACCACAGTTTGTGAGATGGATATAAAGGCCTAGATAAAATATAGCCCAAAAGTCATATCAAACCAGCTGCTTTTTTTTTTTTTAACCCTCACCCAAGGATATTTTTCCATTTATCTTAAGACAGAATGGGAAGGAGAGAGAGGGAGAGAAAAGGAGAGAGAGATAAACATTAATATGAGAGGGACACATTGACTGGTTGCCTCCTGCAGGACCCCGACCAGGGCTGTGCCCTTTGACTGGAATTGAACCTGGGACCCATTGGTCCACGGGCCAATGCTCTACCACTGAGCCAAACCGGCCAGGGCCCAGCTGCCTATTTTTATAAACAAGGTTTTATTGGAACACAGATGCATCATTCATCTACATATTGTCTATGTCTATTTTTGCACTTTAACAGCAGCGTTGAGTGGTGGTGACGAAGACTATATGACTTACAAAGCCTGAAATATTTATTACCTAAATATTTACAGAAAACATTACCGGCCCTTGGTATGAAGCATTGGTGAAACGAAAATAGTTTTAAAAGAGTTAGAGAAACATTTCTCTCTATTTCCTGAGTCTGTGTAACTTTTCCCCAATGTTTCTTTTTTAAATGTTTGATAGAATTCGCTAAAGAAATATGTTCCTGACGTTTTATTGTGAAGACAGTTTATGATATCATATTCATGATTATATACTGTTCATACAAAAGGCCAGTGGAATATGGTGACATGTTTAGAAAACCAAAGCGTCTAAAATGCCATCATGTGTCTAGCTAGATGAACAAACAGAAAGGAAACAAAACAAAAAAGCATAATATGGGCAATTTGGCATTTCAAGAAAACCCCACAGGAAAACAGGATGCAGCCATGACAATATCACATCTGTGTAAAAGTCCCTTTGTTGGTTTGGGCAGATCCAGTCGAGAGCTTAACCTAATTAGAATGTAGATTTGTGTGGCTTCTTGGTGAAATGCACTGAAGGGAATAGAGGAACTGCTTTGGGCCTTTTGCATTAAGCTCCAGCTGGGCCCAGCAGACACTGTCCAATAGATGACCTCCAAATAATTAAATGATTTCCATATGTTTGCTCAGGTACAGTCATCTCATTCGAGTGTTGCCATCTCTTTCCAAGCTCACTGCTTCTGACTGTGCTGGCTCAGTGCTGAGGGGAGACTCACAATTGGAAAAACCATCAAATATTCTACAGCTGAATGATGAAAATATAATAACACAACTACAATGGTCAGCTCTTCTCCTTTGATCTGCAAAATGGAGCCCTTCCTAAGCACGACACCATTAGACTGGTTTTAGGTTAGAGAACTCTCATTTGGTTTGGGGATTTTGAAAACAGTTTAAAGAATAAAATTGGATGAGAAAAAAACATCTCATTAAAAGCTAAGGGAAAATAAAGAAGCTCTGTATCTCTCAAGAAGAAACTTAGGAATCCATTAACTCTTTATAGTAAAATACATCTTCTACTGCCAGAATACATACTCAGTGTTGAAACTGAACATCTTATTTTAAATGTCTTCAAGAAAGGCATGATTAGGTTTTCAATCAGCACTTACTATGTGACTAAACAGATTTAATAACATATAAAAGAGTTATTGAAATATATGGCAAGAAATGTTATATCGAAGAGGTTACAAATCAGAGCTTTTCTATATAAAGGACATGAGCTTCAGTATTATCCCCAAATCTAGGCACCCTGCTCCGTATTTCCTGCAGGGACTCTTGTTCAACATCTATAGTCAGTGTAAGAACTATGATCTGTCTCTTTTCTTGATACCAGTGGTTGGCAAACCAAGGCCCACGGGCAACCTAGCCTGCCACCTGGTTTTGTAAATGAAATTTTTTTGGAACACAGCCGTGCCCGTCTGTTTCCGTATTGTCTCTGACTGCTTTTGTTCTACAAGGCAGAGCTGAGCAGTTGTGGAGGAGGTGGCGTAACCTGCAAGCCAGAAATATTTATATCTGATCATTTACAGAAAAAGTTTGCCAACTCCTGCTCTATACAGATGAAGTAATAAGCAGAGCACTGCCTAGGTATGCATCCATTCTGTGAACACTTAACTGAACATTGATTGTATTTCAAGAATATTATAAAATATATCTACAAAATGAGCAGACACCCAATCAGACTGTAAGGGTCGAGTGTTCCACCCAGGGATAGTTATGAAATTAACAGTTATAATGTAGTGCAGTGGATGCTAAAAGAAACAGGTTTAATTTTTACCTAGAGAAGAGGACACAGCAACGAACTGTCGAGGAGCCGGGGAATGATGTTATTTGGTCAGCGTGTTAACGTAAAAACATTCATTCATTGACAATGCCAGATGAGAATGATATTCAGACAGGAAGTAATGCATATGCCAAACCCTGGAAGAGTGAAACATCATCTTATGCAGAGGGACTATCAAGTTTAAGAGTGAGAGCTGTGACCCATGCACGGGTAAATAAGATTGCCTGAGCAGATCAAGGCTGCATTCTATAAAGCTTTCAAGGACTGTGGGCATCACTGGTGCACTTGAGGAAAGGAAGCTGCATGGTCACCATTACAGAATAACTCAGGCAAACATTTAAGACTTGGCAGGAGTGAAGAATAGATAAGATGAGCTGCTTTACATTTGCTAGCAGGATCAGAGATCAGCAAGTATGTTAACAAAGTCAGTGGGCCTCACTGACATGGGAATGGTCGCAAAGGACAGCAAGACCAGAGAAATAATACGGATTGCCTTTTAAGTGTTAGCATCCTGAAAAAAATCAGGCAGTTATAAAACCCATAGATAACGTATTTGGTATTGGGAAGAGATCCTTTCATAGTAGCCTTAATAAAATAAGTAAAGGGAAATGAACTGAAGCGTAGGGAAAAAACACACTGCTTATATTCAAGGAGGTAGGCACTATAGGCCCCAAATACAAAAGAACGTCTAGGTCCTTACAGAATGTTGCTAAAACTGTGAACACCGTGTCCAGTTAATTCTATTCAATGACAAAGTAACTTATTTTAAGAAAAGAACATTATTGACCCATTAATGGTAGAAATCAGATTTAGTGTGTTTTCTGGTGTTTATTATAGCATTATTTTGAGCTATAAATATATTAATTCTCTAGTTCTCTTGTTATAAAATGTACTTATTTTTTATTTTTTTAATGAATATGAGTCATTTATTTTATTTATTTAAAATTTTTATTTTATTGATTTTAGAGAGAGAGGAAGGGAGAGGGAGAGAGAGATAGAAACATTGATGAGAGAGAACATCGACTGGCCGCCTCCTGCATGTCCCTCACTGGGGATCGGGCCCACAACCTGGGCATGTGTCCTGACCGGGAATCGAACTGGCGACCTCTTGGTGCATGGGTCGACGCTCAATCACTGAGCTACACCAGCTGGGCTATTTTATTTATTTTTAAATATACTTTTATTGAATTCATTGTGTTATGATTGTTTAATTAAATAGGTTTCAAGTGTACAATACTATAATACCTCATTTGTATATTACATCATGTGTTCACCACCCATAGTCTGCACACACACAAACACCCAGCCATGCCATCACACTTTAATAGTTTGGCACTTCATGTTTAGTACTAGGCGATTTAAGCTATATGAGTGAAATTCTTCAAAAGTGCATGAACAAAGTTATTTTGGCAGTGATATTACACTTGAAAATGAGAATACATATATATTATTTTTATAAAAGTTTCAGGCCAAACCAGTCACTAAAAATGAAAAGATATAAGCCCAGCTGGTGTGGCTCAGTGGTTGAGCATTGATCCGTGCCAGTTCGATTCTTGGTCAGGGCACATGCCCAGGTTGTGGGCCCAATCCTCAGTGGGGGGCATGCAGAAGGCAGTCAATCAATGTTCTCTCTCATCGATGTTTCTATCTCTCTCTCCCTCTCCCTTCTCCTCTCTCTAAAATCAATAAAGAAAAATTATTTAAAAAATAAATAAATGAATAAATACAATATATATCTTATGGAATTTTTTGATTATGGAGATATAAGTCTCCACCCAAATCTGTAGTATTTGTTGATATTTTCCAAGTTTATTTTTTCAATAAAATTTGAATGGAAAAGAGTGAAATGAGAAGGGGAGTTGGAAATGATATCCAAAAAGTGTTTTAAAATTTTATATAATTAAATTATGTAATTAAATTAGACACCCACCCTCTTAACAAAAGAATAGTTAAGATTTATGAGAATATAAACCAAGGCAGGGTATTAGGATTATTTTAGTAGAAAGTGATAGAGACCCAATTTGAATTGACTTAGGCTATAAATCAATCAATAAATAATTAAACACACACACAAACATACATATTTTTTAATCAGGCTTATTCACTTGGAGGACATCCATAGATCCAGATATGTATTCCCTCGGAAAAAGAAAACTTCTTTTTCCCAATAGTTCTAGCCAAATTAACCCAACTTATGTTGTCTTTTTCTCATGCCACTCCTAAACCAACCATTATATACTATTCTGAAAGGAGACAGAAATCATTAGCCCTTGAATAACTTTGAAGTCGTAAGCATTAACATATATTTACTCTAAAGTTTTATCAATGCGCTATTTTAGTTTAGCCTTGATTCTCCATGTATGCATTTGTTGAGCCTATATTGTTTTGCTGTTGCTTGGTGCAGCCACTGTGTGCAGTGGCAGACAAGATGTCTCTGCCTCCAGGAATCTTTCCATCTAGTAGGTGAGAGGAAAAGCCAGTAGTTAAATAGAGATCGTCACACCCAGGGTGCCCAGAGAACACAAAGAGAGAGCCAAATAAGGAAGGAAGAGGTCATCAGGATGGCTGCCCAGAATTAGAATTATCCAAATTGAATCTTGAAGGAGAGTAGGATTCAGGTGGGGTAAGAAATGAGCTGCAAATAGACAAAAGGAAAATATTCAAACCCTTGATAGTAAGACTGATTTAAAGGGAAGAGTAGGCATGAGGCAGAGATAGAAGCCATAGCCAGGCCACGAAGGTTGGAAACACCATGATACAGAAACTGGACTTGATTTTGCAGAAACTTGGGATAAATGGACTAATTTTAAGTTGGGAGAGAATCATGGTCAGGATGGCCCTTGAGAACAAAAACTCTGCTCTGTGGAGATTTACTAGTGTCTCTTATTTCTACTGAACAGTGGTCATGTAGAGGGAGAGATGCGTTATTTCAATTCAAAGAATGGACAGACTCTGAGCAGGCACAGTCCAGTCTTTCCTCCACTCGCCGTGTCACCACTCTGGACCTCAGCTGATTTCCTACGTGTAAGGGGGAATAATTGTATTTCCTACTTGATAGGATTGTAGTGGAAACAAGTGAGCTAATGCAATGCAAAAACTCTATAATAAAGCCAAATACAGAGAAATTGCTCAATCAATTGCCACGACTGTTATTATCGTTATTATTAGGAGTGATTTTTCAAGAATGTTCATAGGCATTCTATTATGTGAAGTGTTATAGTTAGTGAGATTGTGGGGAGAGAAAGAGACAAAATGGGAGAGAGAACAAAAGAAAGAGCAAGAATGAGAGAGACACATTTGTCTCAGAGAATGGGTTTTTTTCGTTTTTCTCTTGCTAGGAAGAACTTTGCAAACTTTACCATAAATAAGCATTATTTTTACAGTTAGCAAAATGCAGCAACCTCTGGGGTGAAATGAAGCAGCTGCTTAACAGAGCACAGCCTCTCTGCAGGGGAAAACCTGTACTTGAGTCAACCGAAACCATAGGCACCAGTGTTAATCAAAACACATTTCAGGTAAAGATCATAATGTGTGTTTTCACAGCATTAATTAAGAAAGAAAACTGTTATCTGGAGCCAAATTAAAATGAGGAAGTTGTTTGATTAAAACTTATATGGGGCAACCATTAACCATAACTAGTCTCATAGAATCAGGGAGGAAATAAGGGATAAGAGAGAAGCAGATCACAAATACCCACAGGGATGCAAGTTTGTGTCGTTTTACGATTTCCACTAATGAGAGAATAGCCACTTGGTTTTATCAAGCAAATCAGGGAAGCATAGTGATCATTCAAGTTGTTTCCCACTCCCCCAAGAATCGAGCGAATATGATTTTGGTATAACGAGACTTCTTTAAGAGAGAAATGGCTTTAGTCAAAGTGTTATGGAAACCTCTTCCTTCCTTCTCCAAACTGTTTAATACATTCCTGTTTGTGTCTGTACCACAACCTCGACATAGGCCTTAAGGATAGGTGATGAGACTTTCCCCTTTAAATGAGATGGCCAAAGACCAGTGTAGACATATGACTGGCTTTATCCAAAACAAAGTAGTGGGGTAACACGTGGAGTGATTTGAAACATGTCCCAAACACCCAAATATGCCACCAACATACCTGAAATTGCCCTGTGTTGGTGTGCTACACAAGGGCTGTTCAGGATTTTTCTTTTTTAGACTAAAGGTGTTTCCAGGAATAATGCAATTATCCTTGGAGAAAAAACAATAATAAACTCTATAGGGCAACTGAGTTGATTAGATCCCTTTCCTTTTTTGCAGAAAAGGCTGAGGGCAGTGTTGGGCAAACGGACAAAGGAAGAAATTAAAATAGAGAAAAGGCACATAGTGAAGAAACATAGTCTTTGGGAAAGAGACATGACTCCCTCCTTCCTACAGGCAGAGATGCCTACTGGGCTCTTCTGAGAACATACTGAAGATGGGAGATAGAGCAGGCAGCCATACAGCTTGTGTCTTGCCCTTGCCTGTTAAAGCATTTCATACAAGCAACTGGAGTTGACTTTAGAGGAAACCCTTAAATTCAAAAATCCCAAAGGGGCTCTCTCTCTGCTCATTAATGCCTGATTTACTCATTCTTTCTGCTTGCTTGTCTTGCAAAAGAAATTTGTCTTTGTTTCTTTCATATTATACTTGACCCCCTTAAAGAAACACTTAAATTATTATTAATACCCTTAATATTTTTTGCTAACTCCCACATATTTCATCTAAGTTTCTCTTTGACTTTAATTCTTCTCTGTTTTCTCATGTCACTATCAGCTCTCATTTTGATTGATGTTTTCTCCAAGGGGGTCACACCAGAACAGAAGTCAAAGGTGACCTCCCTCCTCAAAAGGAATAATCTAACTTTGAATTCCTCTCATCTCTTTAAACAAATACAGTTGGTCAAGTCCTCTGCAAACTTAAAATGATTCCCACCATCCTCTTATTTCATGAAGTATGCCACATTTACAAATATACATGAGAGAATAAGCAAAGAATCTAGCTCCATTTGGTCATTTTCAGCTGGTTAGAAACAGAACAAAGGTTTCCGGTTTCTAGGGTACTTGTCTTAACTAATACACACAACTGTATGAATACATAATGCAGATGAAAACAATAGGAAAAAGGGTCAACATGGCCACCCTTCATTCTCTGCATTCTGACACTCGGACTGGGCAAGGATCCACCTGCTCCACCATATGTCGGCACAGCGGAGAACTGAAGAGCTCTTCTCTTTGACCTCCTGGGATTCCTACCTCAGATGGGATTGAGTTGAAGGCAACAGCTGGCTTGCAGATGTGCCAAGTTACCCACACTTCACCAGCCTGGGCAGAGGCAGAGACAACTTTGACTGTGTACCCAATTCCATGTGGTCAATCAGGAGCCTTTGGTCTGTTTGATGTCTCTGGGACCTTTGTCTTTATTTTGCTTGCAGGCTGATGGAGACAGACTGAGGGGGGTTTAGATGTGGTGGGGGTAAAGTGAGGGTTTGAGACTGGGTAGGTATACAAAGTCAAGCCAGACGGATAATGGGTTGTGTGACCATCCTGAAATGCAGGCCAAGAAAGCAGTTTTGCAAACGTACTTATAAAGAAGTAATCTCATTGAAGGAAAATGAGGCAAGACCTGGCTGATGTGACTAGAAATTGCTATGAACTACATAACGTGGGCAGCCACGTTACACACCTAACAATCACCGGAGAATGAACAGAATCTTTTTAATGTATGTACATAGCTTAGTTCACACTGTCTTACAGCACATGAGGCAAAAAACACACATAATGTTTATCTTATCGGCAATCCTACTGCTGACTGAGACATGGACAGGCTCAACAGACTGAAAGCTGAAATAAAATATTAAAAACAGGCCACTTGCAGTTTGTATGTACTTTTGGATTTAGATTTGTTATGGGAAAGTGATAGTTTTTATCTTTTTTCAAACTAATTACACTACAGCGAATTCAGAAGGGATTTAGAGCATAAGTAAAACATATTGCGAGTTAGTGCATGATGCCAGGATCCACTATCTATGTTCTATTCCAGTCTCCACTCAACTGTCAACCCCCAAAAGCACCCCCAACATTGGCTAGGGATTTGGTTAAACCCACAATTACTTAGTGAGACTGGAAGGCTGTTCCCCGGTATGTAGGAAAGAATAGTTCTGAGCTGTTATCTAATTGTGAAATTGTTTAGTTACTTAGCTCTCATGGGTGACTTATAAGCTCCACTTCAATATTTTGTAGTTGAAAAGAGAAATTTCATAACATAAAAAGCTGTTTTCATTTGTTCACTTAATTTTTTTAATGGTTTGCTAAAATTGTTAATATTTTATTTTTAAAAATTCAACAAGGGTAGCTTGTCATTTGATTTAAAAAATCTTAAACAGAGAGAGATTTTAATTAAAATTTTCAAAATAAATATAATTATTTTTTAAAAAGTCAACAACATACATGTACTCTAAATTCTTTTTTTTAATTATAAGAAGAACCCACTTTTGTACAGCAGGTTATAAAATTAGATGCAAATACAAGTACTTGGGGGGGAAAATACCATAATAGCTAAGGCAATAGATCTAATAAATAATCACAACATATCAAAGGGATAAAATACATTGCACATAAGTATTTAAAATTTAATCTGATAGTAGTTCCTATGGGGCATTGTTATACATTCCAAACATGTAATCATTTGTTTTTATCTAATTAGATACTCAAAAGTCTTAGAAAGATCTATTAAAATAAATAAACTTCCTTTATTCTAACCTACACAGCCCACTCTCTCCCACACTTCTTGTCCATGCTTCAGAATATCCAAAGCATCTTGAAAGCAACACAAACAGAAATGGAACTGCATGGCATGATGGAACCTTCTCTTTGCATGGCTGCCTCCCACTTAAATGAGAAGAAAGAATGCATAACAATGTAAGTCTACAAGCACAGCTTCTGATTTGGTCCATGAATTATAGATGTACTTCTGAGGGGCCATTTCCCTTATGGTTTCTGATGCAAAAATAGTCGATAAATATCTAAGGCTCTTGACCCAATATGTTAATCAAGTGGTGAGGTAGACATATCCATGGCCTCTCTACGCTAAGTTTAATTAATGGCATGTATACTGTATAGTCCCTTTCAACTCCCCTTAAACACTACATAATGGGATACATTCTCCCACAAGGGCCTGAAAGTTTGTGTTTTCCAGTCATGAAGTTTTGCTCACTATTGTAAGGTCAGCACATTCATTTCTCAGCACTCCCAGTTCCCAACTGCTATTTAAGCTCTTAGTTCATTGAGTGCATCTGTCATGGGCCTGCTTTAACATGCTTGCCAAAGGCTCTGAGAACTATTCCCACTCTGCTATTTCTTTGTGTTAATGAATCACTTTGAACTAGTCAGATATATCCTCACCATTGAATGGAATTCCTTATGTGGGTTCAGTGTAACAAAACCAGGCCGAATGCTTGCACCTGCTCGCTTGGCTACACCGTCTGTTCTTTTGCGAGATGGCAAGCATATCTACAAGTCTGGGGGAGTCATCTTCTTGCTTCGTCAACATGATAAGACATGGCACAAGGCCTTTGTGTAAAAATGTTAAGGCGCATCCACAAAATATGAACTTACCTATTTTCAAAGATATTCAGAGTTCTCTCGATGGATACAACTGAACTTGGCTTTCAAAATTAAATGCTCTCTTTAATGAGATTACAGTTCTGATGATTATGATTATGATTCATTTAGCATTAGATTTCTCTAGAATTCTCCCTCTAAATAGGGATAACTCTGGTGATCCAAATGAGATGTGTCACCTCCATTTGCATATCATTTAGAAACTTAAAAACTGCATTTCTGTTTATTTGTTTTATTTGGTGCTGAAGCACCTCAGCACCATGTTTCTGCATAATCCAGAAATATGTGTCATTTAAGCCTCAACTGGGAATCTCATATTCCCAGAAAAAGTGGTCTATGCCTCTCCAGACTCTGTAACAGGGAAGTCATGCAGAAAATATACATTCAGGGTTTAATCTGATTACTGAAGCCCTTGCCAGATTTTGCCCAATTTATAAGCGGGACATGACACTTTCTTATAAGAAATGCATCACAGAAATTTGAGTCATTTTAACTTAAGTCACAAGATAAAGATTCTCGATTTTGTTATATGTTCTCATTGCAAACAAGACATGCTCTTTTGACTGTGAGAATTGAGATCTGGAATAAAGTTTATGTCTGTCTACTTCCATGGTAGCTTACCCTTTTACAGCTTCCTCTTTGAAAAACAGTCCCCCGGGGGAAGAAGGGACAGAGGCTTGGGTCTGGGTGGTACACACGCTGTCTGGGTAACTGTTGACTGACCTCACTGGAACCACCTGTGGGAACCTGGCAAAGCCAGACAGTGCTGACAAGCGCGGTGATGACACACTTGTGAGCTCCATAAAGTACAGGGATAGCATCAGGGCCACCCATGCATTTTCATTCATTTATTCATCAAACATTTTTCAGCACCTACTCTGTACCAGGCATTGAAGAAAAAAACACACCAAGAAGGCAGCAGTGAATCAGACAGGCCCAGTAAGTCATCTGCTCAGTAGTCATCTGCTCAGTCTTGAAGAAGATGACATTTGCTTTTTCCATTTTCATTCACTGAGCATTTTGAACTCTTTCTGTTATTTATAGAAAGATTGAGAGCTGGACATTTAATCCAACAGCAGTTACTGTTAGTATAAGCAAAGCACTATGTTAGGTGTTTTGCGGGATGCAAACATGGCCAAGAGCCCTTGGGTGCTTAATTTGATGAGAGATGGTATGTGTGCAAATAAAGAGAACATGGTGAGGTGACTGTCCATCCCTTTAGGAGTGGCCATCACAGAAACAGAGAATTGATGGGACCCTTGCAAAACTGTAGAGACAGGTTATGATAGAACCACATAGTAGATCCTTAATGAAGGAGAGGATAACTAGGGGAAAATGCAGATTAGGGAAGGAGTTAACTTCTGGGCCAGAAGAAAGTGTTCAAAGGCAAGTTTCAGAAAAAAATAAGGGAAGTTACAGAATATAATAAAATGTGGAGCAAATACAGAAAGACTCTTAACTTCATGCATGCCTTCAGAGCACTTTTAGTTTTGAAGTTTCCAATCTATCCGACTTTAAAAACTGCCCTCATCATTAAAGGTCCTTCAGAAGCCTTACCTACTTCATTTAACCTTCTGCAACTATTGGAAGATGCAACTCCCTTTGCCTACAAAAACAATCATATGCTTAAAGTTACATAGGCTTAATACTTATTTGGTTCAATTTTGTCTTCCAAGATGTTAAGCTATTGAAGGGAGTCTACCCCATGTTTTTCTGTCCTATCTTCCATGGTACATAGCAAGATACACAATGAGAGGCAAATAAATACTTATGTTCTGACCAGACAACATATCTTAGAGCTATAAAAGTCCCTTTCAAATCCCTGTCGGCAAAGACTTTTGTAGACTTATGATCTTAAGACTCTTAATCAAATCTCTTCTTACCTAGTATTTATCCAATACTGTTATATGCATATGCCAAGTACTCTTGAAAAGATGGAACACTGATATAACCCTGACCTCTATGGATGTGACACAGGTCACTCCAAGCATGATCCAAGCTTCAATTCAGAGTGTCAGGCATATGCCTTGTTCCTTGGTTCAATAAGTTACCTGTACATTTTATTATTATTTGAAAGAATTGAAGTAAGTGCAGTTTATATATAAAAGATTTCTTCGTGGACTAAAATAAATACACTCATCAACTGACTTTTCATTTCTGCAATGCAAGTGTCTGAAATTTCAAGGATAAGTCTACTGTTCAGCATCCCTAATTATCACAATCCATACTTTAAGATAATGTTACTTAACAAATCACCCTAGCTATCAAAGAGGGCATGGATTTTAAAGAAACTTTAAGTATTATCTTTATATGCTCATATTTCTAAGTAGGAAAAATATGGAATTTTCCTTCGACTATCAAAACACATTTGCAAATCAGTATCTGAAAATACTAAAATAATGATCCAATAGTTTAAATTTAGGGAGAATCCAACACTTCTTTTCTTTTCCCTGACAGACTGACAGTGTATTATAAATTCCAACAAATTATACTTTAAGGCCCCAGCTTCCCATGCCTGCCAGCCATGTCACAGCCTTGAGGAATTATGGCCGTTTAATTGGGGTTGAGTATTTCCATGCTCAACCTTCAAGCAGGGATGCTGTGCCCATGTTTTCACCAGTGATAGATGATTCCACTTACTCTACCGCTTCCTGCATGACAATACTTTAGAAGCCCTGCTAAAGTTCACATTTCTCAATATATCAAAGTTTAGCAGCACAATGACCTTCTAATATTTGTTTTCAACTGTTTATAACCAACAGTTCATTACTTTGCCAACACAGAGAGGAAGGAAGCTGGCCAAGGCTTGCTCCCAGAGGAGATTCTAGGCCTGGAAATGGAATTGCAGGGAATCCCATAGAGAAAAGTTTAGGAGAGTGTTAGCCTCTTAAACTGCAGATGTGATGAGAGGCAGTGTCAGAATCGCAATAATCTTATCTGCTTCTAGTGTGTTGCTTAAGAGATGCATGAATGCCTTCCATGAAATTTTCTTCATGTATAGTAATTTTTGTTTGAAATTGTCACTCAGCCATTCCTCTTGGTCACAGCCATTCAATCTGCACCCTCTGGGATAATCCAGCGGTCTCGACAGGCAAAGCATATTCTCCTAAACTTGGATTTGGACTCTACTCACAGAGGTGTTTTCCTGCTCCGGTAGATGAGATGGATCATATGTGAGTCCTTTTTGCCACTCAGCATGAAAAGAATACCAAATATTTCATTTTGCTTTTGCTCTGTTTTTAGCTCCATATCCTGAGTAGTCCTCTGCATCTCAATATTCCAATGTAGAAGAGAAGAGCAAGCAGGTGTACAGATGTGAATGGATAACCACTAGCATTCATGTGCCAGACACCATGCATTTTCTCATTTGATCTACTCAGTGTATCAATGACATAGCTACCATTACCACCTTCATGTCACAGATGAGGAGACTGGAGATGAAGCATCTGAGCTTGTCCATTCACACTATCAGAAAGGCACAGAACATGGACATAACCCACACAGCCTGGTGTCACACCTGGCTCCCGACCACCACCTCATATAAGAGTGTAAGAATATCTGTGTCCAAGATTTAGAAGAAAATCTGCCTAAACCATCCACAAAATTCTTTCCTACCCCAAGGCCCACTGTGATCCTAATAACCTTCTGTGAATGTGAGTACATTTTTAGGAATTATCCTAAGCAGGATAGAAGTCCACTCCCACCTTATAATATCAGGTACCTTCAGAAATGCCTAAAAAGGCACTTCCTATAGAACTAGTTTGGGGCCTGTTTCTTTTAAGGTGACAGAGGATAATTGTGTGTGTGTTTCCCAGTGTGGTGAGAAGATTTCATCACTCATAGTAAATCCAGTTGACTGAAGGTGGTTACATGGACGGTTATGTCAGAACAAACTGTGAGACACTGTTAGGGGTCTGCTGCAAAGTGTTGCTACCTATGAATAATGATTGCTGTGGGTACCAGATATATGAAAAGAGGCACAAGTGTTAGTTGTTTGTCATCTCTGCCATAAATCTTTGACACACAGAATGTCTCCTCAAGGGTTGAGTGAAGAAGAGAGATCTTAAAGTTATAACTATTCTTGGACAGTTTCCTTTCTGTTTCATTCTTTCCATCATTTATTCCATCATTTCCCCCTGTCTTTTATCTACTCTGCATTTAATTAAGGTTGGTAATATAGAGATAGAAAAGAGGTCACCTGTAATATCTCCACACCTAACTAAGACTCTTGATGAAATCATTGGTAACGTCTTATGATGACATTTCTTCCTGAATGCCTCCTTTTACATTCTAGTGGGAATAAGAATCACCTGAGGACCTTGATTCAAACCATGGTTCTGGGTTTTGCCCCCAAAATATTCTGTTTAGAAAATTCAGGGCAGATACCACAGATCTGCATCTAAGGAGCACTACAGGTAACCCTGAAGGCAGGGCCATAATTTGACTAAACATTGCCCTAAACCCAAGTAAGTTTCCCTCTTACCTATGAGCTGGGAAGGATTTAATACCAGCCAGAGCATATGTTCTTTTTTCTACTCCCAGTCCATCTAGTAATCTTCTTACAAAGTCACTGGGATATGTTTTAATAGGAGCATTATAAGCCTACATATCAAAGTGAAATTGGAGATGGTCTTTTCTTGGGCTCAGTATCACACACTCTGCTGCTCATTCTCTTATGTTCCCTAGTTTATCCCTTTTACTATTTACCCACATAAAGTTGCTTCGTCTCTCTCTCTCTCTCTCAGAATCCTGCATTATCTTGAGGATGAAATTGCGTTTCATCTTTCTTTGTATTACTTAAAGTGAGCATACATAATAAGTATTCCACAGTGTTTGTTTAAGAGAAGAAAACAGAGCAGCCACTCTTGTCTTCTTAAGCAAGTCCATTCAAGGCTCTTGATGCCTATTTATCATGGTTATTCATAATGCTGATGAAGATAACAGCAACAACCATTAACGGAGCTCCTTTTCCAGATGCATAATGTTGTGTTGTGCTGAGTATTACCTTGGGTCTTCATTTCCCTCCTCATAACAATCTAGCGAGGGTGTCAGTGGAGGTGGACAGGAGGAAAGTGGGCAGACCCTTAATATGCAAGGTCCTTTCTCATCATGTGGAAAACAATGACCGCTGAACCCACAACCAATCAAACCACATCCCCTGGAGCTGTTGAGTGTAAAGACCTGGCTCCTGGGCATTAATCATTTCCACACATGAATGAGGAGCTTGTGTGGAAAGGTAGTTATATTCATAAGCAGGCACACACACTCACCCGTACACATATACACAAGAGTTGGGCTTTTTGAGATACAAGGGTGTCTTTCAATTTATGCTTTTTTTTTTTGAGACCTGTGTGGGTATAAGGATTACATGTTTCCTGCCTGTCCGAGAAGAGTGATCACTTTGCTCTCTAAGAACTTAGCTCCCAGGCTTAATTATTATGCAACTGTGCCAATGTATTAAGCTTGTAGGCTAAAAGCAATTTAAAGTCTATGCTGCATTGACTTTCAAATTATTTCATTTTTAATTCAAATGCATACTTTTGTTAAGGCATTTATCATGTTTATATAATTAGCCAGATTGTTCCATGACTACAGTCCCTCAAAATCCCTAGCCCCACCAGGTCCACATCAGTAGCAGTAATTGACATGTCATATCCTCCCATGTTGAGTTAGGCTTATAGGCTCCTCCCCAAGTGCCTCACTTCATCTTTCAATGTAGCTCCTACTCAGGGAAAATTTATTGAGTACTGTAGACCTTGTCATCAAGGCTGTTCCTTTTTAATTATCAAGCCATCCTGGTATTCTTGGAAAGGAAGCGAACACTGTTTCACAGACACACTCAGAAGTCCTTGAAACTGGTTAAGTGGTTTGTCTCACATGTGTTAGATTCTTTAAGAAATTAAATATCTGAGGAATTAACAGATAACCAAAAAACCCTGACATCATACCTAATGTTGATAATCTATCCCTTGCAAACATCAATCCCGTGATATATAACAACAGCCTTGAATGACCAGCAGTCAGTTCTTCACCCCCTAGACCTTCAAACCTCAGGAAGGAATGTACATGTTACATCAAATCTGCATCTGAGACAGGGAGAGAGTTTCTGGGATAATAAGAATGAGGATTTCTTTCTATTTTATTTTTTTCTGTTACTTTGTCTTTAACATTTTTATTTTGTACTTAAAGTTTTTTCTTATTCTACACTTTTGGAGCTAGGAGATAGAGTCAGAGGTAGAGAGGAGGAAATACGTGGAAAGTAAGTGAAGTTAAGAGGTACTCCAAAGGGGAACAGGAAAAAGTAGAGGATGTTTCAGATTAGCTTGATCACTTAGGTTTCTTCTCATCAAAGAAATTAAGAGCAAAAAAAAAATTGTAGATTTATGACAAATGATGTGTGTCAGTGGTACTCCAGAAAATAGGTTGATCCCTTACAATTAAAAATAGGATGGTACAGTCCTCTCTCTAGCACACTGCTGGTGGGAATGCAGACTGGTGCAGCCACTATGGAAAACAATATGGTGTTTCCACAAAAAATTAACATTGGAACTGCCATTTAATTTTTTATGTGATCCCACTTCTAGGAATATATCCTAAGAAACATCTGTAAGAAAAATAAATTAATTAAATAAAAAAAAGTGTTTCTATAAAGTCAAAACAAATGAAAATAAAAATAGGATGGTGATCTTTGAATAACAGGGACCAACTACAATGATATACATGGCACTGTTTGGTAAAACTGTAAAGTACCATATTCATTATCATAGGTTATATATTTTTTTTATTGACTTCTCTTTTTTCTAGAGATAGAGGAAGGGAGAGAGAAGCATTGATATGAGAGAGAAACATGGATTTCCTCCCTCAGGCGCCCCAACGAGGGATCAAACCTGCCACCTCTTGGTGTATGGGACTGTGCTCCAGCCAGCTGAGCCCCACCGGCCAGGGCTATCATAGGTCACATGTTTAATAAAAGCTTAGTGCTTGAATAAGAAATTTGATCTCTGAAACTTTTAATCTGTTTTTATCAGCTCTTTTAAGCAAGACTAATCTAAATAATAAATTTAATGTTGGCTTAGGGGGAGACTACAAGTCCACGAACATTAATTCTAGATTTAACCTACCTTACCAAAAAAGATGCTGCTTGCTTTTGTTATCTGAAAAAGAGGTGACACCCATGAGCAGTAGTTCAAGACATTGCATCTTCTCACCGTCTTTCCCATCCCTGCAGAGAGTAGGGAACTGTGTGAGCACAGTCAGCAGTGGAATAACAATCTGGGGTTTTGTGTCCTAATTTGGGATGACCCTCTCCTTTCTGATTTGGAAGAAACTATCCTCCTAGTGCTGCCCAGGAAACTCATCTCCCTCTTCTCACTGAGCTACACATCCAGGGGAGCTAGAAAATGCATAAATAAGTATATTCAAGTTTAAGCCAACCAATAAAATTAAAGAAAGAATAGGCCATCTAGATAGGATATATGATGTAAGGTGAATATGAATAACAAGGAAGAGAGTTCTGTGTGTTGCTAATGGAAACTTGGCCAGTTCCTACCTATTAATGAATAATATTCTGACAAGCTGAGAGCTAAATTAAAGTGAGAATGTGGAGATTCCAGGAATGTTGAAACCAATTAAGATATAAATATGAAGATCCTGAAAAGCACAAGGATAGATTGGGGGTGAGGAATACACCAGCAAAATGACATCACTATCCAGTGAATAGTCTCAGATGAGGTAGGTCATCCAAATGGAACTGGGTACCAGGAGGACATGAAAGAAATTTGAAGAGTATTTGCAGGACTTCAGGAAGAGAAATGTGTGTTTTTGACTTCTGATCCTTATAGTCATCTCCTTCTTTCAAGGAAAATAGAGGAAGTCAAGCTGGTGTGAGAAAGAAAGAAACTGGTTGTCAATGGCATGGGAGGGGCAGAGTGGGGTTGTGGGAGGATGCTTTCTGGCCACTCCTGGGACAGCAGATGAGACAAGAAGTCCCGGGAGTGTTCACAAAGCCTGAAGTGCAGTGGGTGGAGAACCAGGGAGCTCAGCTCAGAGCGCTGCTTTTGTGTTCCATCCACAACCAATAGGTGAGCATAAATGCAGAAAGCTATTGGCGTCTTACTGCACCACTGATCCTGGGGGAAGGGAAGAGGATTTGTACCTACAGACCCCCATTAACACTAATGAAAAATAGGCGGGTAAGTCCCATGAGCAGGAGGAGCAAACACGGCCCTTTGTGTGGGGGTAATTAAGAGCTAAAGAAAGCGTCCAGACGCTCATGACTGCACACAGGCTGGTGGTGAAAGCCCCTTCCCAGCAGCGCTGCAGTTGCTTTCTTGTGTTTCAATGGTTGGAGCTTAACAGTTGTTAACCACCTCTCGTCCTACTTCCCCTATAAAGGAATGAAAGGGAATGATGTATTGGAAATGACATTATTTGACACTATTGGCAGAGCAGCTTTCAAGGAGAAAGTGCAGGCAAACAAGGGGAGAGATTCCAGAGGAATCTAAAATTAAGCAGAGGAGAATAGTAAGTGGTTCAAGGGAAATAACTCTGTGCTCATAATGTCCTTGCCAGTACCATCTCCTCTGGAACTATGGAAGAAAGAGGAGTCAAGTGTGGACAAAAAATGTGGATACCGGTGAACATCACGTCAAGAGCCCATAGCCACAAGTCTGGGAAGAAAATGCTCCAGTGATTACAGGAAAGGGGAAGAGAATGTGAGAGGGAAAGCCATCCCTTCCTACTCTTCTGCTCAAGAGCAGCAATACAGTTCTATACATGCAGTCTGAGTTCCAGAAATATCTGAGTGCAATAAAAATACTTGTATCTTCCCAGGGCATGATCAGTCCTCAAAACCAACCCTTGAACTTGATCCAGCAGGTTGGACCCATATAAGCAAACAACACAATGCAATTTTACAAATATGAAATGCACGTAAAGTCTTTTCTTTGTTAATTTCACTGATACAGCATGGGGAAGTTCTGACTGAGGAATAGTCAATGGAGACATGTTTTAATTCACTGAAAATTCAATGAGTATTCAGAGCATATTCACCTTTGCTTGCCAGCTCCCTACCCATAGCCTATCATTCAGTATCATCTCAGCCTAATAACTGACTGGTTGGCTGAATAAATAACTGAGGTTGTTATATAAGCTAATTCAAAACTGAACTGCACATCTTATCTGGAGAGTAATCAGTTTGCTCCGTGCTTCTCAGTTCAGATCTAGAGTAGTGTTTTCCATTGTAAGCAAAAAAAAAAAAATTCAGAGAAACATTGGTAAAGAATGGGTCCAGGATGCCCTGGCTGGTTTGGCTAAGAGGAGCATCAGCCTGCGGGGTCAAGGGCAAGTACCTGGGTTGTAGGTTTGATCCCTGGCTCCAGTTGGGTTTGTATGGGAGGCAACTAATTGATGTGTCTCTCTCACATCAATGTTTCTCTTTCTCTCTCTCCCTCCCTCCTTCCCTTCCACTCTATCTAAAAATCCATGAAGTAATATCCTCAGCCCGGCTGGTGTGGCTCAGTCGTTGAGCATCGACCCATGCACCCAGAGGTCCCAGTTCAATTCCCAGTCAGGGCACATGCCAGGTTGTGGGCCTGATCCCCAGTGCGGGGTATGCAGGAGGCGGCCAATCAATATTCTCTCTCATCGGTGTTTCTATCTCTCCCACTCCCTTCCTCTCTCTCTCTCAAAATCAATAAAGAAAAAAAAAATTTTAATATCCTCAGGTGAGGATTAACAAAAAACAAAACAAAACAAAAAGCAGGAGGGCTCCAGGAGGTGAGATGTCTATATAAAAAAAAAGTGTTATATGAAATCTAGTTGAAGGAATTGAAGAAAATGTCCTAGGATAGAATATACTTGAGACCAACAATACAGAACCTTTTGCATATTAAAGGGTTGCCATGGAGAGCAAAGAGTGTTTGTGGATGAGGCAGTCTCCTTGTTAGAATACAGTCTCAGCTGTCCACAGAGAGACACAAAATAGTGAACTAAGAGCTTCAGGGGTGATATGGCAGGTTGAAGGTTTTGGGGACCCAGGATCTCTCTACCTTATCTTCCCATACTCCACAAAGGGGTTCCATCACTTGGTCCTAAATTGTTGTTCTAGTTCCCGCCTTCTCATCTCCTCTCCAGTCAACAGAAGGCAGGAAAGAGTGGGAGTGAAAAGCATATTCCTCCATTTTAAGAGTAAGAACTAAATGTTTCAAGTGTTTCCACTACATCCGTTGGCCAAAGCTCACGTACGTGACCACATTTAACTGCAAGAGAGGATTAGAAATGTGGCGTTCGGCCTGTGTGTTACTATGAAAAAAGAGAATAGACAACAGAGGAAATGGACTATTTCTTCTGCAGTTCATGCACAAAACATAGATTATTTGTTGAAAGTTTATTGGAATGATTCCAGGTAGGTATATGGGTCACTTAATATCTCTATTTGGGCTATTTTTAAGAAAAAAATTCTATCAATTGAATATGGCATGTCATAAAATATATATATATATATATATATATATATATATATATATTTTTATTCCTCACCTGAGGATACTTTTCTATTTATCATCAGATACAGTGGAAGGGAGGGAGAGAGAGAGACAGAGAGAAACATCGATGTGATAGAGCCACATCGACTGGTTGCCTCCCGCATGACCCGACCAGGGCCTGGGACGAACCGCAACCGAGGTACGTGCCCTTGACCGGAATTGAACCCACGACTCATTGGTCCACAGGCCAATGCTCTTACCACTGAGCCAAACAGGCCAGGGCTAAAAATATAATATTAATATATGTGTGTTACATATAAAATAAGTACTGTGTATGCTATACATAATAAATACTATTAATTATGTAAATTACACTTGCATATAGCATATAACATTTATCTCTATATTCTTTATGTTAAATAAATGATAACTAAAATAATGCAAAAAGAATAAAATCTCTGGGCTGTTTCTTTCATATTTATTACCTCTCTAAGCTGATACCACAACAGCCTTGCTCAAACCTAAAGCCTCTCCGTCCTGACTTGGAAGAAACTGTTCTCTTAGTATGGCCAGGGAAGCCTACATCCCTCTTCTCACTGAATCACACTCACGGTACATGGAAAAATAACTCACCAATAAGTGTACTGAAGCAGTTTAGGTCTGACGGAGAAGCTGCAAGATTATCATCTACAAAATGAAGGTAATAAAGGATAATAAAGATGTCTCTTTTTCCACCTTGCAAGATTGTTGAAAGGTGGCAGCAGAATGCTATGGCACCAGATTAGATGGGTATAAACACGAAAGAAACAGCTGAGAGACTGCATATGCTGTATTTAATATATTAACATATGGTATAACATTTATGAAATGTTATTACATATATTATGTATTAAATACACTATATTTTTGTGTAACATCATTGCATTTTACATAACACGCTATATTTAAATAGTTATTATTGAAATGCAGATATAATTTCAAATATTACCTTCTGAAACGCAGTCTATGTGGAAAAGATCAACAAGTTTGTTCAATGAGAACGGGAAAACATGCTAAACAACATTAGTTATCAGGAAAAGGAAAATAAAATCCATAATGAGATACCACTTTACGTTCACTAGGATGACTATCAGAAAGAGGTAATAGGAAGGCTTGGTGAGGATACAGAAAAATCGAAACCTTCATACATTGTCGGTGGGAATGTAAATTGGTGCAGCCACTTTTGAATCCTGTCCGCAGGGCCCTCAAAATGTTAACTACAGAGTTACCATGTGATGCAGTAATTCTACTCCTAGGTATGTATATATGCAAAAGAAATAAAAACAGACGTTCACACAAATATTTGTGCATCAATGTTCAGAGTAGCACTATTCATAATGGTCAAAAAGAGAATACAACCCAAATGATCAATTGATTACTCAACCAACTAATGAATGGAAATAAAATGTGATATATCCATAAAATAAAGTATTTTTCAGCAATACAAAGGAACAAAGTATTGATGCATGCTAAACATGACGAACCTTGAAAATGTAGTATTAAAGAACCCAATCACAAAAGACCACATATTTTACAATTCCATTTATGTAAAATGTCCAGAAACAATAGATTTTAGAGAAAGTAGTACTATTAAGTTCAATAGACAGTAACTATTATATTATAGAGACAGTATATTAGTGTTCGCTTTGGGGTTATGGAGGAGTTGAAGGGAAGTGGAGTAAAAGAAAATGTTTCAAACGGATTATGGTGATGTTTGCACTGTCTCTGAATATACTAAGAGGTATTGAACCACACACTTAAATAAGTGGATGTGTGGTATGTGAATTTATTTCAATAAGCCTATTTTAAAAATAAAACAAAATGCTGTCCTATAGCAGGAGTCTTAAGCATATGGTCTGAAACTGTGTGGACTATATCTGAATCCAGCACGCAGATACATATTTTTAATTACATATATGAACCATCTGTTTATTAGAAATATAAATGATTTGGCCTACACATGGAAAATAGGAGTTCATTAACCTGAAATGAAAAGTATGGATGGGAAAAGAAATATATACAAAACAGTGTGCTGTGCCCAGCTTCTATTTCTTTATCTATTCAGTTGTAAGAAAACTTAACATTCATGTATCAAGACACAGTAGATTTCAAGTATGTTATCTCATTTAATCTTTGTAACAATTCATAACACTACAAATTTGAAGACTAAAGAAGTCATGTGTCTTACACAAAGTTTCTTAGGTGTAGATTACAGAGCTGAAGCTTGAATACAGATCCTCTGCGTTTAAACATCACTTTGTGCAACTTTGAATTTGCAGAGTGGACTGTGGTCAGGAATTTTTCCTTGTGCATGTTATGAAATCACCATTAGCCAAAAACAGTTTTGCTTCTCCAAATATACTCTGTGTTCTACCTAGTTATCCCTCCCTTGATAGCTCATTTCATTTTAGTGTTGAATAATATTTTATTGTCTGCATGTACCACACTTTGTTTTTCCATTCTGACTGATGGGCATCTTGGTTACTTCCAAATTGGGGGAATTATGAGTAAAAGCTGCTATAAACATCCATGTGCAGGTTTGGGTGGGGACATACATTTTCAACTTATTTGAGTAAATACCAAGGAACATGATTGCTGGATTATATGTTAAGAACATTTTAATTTTAGATACATAGACCAATGGAACAGAAATGAGAGCCAAGAAATAAACCCATATATATATGGGGAACTAATTTTAAATGAAGAAGCCCAAAATGTACAATGGGGAGAGGGATGTCTCTTCAGTAAGTGCTGTTGGGATAACTGGAAAGCCATGTTCAAAAGAATCGAAACTGTACTGCTATCTGACACTGCACATAAAAATTAACTCAAAATTGAGTAAGGACTTGAATATAAGACCTAAAATAATAAAATACATAGAAGAAAGCATAGGTACTAAACTTATGGATTTTGGTCTCAGAGGGTTTCTTGTGAACTTGACCTTAAAGGCAAAGGAAATAAAAGAAACAATAAATAAATGGGACTCATCAAATAAAAAAAATTATGTAAGCAAAAGAAACCATCAACAGAACCAAAAGGCAGTCAAATGAATGGGAGAAGATATTTACACACAATAGCTCTGATAAGGAGCAAATATCCAAAACATATAAATAATTCATAACTCAACAACAGCAATAACAAACAAGCAATCCAATTTTTAAAAAATGAGTGGAAGACCTAAATAGTTTTCCAAGGAAGACATTCAAATGGTCAACAGATATATGAAAAGATGCTCAACATCACTAGTTATAAGGTAAATGTAAATAAAACCACAATGACATACAGCCTCACACCTGTTATAATGGTTATTATCAATAAGACAAGCTATAACAAGTGTTAGAGAGGATGAGGAGAAAAGAAACCCTCACACACTGCTGGTGGGAATGTAAATTGGTGCAACCACTCTGAAAACAGTATGGAGGTTTCTCAAAAAATTAAGAATAGAACTACCATAGGACCCATCAATTCCTGCTCTGGCCCAAAGATTTGAAAACACTTATTTGTAAAGATATACATACCCCTGTGTTCATTGCAGCATTATTCACAATAGCCAGTACATGGAAATAAGTTGTGTCCTTTGATGGATGATTGGATAAAGAAGATGTGGTACATATATATAATGGAATACTACTCAGCCATAAAAAAGATGAAATATTGTTATTTACAACAACATGGATAAATTTTGAGAGTATTATGCTACGTGAAAAAAGTCAGAAGGCAAAGGAAAAGAATGATGTGATTTTTACACATTAGAGATATAAAACAAAAACCAACCAACAAACAAAACAACAAACACACTCATAGAAACAAACCACAGAAGAGCAGTTACCAGAGGGGAAGGGGGTAGGGAGAAATAAGAAGAGTGTAAAGCTTGGAGTGGTGACAACACAATTAAGTATACAGATGTCATATTATGAAGTTGTACACCTGAAATTTGTATCATGTTATTAACCAATGTTATCCCAATAAATTCAATTTTAAAAATAATATGTTTAGTTTTGTAAGAAACTGCCAACTATCTTCCAGAGTGGCTGTTTCAGTTTGCATCTCCACCAGTGATGAACAAGCATTCCTGCTGCCCATTTCCTTGCAAACATTTGGTGTGGTCAGTGTTTTGAATTTGTACCATTCTATTAGGTATTTAGTTGTTTTCTCAATGTTGTTTTAACTTAAAATACCCTAATAATGTATGATTTCAAGCATCTGTTCATGTTTATTTGCTTTCTATTTATCTTCTGTAGTGAGGTGTCTATTCAGATCTTTTGTTCATTTAAAAAATTTTTTTCTTCATTGATTTTAGAGAGAGAGGAAGGGAGAGGGAGAGAGAGAGAAACATCGATGAAAGAACATCAGTTGGCTGCCTCCTGCATGCCCCCCACTGGGGATTGGGCCCACAACCCGAGTATGTGCCCTGACCAGGAATTGAACTGGTGACCTCTTGATGCATAGGTCGACGCTCAACCACTGAGCCACACTGGCCGGACTCTTTTGTTCATTTTTTTAAATTGAGTTGTTATTTTTTGTCAAAAACTTTTTTTATGTTTAAACACGAAGCACAATTTGTTAGACTCTCCTTGGCCCATGAGATCTTGGATAAGACAAGGAACTTAAGAATACTGATCCCTAAAACAAATTAGAATATTTGCGATTTTTTATATAAACTATGTTGCACAGATGGATTGACAAGAGGATAAATAAAGACTACAATGATTTAATTTCCTTTGGCAAACTGGCCCAGACTTAATAGAATAGGACATTTTAAGGCAGGCCTAATTATCATAAATTTGCCTTATCAAAATAACTTAGTCATGAGAAATTGAATAAATTTAATCTGTAACCACCAAGAAAATATTGTGTCCCTGCAATTTCAGTAGTAATCAGAGGCCTTTTCTAGTCTCAAGACAGTCTCTTAAAGGCCAAGTATACACCATTTCTTTGGCCATGAAACCACGTTAAAGGCCTGTGCAATCATCTGCTCTACTCTACGTATTTCATCCAGGTCTTGTCTTTCTGCCCTTTTCTGAACATTCATAGTAATTAATTTGAAGCAGTCCACTTTTGCCCTATTTAAATTTTATTAATAGGCTTCAGGGAATTTACCTCAGCAACACTGACCTGGAAGCCCTCCGTAGTATTTTGCCATTTTTAAGTGTTTATAGCACATGCATGAGAAGCTCAGCTCCGAATCATGGCAACCTCGATTCTGGGTCATGTCATTGGGATCATCACTGGGTACATCAGCCTCCAGTCCCTGAAATCATAAGTCAGCGATGAATCTGAGTCATGGGCAATACTAAATGTTTCACTTTTGACAGTCAGAGTCCACTTTTGGAGATGAAGTTACTTTTTATGAAAACCCTGAACTAAAATGTGAGCCACTACCAAGAACACCAACTTGAGAGTCATTGCTAGGTATGGTCTGATGCAAAGCGTTCACTACCAGTATTATCATTGACCTGATTAAAACTGACCAAAGATTAATGCTAAGTTTGTAACTGTTATTTTTATGAAAATAACATTTAATGTCTCCCATGTGCCCACACTTGATTTCCTGCAGAAAATTCAAACTTTTTAACAACTAAGCTGTACTCTACCCTGGTTATCAACAAAGATCCATGTTCTTCTATCTAGATTTAAGTGCAATAACTCAGCCTACTGTGAAAACACTGGCCATCTCCATTGTTGCAATGTGAAGGGTCTCACGCTGGAGTCCTCTCTCAGTTCGCCCCCTGGTGGCAGGACTAGGCAGCACTAGTACCAACTGCCAGATACTACTCACTTTCTACTACTCAAAATACATCAAATTTGATGTAAAAAGCTTGGATATCCAAAATTTCATGAGTTTTGATCCTAATGCAAAGCAAACTTTATCAAACATAACATAGCAACACCTCCTCTGATTCAATGAATCTAGTACAGTAATGTGCAGAAAATCTAACAATTGTTCCAATTTTCCTTAGTTATTATTCCTTGCCGTTTTTATCTTCATTTACTGATTTTAATGAACCCTTATGTCTTTAAAAGCTAGTTGAATCTGTTACTATTTTATTTTTCCATAGCTGCAGTTTCCCACGGACTGCTATCTCAGATAAAAATGCATAGCACACAAAGCAGTTCTTTCAAAATACAATACTTCGAGTAAAATGAAAAGGTTGGCCTTTAGGCCTTCAGACATTTCATAATCAGACACTCTTACAATACTAAGTGGCTTTCCCTATGTCTGTCTGTGCAATCTGTTTCCTAAATGCTTTTGTTATTTAGCATTCTTGACATAAGCTTCTGTTGTTAATTATAAGAGCAAATATTAAAAGTGATCATAGATCTTGGCGACCCCGTTGATATTAGGCAAACCTTGGTCAGCTTCCATCATCCTGAGTTCATTCTCATTTCAACAGATTAATTTTGTGTCTGCCATACAGCCCCTTTGAGTGTATTTCTTGAATCAATATCAGTCATTTCAATGTGGCATGGTCCTATGTGATTCAAATGAGTCCAAATGGTAATTGAGCTACTCTATTCCCAGAACTTGGTACCCACAGTTTGGCCTTTTCTATCCCAGCAGAGTCATAAGCAAAGTCAGTGATAAAGAGCAACGACTACTCATGCAGTTAGAGTCCGATTGTGGTAAAGTGATACTATATTTTCACAAACGTTTTCCAATAACTACTTGCTGGCTTTATCCAGTTAGGCAATAATTACTGGTAACAGGAAACATGCTTGGACTCAAAGCTTTATTAAATAAGAATTTGTTTTCCTTTATCCCTCTATACTTAAACAAATTATCCTATTTATATCCACTTAGACATTTCTTTTGTTCCTGACATCCTTATGGAGACATAGGAGCATTTACTCATAGACACAAAATAGCAATTTCTTTTTGATATGGAAACTACCTGGAAATCAATTCCCATTGAAAACAAAGATGATAATTGTTGAGAAGGAAAACATATATTCACAAATATCATTTTGTGTGCCGGACTCATTATATCATGAGTGTTTGGAAATTTTCTTAGAATTCTCCAGGCCATGTCTTCATGAAAATGAAAAATGATTGACAACATGGACTATAGCTTTGTGTTGCTACAGTGCATACCTCTGTTCCCTCAAGAATAGCAGTAACAATCATTTGGTGGGGTTACAGTGGTGACAGGAGTTATAAGTTGTCCCATAACAAGATAATGAAAACATATTTCCATAAAATAACATTTTTTCACCATCTGTGTTTGCTGAAATTGTGACATTTAATGGGCTATTGCCCAAGCTTTTGCAGTGATATTCTAATTAACTCACATTCCCCAGTGATTCTATTATTACAGATAGAAGTCATATTTCACGTACTAATACCCAACTCTGTAGTCAGAGGTTGAAAAATCTAGACTATGCATCACAATTTCAGGTCAACAGTCATGCGGCCATTAAGATGGGAAGGCAGGTGACGAAAGGACATCAGATTTCTTGCCTGGTCAGCTACCACTATGTTCTGTTGCATGCCTGGTATTTTTTTCTCTCATTCCTTGGGGAAATAAATAAACTGATTTCAATAAATTGGAATTTTAGAGGTAGAAGAAACCTCCAAAATAGCATAATGACAATTTAACTTTCTCATTAAGAGGCAGTCTTAAGTAACAGATACTGGGGAGATTAAATGAGATGGTATATACAGAACGCTTAGAATAATGCAGATCTGGGTAGCTGTTTTGCAGATAAGGAAACAAACAAAGGTATGTTTGTGTTTTCCAATGGTCATGCACATTACTTAAGAAAATCATCAAGCCCAGAACTCAAGGTTTCTATCATCTACTTTACGTTTGTTTTTGTTGTTTTTTTACCACATGATAGAGAGATAGGTAAAAAAACAAACTTTAATTTCACATATACTAGCTGAATTACTTCTTTAAAAATCTATTGCTATAGATTCATTTGAGTGTTGTTATGTTAATACACTTAGGATGAATCCAATTAGTTTGATAAGTCATTCGATATTTAGACTAATAATTACATCTTACAAACAGATCCCATCAATCTGAATGTCCATGTTTCAGCTATTTCATATAATTTTTACTAGATCTACTTATCTTTGTCTAAACCAAACAGTATTCCGTTCATTATAACTGCTTAAAATACCCATTAAAGCCTGGCTGGTGTGGCTCAGTGATTGAGTGTCGACCCATGCACTAAGAGGTCATCAGTTTGATTCCCAGTCAGGACACATGCCCAGGTTGTAGTCCAAATCCCTAGTGCGGGGCATGCAGGAGGTGGCTAATCGATGTTCTCTCTCATCAATGTTTCTATCTCTCTCTCCCTCTCCCTTCCTCTCTCTCTAAAAATCAATAAAGAAAAAAAAATACCCACTAAGTATAGATTTAAATAAAATAATTAGCCAATTTTTGAAAACCCATAATGCACAGTGAATCATTCTCTGGGTATTTACTGAGTGCCTACGGTATATTCCATTGGGTACACCAGGAACCACAAGAGCTGGGAGGTTATGGCTCAATGAGGGAGATTTGGTATCTGAGGCAAAATGAGTAGATGGTCAATCGGATAAAAGAGTAGGCTTAAAAACAGTCTCTTTGCCACTGTTTACACTTATAATCAAAACCTCTCGTTTTAGCTGCGTCTATAATCATTGTTGAATATTCATCACAATGATCTACCTAGTGCCCCTGACCTTGTAAGACACATGATATGAATAGATCACTTTCATAGTAAAAGCCCCAACTCGATATTAAAATTATTATGCTTTGTGGTTGTTTGGAAGAAAATAGAGAATTTTCTATAATTCTCCCTTTATCATCCATATGTTACCTTTAATAAAGCCAGGAAAATTGTACAGAACAAGGGCTAGACACCTCCCCATTCCTGTCCCTGAGCCCCTCAACTAACATTTTAACTGATTATACCATCTCATGGCTTACCTCTCAGTTTTCTGATCACTCGTATGGGGATGGAGCTACGAAGGTACCATCAAGAAGTCTCTGCTCAATTAAAAAAAAAATCTCTAAAAATACCTCCAACATAAGCAGGCTAATATGACAACTAATATAGGATTCCAAAATTCCCCAGTTTTCTCAGATCTCACACCCACTAACCTCTTCATCGCTCACATTCCTCCAACCACATGGGTCTTCTAGTACTTCTCGAACACGCCAGGAACAAAAACTGTGCACATTTTTGCTTTTGATTTTGTTTTTAATCTGCTTGGAACGTATTCCCCAAAATATTTACATGGTTACATCTTTGCTAAAATATCACCACTTCAGTGAAACCTATCCTGGCTATTCGTTTCAAAATTGCATCAACCCCATCTCTGCACAAGTATCCTCTTTTCGTGCTCTATTCCTCTTCAGAGCACTTCTGAACAAATAGCGTAGCCCTTATATTACTTCTGATTTGATAGATTAATTTGATTTGTTTACCATCCCTACTTGCCCAAAGCAAACCCCAGAGGGTAGGGATTTTTTTGCTTATATTACTGCTAAACTCTGAAAGATTATATGGCACATACTAGGCAGTCAATAAATATTTGGAAGTAATGCCTGTCCCCCTAGGATTCCCTTGCATCCATACTATTCTTTCTTCGTTTGAGATTCAGGTCAACAAATGATATTTCTGTTGACACCAACTCATAAGTAAATTTATCTAATCACTAACCCACTCTCCAACCCACCCCCATTTATCATACTCAGGTCCAAGTCTGCCCAATCATCTGAGAATAAGATTATAATATTCTCATGCTCAAAATAAGGTTTCAACAGATATTATTCTTCATGTGCTATATTGATTGATTGATAGATTGATTGATCGATCGATTGATTGATCGTCAGTTTCTGGTCCCTTTCCTATTCTTAAACACACACATTGAAATTGAGATTCCATGAAAGCAGGCATTTAACTTGTTTTGTTCACCAATGAGTGTCCAGTGGAGAAAAGTGAAAACACGTGCTATATTTTAAGGGGCATAAAATGAATTAAAAATATAGGCTGATCTCTCTTGAATCTACAAAGAGGTATGGGTAGGCTCGGAGATGAGATCCAGGGACTGGATCTGCCATTTTCTGTAATCACTTTTCTGCACAAATGGTATGCTCTGAACAAGTTGACCTTTTCTGAACATAATCCATAATTTTCAGTCTGGTGATTTTGCTTATGCCATTCTGCTTTCCTGAGGAATTACAACCTGGCCTCATATTAGCGTATGACCGTATTTCACATGCTTGCTAATCATCCCTCTGACATAAATCCTTCTTTCATCACATCCTCATTTAGCATCACGGTGCTCTTTCCCTTATTAAAGCAGCAGTGTTTGAGTGACTCAATTTTTTGAAAAGGGAATGTAGGGGAGGTGTTGGTACAAAAGTATGGTAATAGCAAAGAGAAAGTGTGTCTTAATCATTAACTAATCTTTTGTTGTTGCTGTTAATTTTTTTTCTTTATTGATTTTAGAGAGAGGAAGAGAGAGATAGAAAGAGGAAGAGAGAGATAGAAACATCCATGAGAGAGAACATTGATTGGCCGCCTCCTGCATGCCCCCCACTGGGGATTGGGCCCACAACCTGGGCATGTGCCCTGACTGGGAATTGAACAGGTGACCTCTTGGTGCATGGGTTGATGCTCAACCACTGAGCCACACTGGCTGGGCTCATTAACTAATCTTAATAAATTTACAGTCTGTCACTGCAGTCCAATGCCTGCATGTTTGTAAGATATACAAGCATTCCCTGACAATATTTTATCTGCCCGACTGACAGTGTCCAAAAAACACTGTCTGCAAATAAAGGGATTCATGGAAGAAACAGGAACAAGGTGGTGGCTTCTTCCAACACAGTGAAGTGTCAATTCCTGTTGGACCCGATGCCAGGGCTCATCTCTTGACATTGACAAACGATACCTTGACTTTACCATTGTAATTTCCCCCTGGACTCCCTGCACATTGTCAGGATGCCCCAAATGAAAAACTGTAACTTCTCTGGAAATCCGAATGTGTTGTCTAAAAAGACAACACAGTTTCACAGAAAGATAGGGACTCCAGAAATCTAGAGAGGGTTTCTGACTGACCCATTGCTGGAGATACGATTCCAGCTAACAGAATACTATGGTCCTTAATGCAGATGGCAAGAAAAGATGAAGAATTCAAAAGGCACAATATATGTAGCCACCCTTGATCCTACTCTGAGGGGTGTAACTAAATATACAGTGTAGGAAGATGGATAGGACTACTTTGAAAACAGATTACACTTACACTCATCTTACTTTGGTAGGAAGGTCCCATGGCTTAATCCATGGTTCCATTA
The DNA here is from genome assembly GCA_030848825.1 of Tadarida brasiliensis. Classification (NCBI taxonomy): domain Eukaryota; kingdom Metazoa; phylum Chordata; class Mammalia; order Chiroptera; family Molossidae; genus Tadarida; species Tadarida brasiliensis. The sequence continues at coordinate 229,980,722 of CM061257.1, read as the reverse complement.
TTATTCACAATTTTGTGTGTAATATGGAATGTTAAAGTATTTATACAAATATATATCTCCATCACTGTGTAGAAGCACAAAAATACAGGGCGGGGTAAACGTAGGATTACAGTTGTTTGTATGACAAATAATTTAATAAGTAATAAATGATATAAGAATAAACTCTGTGTTTCACATACTCACAACTGTAAACCTACTTTTCCCCATCCTTTGTTATACAACATACTTATCAGTGCGTCCACATCCATAAACATACCCGTGCACACGAAGCCTTAATACCACTTGTAAAAAACCTCTCATGGTTTGTAGTTTTGTGCTGTGGTTAGGTTTCTATACACACCAGCTTGTAATTTCTTGAGCAATAGGATGGTGTGTTTTACTCCTTTGTTTCTTCACTGAACTTTGCACAGGGCTGGAGATAGAAGATATTTCAATCAATTGCTGTTGGGTTAGTGAGAAAGTTGAGTAAACAGAAGAATAAAGCAAGGGAACCATGAAAGTCTTCGGAATCTGACATTCGCATCTGTTTTTCCATGTTTTTCTTGTGCCTTGTAGCTTTGTGCTGCATTCAGAAGGGGTCCGTGAAGGATTTTCAGACTCTGCCTTTCCTTTCTAATTACATCTCTTCTTTTTCATTTGAAGTAGAGACATGTAACTCTATGAATGAACACCATGACAAAGCATGAAGAAAACAGACATCTCAGGAGATAAATTCAGAGAAAATAAAATTTGTATCACAAATATTTGCAGAATGCAACAGCCACGTGGACAAACCAATATTTTTCAAGTTCAGTGCAGGGGTCCCCAGGCTGTTGATCATACAATAAAATCCTCTACCCCAGAGGAACAAGGCTATATATTATACACATATGTAATACCCTCAAAGGGCTTCAGCCAAGTGACACTTCTAATATAAGCCACAGGCAACATCTAGCAATGTGCGTGGAATTGCTTTGTGTCTAGAATTTCAGGAAAATCAAATGAGTTAGCATTCTTTGGCCATAGAAATCTCATCAGTTTTGCTTTTTACTATTTCCCCACTCCATTTTTCAATTAAATACAATTCAAGGCTGAACTAAAGTGGCCAGCGGTTATTCAGGACTTAGAAATTTCTTTAATACCCTTGGGAGATACATGGACCCAGAAAAACGTGACCCCGTCTAGTATAGTGAGAGGCATCTTCTCCTACTTTTTCTTTTCAGTTCTTTATTTGCCATCATAAACAGTTTTGCTCTGAAGCAACAAATCTAAACAGAGGATAGAAATGATTCTAAGAGAATAAAACTGAATTAACTTCCTTGCAAGGTTAGTTCTTCAAGATTGTCATTTGCATGTAGATAGCATTGTGGGGAGGAGTCCTTGGAGACATCTCTCATTCTAAAACGCACCCACGGGCAACTGGTGCAGTAAGAGGTATCTTCTAAGTGCCATGCTCACAGCCCAGCTGTAGGGACTAGACGTCAGTTGCTTTCTTAGCATGCTTTTAAAATGAAAAGGACATTGACCATTTAGCTTTGGTCTATCATTTCCATTTTACAAAAGGGTGGAGATTGAAGGGCTGTAAAACCGAATAAGAGTAAAATCATTCCACGAGTTTATTTTTGGCTTTAAAAGAAAACAGATTTTAGTTTTATTTAAACCTTTCAATGCCATCCCAGAGATCCACTCAAGAGGGGTTTTATGTCCATGTAAATGTTAGAAAATTAAAATTTAAAAATAATAAAATGAAAGTCTGACTACACTGGGAAAGACCTGAGTGTTTTTATTGACCAAACTAAATGAAATGCAAAAAGTCAGCACCACGAAGGCGCAGAAGCAAATTGCATTATTAGATTCTGTTCGGTTCTGAGGAACCCAGACTGCTGTTGGAATCACAGTGAGAAGATTAAACCATGTTTCTACAAGAACCTGACCCCAGCATCCTTTTCTAAAGTCATGAAACACAAAACTTTCTATAACCCTGAAAGATTTGCAAACAGACAGAAAAGTGCAATAAAATGATGAATTGTGTTTTGAGCTGTTTAGAAATTAAGTATTCTTCAACATGTTAGTAAGTTTAACATTTATAGCTACATTTGCTTTTTGTATAGATGTAGTCTGTAATCAACAGAACTATTTAGGGAACATTAACTCTTATCTAATGGTTGAAAAATCAAAATATATTTTTAGTTGGTTTCAGCACATGCATGGAAAGGATGATCAAAGATCTTTTTGTTTGTCTGTTTGTTTGTTTAAGCAAAGTTAACGGAATCTACAGGAATAAAATACAGTATTCAAAATGCAGTCAATTTTCAGTGACATGCATTAAGATAATATACCATTTATAAAACAGTTTAACCTCATTTTCCTGTTGCCTAGCCAGGCTGTGCTTAGGAAGTAAAAACAGTTTAATACAAGGCCAAGCAAAATATAATTAAGAAGTTAAATCAGCTGAAAAATACATTTAAAACCAAACATAAACAAATATTTCTGCAATGGATATTGACAATTTGAGACTATGCTGTTACCACTCCCCTTCCTTAGCACAGACTTAAAATTTGACCCTACAATATTGTCTTCGATGAGTAAAAACATTGCATTATACTTCTTCCAATGTTCTTTGGCAACCAGATGTCAGTTTCAGTCTATTTCTTCAAAACCGATGGAATTCTTCTAGCTCATTCCTTGTGATGCCCTGTGTCCTTCAAGAATGAGGCGTGGTCCACTAAGTTCTTGCTTTGCTTTGCGCCACACTGAACCATGTGTGCAGTTCAGCCTGGCCCTTTGATTTCCCTCAAAAGCAAGACATGCATGCATTTAACAGCCCTGTTTAAGGGTTATGGCCATAGTAAAGTTTGTAATCACAAAACCCAAACAAATTAGAATTAAATAAGAGCTATCTTCATTCTTGTTTTAAAAAACCTGTTTCGATATTATTTTATTTCTTTAAAAAAATGTATTTATTTTTATTGTTGACAGTATTACAATGTCCCCTAATTGTCCCCCTCGGCCCTCCTCCACCCAGCCCTCACCACACTCCAGGGCTTCACCACACTGTTGCATGTTCCATGGGCTATGCATACATGCACAGATGTTCTTTGGTTATTCTGATAAACGGCTTTGGCCACCTATCCAAACTGCTTGGCCTCCTCTCTTCAGATTCCTTTTCTGTCCTAGAATCCCAGACGGTGAGGTTCAGTTGGTTGGAGCGTGGACCCATGCACTGAAAGGTCATAGGTTCAATTCCCAGCCAGGACACATACACGTGTTACATGTTTAATCCCTGGTCGATGTTTCTCCCTTTTCTCTTCTTTTTACTATGCCTAGTTACTCGGCTTTCTATTGCTTAGGCTTCTGGGTCTGTCTTTATCTTTCCAATATGCTTCCAATAAAACTGGCTTTTTATTCTGATGATTTAACAGTACTGAAGAAATAGAAGACAGAAGAGTTAGCCTTTATTCTACTCACCAATCTCTTTGCATGAAATAATATAAAATTATTTTCCAATACAAGAAATTTGTCACTTCCTCCCCTCCCCTTAAAAGGCAGAAAATGTCACAGGAAATTTTAAATAAGAACTAATTGCATTCTGTTACACATATTCCAAAAGGACACTTGAAATTTGTAGGATCAGATGCTGTCTATAAAGATGGTTAAAATAAATTGATGGATGGCATACAGGGCATGAGAAATACTCTGGACCATACCTTTCTATCCCATGGATTCATTATTCCCTTTCCCACAAAGGGTCCTATGTGTGATTAACAATCCCCGGTGCTAACTTACTCCAACTTGTCCTAAACTGCCCAGCATGGGTATCACTTCTTGCAGGGAACTGTTCTTTTTTGTTTTGTTTTGTTTTACCAAGTCTCGGTTAGCTGTTTTCCTTCTATGCTTCCGTATTCCGTGCATATTTCTTTCGTGACATTTGTCATAACTTATATTAATTACCCTGTTTATTTATTGTTTTCCCTTCTTGAAATTGGATGTTGCCTGGCACATAATGGATACTCAAAGCAGTTGTTGCATGAATGAGTGAATAAATAAAGATATCAAAGAAGAATGTCGGGATGATATAATTAAGCATGTAATTTATAAAATAACTAAGAATAAAACTCACATTAACCATTATTCTTCATCTATCATAGGACTTCACATAACCATTGGTTATTTCATTAGAGAGTTTGTCTAGTCCTTCTGTTTTTCAAAAAATCTCTCACTCCTTCAACCATTGAGTTCAGAAGTGGACAGAGAATGGAAAATGTACTTGTTTGTTTTAACTACCATGTCCATATCAAGTAATGTCAACCAGTTTCATCTCTACATAACATCTTTACATGCTAAATAACTGAAAATCTTGTCTATCTTGATAATAAGGTCTTTAAGAGGCTATTAAATTGCTATACAAGGGTATTTTTAAGTAAGTTTCTGAAAAATATTCATTTACAGAAACTTAATGGTCAAGACCATCTGAAATATGTCCAAAAAATACAAGGAAAAAAGTATATAATTGAGAAAAACATTGCAGTGATATAGTAAGTCCTGCCAAGTTTCCCATTTATAGCACCAGGTGAAATGTTCCCTGGGGCATCACTTGGCATGAAAGAAATCAAACCAGAAGGGAAGCTAAACATTCAAATCGGTTCGTGGGTTTTATAAGTTAGAGAAATAAATTAAAAGAGATATGGAAAATTGTAATTTTTCGTATTTAAATCAAACTCCTATTATTTCAAGGAGTTTATTTTGATACAAGACATGAATCCAGTCTGTTTTCTGACATCATGAGACTGCACAGTCCAATGTATTGGGTGAAAATAAAACCAGAAACTTGAATGGTTTGGATTTTGAGACCACCATGACTTAGGAACTGCAAAGGCATACTGGAAAATCAACAAAAGCTTTCCAAAATATCCGTGCAACGTAATTAATGTTTGGGAAAGCAATAAAATAAAAGACACTTCTTATAAATGCACACCTTTATGCTATTGACTTAGATGTTATTTCAAACCGAAGGCAAAATTAAACATGAACTAGGAAATTATTTGAAGACCCTGTCTCAGTTTGGAACTAAAATCACAATTCTAGCTGTCAAAAGTAAAGGCAACACAAGTACTCTGACAATACTGCCATCTATCCAATTCATTGAAAGTAGCAAGAGTGACATCTGTTTTCTTGAGATTTCTGGCACTGTTTTCTATGCTTTAGAGTTTCAACATTTACATAAAGTATTTTCATTTATTTTACTTTTCAGGTTTCCCAACACTCTATGGAATTCCCCATCTCCCTTGCATATCATGCTAGCATCCTTGTTATAATTTTGAATTCACCTAACTATTTTGATTCCGTGACAGGATTCTCTCAACTTGTTCCAACTTGTAGTACCTTTAATTTCATTCCCTTTCTCCCGGTTTCTGAAGCAGTTATCATGAGGACAATAAGAGTGCTATAAAATGTTAAATATATACAGTGTTGCTTTCAATGGTATTGGTAAAATTCTTGAAATGATATAGGGGATATATTGGCAAGTTAAACGTGTGTATAAATACTGTATTGGGAGCAGTGGCTAAGTATCAAATGGCAAGATCACAAAATCCAAAAATTGTGTCACAGCCCAATTCCATCACTGAATTTGTTGAGTGACATACAATGGACGCACATGCTTTGCCTCAATTTCCTCCCTACCATCTGGTTTAATATGAAAGGCCCATCAGTCTATTTTTTTATTACTAGCTGTGTAGAAGGAGACAATACAGCCTCCTTTTGAGCTGCTATACGCTTCAGGACACATGGATGACGGTTCTTACGTAAGTATCAAATGCTCTTTCCAAACGTTAGTTCCACTTGACTCCCTTGTGCAGGGACCAAGAGCAGCAGCAGGACTAACACCTGCCAGCTGAGAATTTGAGGAATTCTGATTCGGAAACGTCACAAATGTTCAACTCATCAAAATAACGACAACATACCTTTGTGTTTCAAGTTGCAGAGAATGGAGGGGTTGCTTTTATTCCTCCCCTGTGTGTTGTCTCCTAGCTCTCGTCTTCTGCAGGATTCAGTACTAGACTGGAGGAGAGGAAGAAAGCAAACTCCAGATGTGGAAATCTAAAGAGATCTATTTTTCAGATTACTTTTCCACCTTTGTGTACACTCTGAGAATAAAAAACTAAAAAAGTTCATCACAGCTAGAATTTGATCTCAGGCCTGAAATTAGGACTAGATACAAAGGGATGAGAAGGACATGCTTCCTCTTTAGTGGAAACTACCTCCAGACCCTGTACTAAGCTTTGCCTTCTACTCTGTTAGTCAAAACTCATGAAACCATAACAAACAAGGTAGGTAAATGTATTCTCACTTTGAGTGTTGCCACGTCACATGGCCAGTGTCAAAGCAGGGTTAGGGACTCAGAGGTCTTTCTCATTAGTAAAGACATTTTTTGCTCCAGTGTCCCATATTTCCATATCCGGTAAGGCTTTCATGTCTGTATTAAGCTTGTATTCATCATTCATGTAAATCATGTTTTTCTTAGTTCATGGATCAAGCAATATTCTACTTAGATGCTTGGATAAACAATAAATATAGAGCCCTGTCTTCAACAAGCTTATATGCCAGTAGGAAAAGTAACTACACACATTAAAAAATAAATAAGATTGTATGGCATGCCTTCCTCCCATTTCAACATCTGTGATCTTAGAATGCCTTCTTTCATTATGGTAAGCCAGGTGGCAATGGTAACCTGTGGTCATTGCTTATGCCTGGGTGAACTTGACTGTCACATCTGATGGCATCGGAGGATAACCTTAGTCCACTGACACGTCAGTCCGTGAACCATTCAAAGACCACTTAAAGATGGAATATGAGTTCTGGTTGGTATATTAAAATCTGTTGGCAACTTTTGGTAGGATTTTAAAAACACAGTCATCAAAACAGTATTTATGCCTTAAAAAAAAAAAAAAAGCAAACCCAGAGACAAGGGTAGAACTTTTTTTAAAGAAAAATAACATGGTATGATCACACAAAAGGAGGATTTTATTTGGAAAATGATATTTATTTTACTTATAAAATATCAAGTTGATAGGTTTTTAAAATAAATACTTAAATATAACAATATAATTGAATGGGTGATGTTTTAGTATATGCAAAATAATAAAAGGTCTTCTAATTGAATGTATTATAGATTCAGTGAAATATATACAAGTATTTCAGTTGGTCATAACCACTATGATGATGACAAAACAGGTCACTTGGATAGTGGCAAGGACGATGTGTGTCAGGGAGGGGAGTCATTTCAGCTGAATAGACTACAGTAAGTACTAGAATCAGAGAAACTTCCCTGAAACTCCAGAGACCCAACCTGAACCTAAATCAGGGGGGCTACACCCTGCCAGTGACTGCATTTGTGTCATGTTTGAAACCCTAGCTGCCTTGACTCATCTCCTCCTTGTAGCTCATATTTCCTGGTGAATTTGCAAGTGTTAAAATCCAGGATTTGCTCACAGACAGTGAGAGGTATGTTTTCACCAGGGGGAAAAAATGTTACCCATGAACAACAACTATAACTACTCAGTAATAAATCAATTCCTGATTTGTCCTGCCCTAGAAATCATAGACACAAAAAGTCTGAGAAATCAAAGCACAAGGGCTGTCTTCCCAAAGCTGCCTGGTGCCTGACAGCTTTGCCTTGTTTTCTCCCACATAAAGCATATTTTATTTGCATTAACTTCTTGAAGAACAAGTTTTTTTTTAATCCTCAGTTTAGTGTTCTGCACATAAAAACAGTTCTGAAACTATTATTTACAGATTTTTCAAGGGTTTTTCTGTCTCTATATGAAAGGGAATTCTTTAAAATAACCAGTCAAACCAGTTCTTACCCAACTTCTTCCTTTGCACATTGCTTTTAGCACTTAGGAAAAGTATTATAACATAGAGAAAAAAGTATGGATTCTGAGTAGAAACCCAGATCTGACTACCCCATGCTAGGAATCGTGGTCAACTTTAAAGGCACCATCGGTATTACCGAAAATCATCAATACTGTCCTTTGGCAATAACAGAGATGCAAATGTGGATTTTATTAGTATTTCCTGCTTTTGAACAAAGGCCCCAGTTTCTTATCTTGTACTAGAACTCTCAAATTATGTAACTGGCTTTGGTTATTTTTAACAAATGGATAAATAAATAGATATTTGTAAACTTGTTAGTTTAACTTCTGGTATATAGCAAGGATGTGCTGAGGCCAGTTTATACTAGCTTGTGGAGCTGATAAGTGAGTCTCTTCACAGCCGCTCAGTGAGCTCACCTTGGTAGCTTGCAGTCGGTCATCACGGGTGTATTTGCAGCACAGAAATTGGCAAATGCTACCTATTAGGTCTTTTCCTTTCTTTTCTTGGAGAGCTTGATGCTAAATACTTCCCAGCGCACAACTGGATATAACACACATAAACAAAAGTTCTTTGGCATCTTCAATAATTTTTAAGAATGTGAAAGTGTCCTGAGAGTAAAATGTATGAGGATCACAGTTTTATATAATGCATTTTTTAATTGTGACAGAGACATATAACAGTCACCTACAAATCCCTTCAAATTCTCAGATGTAGTGTTTCAGAGTCAAATAGAAAAACTAAAATGTCCTTTCATTTTAGTTTGTAATCCTCAATATATGCCCTTGTTTACTCCCTAGCACACATATGTGTGCACACGCATGTACATGTGCACACACATGCCCACACATGCATGTGTGCACGTGTTTCTTTCTAAAAATGCCCTTACCAGCCAGTAAGTCAGCCTACCTTCACTGCAAGAGAGAGGTGGGTGAGATGGGGAAAATTGGCCCTATATTAGGCAAAAGTTTCCTTACAGAGGGACACTCAGGTAAATAGGTAGTGATCCGCATCTTTTCAGCCCTTAGCACCTGTGCCATTCAGGTAACTACCTCCCGAGTGAATGGCAGGGCATAAACGCACGCACTTGAGCGCGATGCAAGAACAGTTTTGTCAAAGCTTTACAATGAGTGTCTAAACATAATTACTTCCTTTGCTGCTCACTATAATAATATTAATCACAGACTCTTTTCACTTTTACAGCTTTGCTTTGAAATTAATTACCAAAGCCAGTGCCATTCCTGATAAAAAATGGAGGCCCTGCGTGTTTTCATTAAGGTGCCTAAACCATAGAGATGATGTCAGAACCTCACAAAGTCCCCTCTACATATGCATCAGTAAAACGTAAAAATCTGGGTAATCCGTACACCTTTAAAACAGGAGATGAAAATTGGGGCAAATGTACCATGGTTTGCAATTGCTTTCAATTACCATTAAACCTTTCGGAGAACGATTTGCATAATGTTTCATAAACATGTAGGCAGATTAACCTTTTTTAGTTAATTTATTCATTAGCCGTAAAAATTCAAAGCGCCTCTCATGAGAAAATAATGTCTTGCTGTTAAATTGGGACATACTCGCCTAAGTTCACACTGTCAGAGTACAAAAAAAGGGGAGAGGAAAAAAAACTTTGCCTGTTATCAGAGTGTTGATTAAATTGCCGGTTTGTGAACAATTAGTGGTATTACTGGAAGATTAGGTGAAGTATTAATTAGAGTGAGGCCACATTGCTTCTGAGGGGTAAAGATACCTCCTACGACTGCGCAGAAGGTAACACAGGCCTGCATATGGGGCACTGAGGCCGGGCCAGGTCCCCTCACCTGCAGGCATTAGACAGACACTGCAGGACCCCAGCTCCGGGCTTGAGTCAGGGCATAGAAACACAGATGTACACTATTTGCAAAATTTTTTTTTTTTTTTTGCTCATTATGCCTCAGGGATCAGAGAAGTATTTTATACACTTTGACTAATGAGAAATCATAAAACAGCCCTGAAATCAGTTAAACCCTGAATGGAAGCTAGACCAAGCATATACAGGGTGGGTCAAAAGTTGTGAGTCTGCAAAACACAGAACTCACTCTTGCATTGATATTTATTAATTATAGTGTCATTTTCCATATGAACAACGGTAAACCTACTTTTGCCAACCCTGTATGTGTTTGAAGAAGGCTCTAAGAGGCCAGTGGGAGTTCTCAGGGTTATGGACCAAAACAGATAAAGAAATGCCCATTTGGCATGAGGAGTCTCTGACTAATCCATGGACCACATAAAGTGGAAGTAGGACAGAGCAGGATGCCTGTGCCCCCTGCACGGGGAATAGAGGGAGGGGCGTCTCACAGGTGAGAGCTGGATAGGGGATTCTGGCCCCAGAGAAACAGGGGCCTGCTGATCCCCAGAGGAACTTGTATTTAAAACAGAAAAGTCAGTCTGGTCTATAATCGTTGACCAAAATAATCAATCATATTAACATATAAACAACAACAGCCTGAAGCCGGGCTCTCTCTGCTGGTTCATGACGCCCTCTGCACTCGTGGTTTTTCCTTGTTATACTGTTCTTCCTTCCCTGCCTCTCTCTCTCTTTCTTTCACAGGCATTTATTGCAGATCTATAATGAGAGTGGCTTGCATGTCAAGCAGAATTTGCCTGACCCTTCAAACCTTCCGTTTGCACAGAAAGCAAAGTAGCTCTCATGTTATTGCCCAAGTTAGAAATCTGTTTGATCGTTACGAACCTGATGTTTGTATTCTGTTCAGAGAACATCCTACTTCCTTGTATTGCAACACAGCAAACTCCCTGACGAGAGCTTAGGTTCCTGAAAGACTGATTTCCTGTGTTATTCAGATGTCTATCACCGTATTTTACACGTGTACTCGTATATGCTTGTCGTATAAATTTCAGAAAACCGAATGGGCTCAAAATGTATATACCTGGTGTTTGTTGAGAGAAGAAAATAAACTTCAGGAAAAAAATATTGATTTTAAATAAATCTTTCACTGTATCCAGCTAAAGTCAAATAATAACGGTGCTGGGCTGCCTCAGTAAGTTCTTCAGATAATGTCTGACTTATTTGGTTATGGCAGCTAATAAATTGATGCTTGTAAATGTATGTTTGCTTGCTGCAAAAACATGAATAGTCACTGAAGGTAAAATTGAAGTAGGGTAGGCATAGAAGAAAAATGTTCCATCAATTGAAGTGCTTTGAAAAGCAATTGATGGCAAAGTTATTCTGAAACGTGAAGGTAAAGAAAGATACAAAGTTGAGCAATTTTTTTATAGGTATGTTTTGTGAGCCAATAAACCCATAGTAAAACATATTACATTCTAGGTTACAAACAAAAATACTTTCATGTACCTTAGATGTTTCTGTTTCCTACAAGCTAACTTGTATAAGCTGAATTATTTTTTTTAAATATGTTTTAATTGATTTTTTAGAGGGAGAGGAAGGGAGAGAGAGATAGAAACATCCATGAGAGAGAAACATCGATTGGCTGCCTCCTGCACGCCCCCCACTGGGGATCAAGCCCAAAACTTGGGCATATGTCCTGACCAGAAATCAAACCGGGACTTCTCAGTCCTTGGGACGACTCTCAACCCACTGAGACACACTGGGTGGGCTGAATTCTTATTTATTTGTTTATTTTTTAATGTAATTGTCTGAACATTGTGTTCTTGCATATAGTTACAGCATAACCATTTGTGTTATGCCAGTTTGGCAAGTGGAACCCATTAAATGCGCTCTCCAAATAACAGATCAGTGTGTTCCAAAATCTGAGATTCTCACTACTGTTTCTCAGGTTTTCTTTAAAAGGTGCTTTGAGCTGTGCCAATCCAAGTGTTACTGTTTCGGTTACATGCTTGACTGTCTTGGGAGAAATACATTTCATCAATAATGGGTTAAATGACAGTGACTTCCAGTTGATTTGCTAGAGAGAAGCACCAGTAAAGTGGTTGTAATCGAAAGGCAGCAAACCACATAAAACTTAGTACATACCTTTATGAGAAACATCATAATCCCTTTACAAACCTACTCTAAGTGTCCCCATTAGCATACAACCTTTAGGCTACATTTGAAGAAATTAGGCAAGTTTTAAGGATGAAAGAGTAATTTACTTTCCAGAGCAAGTATAACAAAGTGGTGACATTTAAGGGGATAAGTGCTTTTGAGATCAAAGACAATTTCATGCCTTAAAGACTATACAGTGAAAGTTGTGATAGTGCATTTTAAGATAGTTAAAATGTAGTATCAGATGTATTTACTCAAAAACTATCTTAAGCAAAAGGTGTTTTGAAATGATGAGGGAAAATAAAAAGGAAAACCTTAGACACTTGCCTTCAATGGTATACAGTGGGTTTAACGGATAGATGATAGATAGATTAGATAGATAGATAGATGATAGATAGATAGATGATAGATAGATAGATAGACTATTTACTAATACACATACAAATAAAATAATTTTATTGAGATTTGGAGCAAAAACAAAGAAAATACACAACTCCAAACTGAGTAGCTTCAGATTTGTTTTTGCATGAATGAAGGAAAGCGCTTATTCTTTCTTTTTTTTTTTTATCATCATCCAAGGACATTTTTTTTTTTTTTTTGCATTTATCTTCAGATAGAGTGAGAGGGAGAGAGGGGGGAAGAGAGAGAGAGAAACATCGACGTGAGAGAGACACATCAAGTGGTTGCCACCCACACAACCCTTGGGGTCTGGGGACAAATTGCAACCTAGGCACGTGCCCTTAGTAGGAACCGAACCTGGGTCTCTCTGGTTTGCAGGCTGATGCTCTAACCACTGAACCAAACCAGCCAAAGCGCTTATTCTTGTAGCTCTGAATTTGAAGTTATGACACTGAAAACAATCCTTGATTACTTGACTATAAAAACAGTTGTTAGATCTTAGTTCTAGTGCTGGTTCTGAGATTCCAGAATAACCATAAGCAACAAATTAAAAATTGATTTGCCTTATTGTCTGCATTTTTGGAGATTAGATATATTTAAAACAACTCCAAGCCCTAAAATTTTGTTTCATATTGAAATACAAAGATATTTGCAACTCTTATGATTAAAAATAAATTGCAAATTGTATTCACTGAAAAAGACTTAATGGGATAAAGTCAAATTTGAACAGAAACCTCAAGTACATTAATTGTTTCTCACCAGAAGGAGGTGATTTTTATTTGTTACAATGCATCAACCATCTCTGTTGCTTTTCCTCCCCCTCTATTTTATAGCAAAACTTTGTCATAATCTTCAATTCATCACCTCCAACACTCTCAATAATATTCAATTAAACTTTATCCTCATATTTTTTGCTTACGTTCACTTGCATCAAAGTCATTAATGGCATCCAAATTATTCATTTCTATAGTCAGTTCCTAACTCTTAATCTATCAGCAGTATTTAACACAATTTATCATCTACTCTTTTTTTGAAAATTGATTTTAGAGAAAGGAACAGAGAGAGGGAGAGAGAGAGAGAAAGATTTATGTGAGGGAGAAACATAGATTGGTGCTTCCAGTAAGCGCCCCAACTGGGGATCGAACTTGCAACCTGGGTATGTACCCCGACCGGCATTCAAACCCACCACCTTCTGGTATATGGTAAGATGCTCCAACTGACTGAGCCACACAATCCAGGGCTCATTTCTCCTTTCTAAATTGTTTTCTCCACTCAACTTTCTTGCTGTATACATGTTGCCATGACTCAGACCTCTGTTCTTAGAACTTAGCCTTTGCTGTTGTTGTTGTTAATCCTCACTCGAGCATATTTTTCCATTGATTTTTAGACGGAGTGGAAAGGAGAGAGAGAGGAACATCTATGTGAGAGAGACACATCGATTGGTTGCCTCCTGCACGACCCCAACCAGGGCCTGGGATTGAACCTGCAACCCTGGTACGTGCCCTTGACCAGGAATCAAACCCGCCACCTGTCGGTCCACAGGCCAAAGCTCTAACCACTAAGTCAAACCTACCAGAGTAAGTTTAGCCCTTTTGTACTGACTTCCTGGGTGGTCTCATATGTCTCATGGCTTTGAATGCCATCATATCCTGATGACTTTTGAATATCTATCTTTGGATCTTACTTTTTCTTTGAACACTGGACATCTCCATTTGAACATCCAGTTGCCACTCAAATCCACCAAATCCTGCACACAATTCTTGACTTCCTCTTCCACCTTGGCACTTCCGTCTGTGTTGCCTATCTCAGCAAAGCTCCTCAGACCCAGAACCTTGAGGGTATCTTTGACCCACTCCCTTCTTTCATATCCATGTTCAACAACTAGCAAATCCTATTGGGCAAAACTCCAAAATATACTTTATATCTGGATGCTTATTACCCTCTCCTCTGCAACAATCCTAATTTGAACTATGGTGGTCTCACATGTGGTTGTTGCAGTAGCCTCCTAACTGGTCTCCCTGCTTCTGCCTTTGCCCCCGTTGGTCTATTCTCCACACTGCAGTAGAGTGATCATGCTACTTCTCTGCTTTCAGCCATTCATTTGTTGCTTATTACACTTAGCATGTCTTATTATTCGAAAAGAAAGTTTGGCTCAAGGAATACGCCTGTTACAGATGTATCTTGGTCCCAGTGTAGGGATACATCAGGATGAACTTACCCTTTGTATTACCACACATTATCATTTTTCTATTCCTTACTGTACTCGGCAGCTGCTCATCCTTTCACTATCCTTACATTTACTTTGCATCCGAGGCTTCCCACCACAGTTTTTCCTTGGGTTTCCCTAAAGATTACTTCCACAGGCACTGCAGATTATTTGTTTTATCATCACCATCTGTAAACTCCCAGGAGAGCAAAGCCGGGAGGAAAGTGCATTAGGAAGCACTGTCAATTACTTGACAATTCAGTGGTCAAAATAACATCGCTGAACTCCTAAAGATAAAGGTCAATGCTATGATGTTCCCATGTTAATAAGAAATAACAAATGCTACATATTTGTGTGGCTGAAAGAACTGTCTGGGAATCTCAGCATTGCTAGTGAACGGAATAATGAAAATTTGGATATTAAGGTTAACTGTCCCACGACTTAGAGGCTGTAGACCTTGGACAATAGTTCAGCCTTTCTTTAAAAACCTGGTGGAGTAGAAAAAACAATGTATCATAGAGGGTGAGTAAATGTTGGCCACTTTGTGTTATCCAATTTTTAATACGTAATTATCTTAAGATGCTGGCTTACTAATTGAACATAATGTATATAGAAGCAGGAAAAATAATTCTCTCTTGCAGAGTATCTTTTCCCCAAACATTTACGTCAGTACAACATTGTCTTCAGCTGAGGCACTGGGTCACATTTAAGTCCCTACACCTCTTTATTTGATTATATTTTTTATCCCCAAGTAAAGAGCTCAGATAATCATCATGTTTTTGCATGATAAAATCTTCTGTAGCCCTTCATTTCAAAGGAGGAAGCAAGACAGTGAACTAACATTTATAGCCCATCTATTATGTATTCAGCAATTCACTGAGAAAACTAAGTGGGTTATTTTCTTTAACCCTCACAGCAATAAAAGAGAAAATTACGGCCTCCACTTCGCGGGGAAGAAACTGAGTCCAAGAAAGAAGAACCGACTTACGGAGTCTAATACCACTGCTGAGACACAGAGCAGGCCATCGGGCCACAGTGGCCGAGGTTTGCCCCGTTGCATGAAGGCAGCCTTCCCACAAGAGAAAAGGAGCATCATCGTATCATTTCAAAGGTCTTTTGCTCTGGTGGACACCAACTTACAGTCGGGGTTCAAAGAGAGTTGGTTCACGTTTATATTAACCTACAAGACTTGGGTGATAAAAAAATGGAACATGAGTGCTTCTTTGATACCAAACCATTAACCATATCAGTTCAATTCCATAAAAAGAATCCAAGAAGGAGAAATGGAAAGTTCTTTTTTTTTTTCTCCACTGAACAGAAAACTAGGAATATTATTTTATTTCAGAAAAATCCACAGTTATATCTTATTTTAAGAGAATTCAATATACAAAAATCTAGTTTTTAAAAGTTGATTGAATTGCCTCACTTGACTCTGATTCACTGCAGTGTTGTGAGGGGTGTGTGTGTGTGTACATGTTCCTCCAAAGCTTTTAAACTATTTCTATTAACCTCGTAACTATTCTATTGAGAAATTTCAATTAACACAACATTTTAGCAACGTAGTCCTTAAAAAGAACATGACATATTATGTCAATTACTATTCTAAGGCTTTATGCCAAAATTATATTCTAACATTAAAAGATCTATATCTACATTAATTTCATGCATACTAAATACAAAATACATTGTACTCATTGGCCAATGAACACTGTTGATTGTTACATGGTAGAAACTCCTCTTACTGCCACAACTTGCCTCATTTTAACTCATAATCATTAGAAGAACTTTAATCTGCCCCTGGGAATAGGGTTCATTCATCATCTTTCTAGGTTTGCTCGAAGGCCGAGAAACAGGGGGATGTCCTAGATGACCTTTAAAGATCCCTTCTAGTCCTGTGACTCTGAAATAAATTAAAGTTTTATGACCACATTATGCATAAGCATCAGTGGATCTGGAAGACAATGAGGATGAAGTCTGTGCTCAGACTCTCCCTCCTAGTATTTATGCTTCCTGTTCATTTCATGCATAACTAATTTCATATAGCAATTGGTAATCGCATCTTGGTAATGACACCACAGGCATCACAAAACAATTGCAATCATGGCTGCAATTCATTGTAACTACCACTAAATGCCAGCACTGCGGCTGAAATGCCTCCCTGACCCCTCTAAGAGTAAAGGTTGAGAAGAACAAAATATAGCCTTGAAACGGTCACCTTCACTAACTAGCTTTCAGTTCTTCATCGTGTGGGTTCCTACATCTATGGCATTTTCAAGGACATCATAATTTACTGAGACGATGAGGCTTGGAACTTAACCCTTCTTTCCAAAACCAAAAAGACACATTCCTTACTCATACCACTCCACCATGTTTGTTTAAATGTTAGTTTTTAAAGATGTGCTGATGTTTATGCATAATGTGGTCATAAATGAAAGGATATGTATTTTTCTGTCATGTGTTCCATTGAACCAACAAAAACAAAGGCAAGGATAAGAAGAGATTATCAAGACAAGTTAAGATAGCAAAATCAGCGCTTTTTCTCTTCCTGGAATTTAAAGATAGCATCTACCAGACATCACTTGCAAGTTTATTTGGCATAATACGAAAATAAATAATGCCTTTTTATTCTCACAAAATACGTTCAGTTTTATTATTTTATCTAGTACTCCTAAAAACCCTGTGAAGTCCATGAAGCCAATATTTATTATTTCAAAATCACAAAGGATCCGAGGCCCAAAGATCTAAGCTCTGTTTTTATTGTCATCAGACTCATCCCCCATGACTCTGAAGTTGACTAACATCTCTTACATCGTGTATAGCCATCCAGAACCCAAGCTCTGTCGGCCAGGGGAGCAAGCCTGAACTACAGTTGCCGGGACACTGAGCCTGGCCCTTCCGTCCTCCTGACTGATGGGAGTGGTCGTGACCACAGGCTCAGTTGTCCTCTACCTCCTCTGTGACTGCACAAAGTACATTATAAGAGTAAAGAGTGGTCATTCTTTGTGATTCTTTCTTCTTTTTATTAGCTAAGAGTAAAGGCATGGGCTCTCGTTAGGCCACAATTTCGTGCTTTGGATAGCTTCAAGAACAAGAAGTTACTGCTCTAGCTGTTTAATTTTGAAACACGGGGGGGCTTTGAGGTGAGGAGGTAGAGTTTATCCTAAGCAATGCTTTCCTAGTCATCATGAAAGAACAGACCCGTCGACTTCATCACATAACACTAATATCACTCATTTTTAAACCGTACCCATTCACATTTGATTGAACAGGGCTACATTTCAGGTAATTCATTCATGAGCCTATGAGCGAACTTGGTCAAGGTTAAATCTCCCCAATCATTAAATGATATATTTTACTCTAAAAATAGCAACCATTATCATTTGTGGATAATTATGTCTGAATGATTGTTTCACGGTCATTCGTTATTTGTCTGAATGATGATGGTTCACTGTCTCCCAGACATACCTAATCCACATTTTTAAAAATCAGAAATGTATCATTTTTACTAACTTCAAATGTTTCAGAGTATCTGTTTTGTGTTAAATAATAATGACTTTGTAGATCAATGAATAAATGTACCTGTTAATAAGCTCACAGGAACAATGCCAGTGTCCCTGACAGTCTCAGAGGACCTGGGCCACGTGAAGTGAGCAACTTACTACCGACCACTTTTAACCAGTTGTCAGCAAAAACCTTTCTTCACAGGTCCTACAGAATAAGGCTCAAAAAAGAAAGGAGGGAATTGTGATTTTAGAGATAAATAAGCCAGATCCTTCAGACCCACGTAATTTTCTTTAATATGGGGGTAGGAGGGGAAAACATTGACCACATTAAAAAAAAAAGACACTAGACCTGGCTGTTTGACTCAACATTTAGAGCACTGGCCTGCAAACCAGAGTCGAGGGTTTGATTCCTGGTGAAGGGCAGAATACCTCGGTTGCAGGTTCAATTCCTGGCCCCAGTTGGGGTCATGTGGGAGGCAGCCAACTGATGTGTCTCTCTCACATTGATAGTTCTCTCTCTCTCTCTTCCTCCCTCCCTCCTGCTCTATCTAAAAAATCAATGGAAAAATATCCTCAGATGAGGATTTTAAAAAAAGACACTAACTAAATGCATTAGAAAGTTACATGAAGCAGAAGAATTAATGAGCTTTGAAGCCCCCAAGAAAAGTAAAGATTAGGACTCTGATCTACATTAAAGATGCTAAAGCAAATAGAAACATATTTCACACACAACTAAAAAACAGGAAAATTAACAATAAATGAAAGATTGGAAAAAAGAGTGAATGAAAACACATTAAATGAAGGATAATTTCAATGTGAGTTTACACATGTTAATAATTATCATTAATTTCTATTTTAATTTCACTATTATGCTTCATACAAAATTTGTTGGATCTTGTGTCTGTATAGTTTCCATGAAGTTATTTTCTGTACATATTGTTATGCTATTTATACTACAAAACAATAACTTTTTTAGAGAAGAAAATTTGCTTGATTCCAATTCTAAACAAGTGGTAATTTTTAAAAATTGTACAACTTAGAATTCCCTAGCCATTCACTCCAAATCGTGTTTTGAATTTAATAATAATTCTTCAATATTCAACCTGAAAGTCTTATGATTGTGAAAAATGAATAAATACACCTACATTGGACTTGGATATAAGGCACGTTTTAGCTGGCATGGGGTTAGTTTAATTATTACCCCCCTCACTTTATATAAACCATGAAGTTTCAGCCATAATCCTTTGGAAAAAAATCTACTGAACAGTCCTTAGTTGAAATAGAAATAAAACTCCAGCATGCACATTTCATTCTTTTCCTGAGATTTTAATTTCAAGAAAGAATAAAAGTCAGCTGCCAATCCATTCACTCAGGGGAAATGAATCCATGCATTTTTGCTTCATTTACAAGTAAATACTCAACATATGTTTTCATAATAGCTATCGGATGCTCTTTCCCCTCTATCATCAGGTTTGGCCTCCAGAATAAGTTAAGGGGATGCTACCTTTTAAGAGGCGAAGGCAGAGTTGTGTGTCAAATTCATCAAGACGTGCCCTGAGAAGTTCTTTACCCTGAATGCACTAATTTGGGATTACTGTTCACTTTGGAGAAGCAAGTTTTCTCCCTTGTCCTCATGAGAGAGGCTATGCTATTGAAAGCCTCCTTAGACACACACACGGGATTCTTGATGGAGGGATGCTGAACGAGACGGATTTTTGACGACATTTGTTTAATCTGCATGATGGTAACATTTTCTTATGACGCTCTCCCTCTCTTGCTGTGCAAACCAGAGGTGCCATGAAGCATTCACAGCTGCTCCAGGTAGTCATTTCCTATAAATAGACTTCCCTAATATTCAAGGGGCACTGTGCTATCACCGGAAAGATCGAGACTAATGAAGTCCTTCCCCTGTGTAATATAAACCTTGCTGCTAATATGACTTTTCCTTCCTATCACACTTTGTTTGTTTCTGAAAATGTAGAAAGATTAGCCTTTTTCACCTGGAGACAGACACCCTCCTTCCACAGAAATGCCAATATCTTTTATTTCATTTGTTCCGTAATAGAACCCCCAGTCTGCTGTGCTCAAATAACATTATGGCGTGGTTCCATTTTTCATATTAGAAAGTAATCAACATTGAATCAATAGGAAGCCATGTGTACTCAATAATTAATTAAATTTCCTAGAGAAAATGGATGTGCCATAATTTAGTAACCTGTGCTACAAAATGATCCTTTTTTCTTATTTTGGCCAAGGTTGTCATCAGCAGTTTCCAAAAGATCAGACTAAAAGTATGAGAAACTACTGGAAAAGGACCGCAGG
Source organism: Tadarida brasiliensis (assembly GCA_030848825.1). Lineage (NCBI taxonomy): Eukaryota > Metazoa > Chordata > Mammalia > Chiroptera > Molossidae > Tadarida > Tadarida brasiliensis. The sequence continues at coordinate 229,960,438 of CM061257.1, read as the reverse complement.
AGACAGGCAACGTGACCCCTGGAGAAGTAAAGACAAACGTTCATTGTGCTCAGACCTCTGGAATGTATTTAATATACTTTAACAAGGACTACAAAGGAGTCTTCCAAAGAGAATAATGTCCTAAAAATCAAGGGTAATATCTATTGAGACTCACCCTAATGACAGTCTATGTGGGTGCAGCCTAGTGACACTTTTTGTCTGACAGTGTCTTTGTGTGTGTGTGTGTGTGTGTGTGTGTGTGTGTGTGTGTGTGTTTGTATAATATCAACTCTCATGGAACCAAGTCTCACCAGTATGCATTATGGACTAAGTTGTTGATGGGAAGAAATGGTCAGCATTCCCCCAAAAAATCAGTTCCTAAAATTGTTACCTCAGATAATCTATTCAATCTGAACCTCAGTTGTTTTGATTTGTATTATTTTTTTAATATGTTTTATTGATTTTTTTAGAGGCAGAGGAAGGGAGAAAGAGAGAGAGAGAGAGAGAGATATCAATGTGAAAGAGAAACATCAATCAGTTGTCTCCTGTATGTACCCCAACTGGGGATGGAACCCACAACCTGGGCATGGCCCTGACAAGGAATCGAACCAGCAACCTTTGGGTGCATGGGACGACACTCAGCCAACTGAGCCAGACCAACCAGGGCAAGGATATTTTTTTGTATTTAAAGTGGAGATAATAACACCAACACTGTGGCATGGGTGAAGAGTAAATGAGGTAGTGTGTGCAAAGTCACTGGCACCTAATTGTATCTTCATGAATGTTGATTTTTATTTTGCATCAAACTTCTTCAATCATGAACTAGAATATCTCAAACCATGAAGCCCCATTTCACTAAAAATAGGATCCTCCTGACTTTTGTGTCATACATCACAGGAAATGCTCATTGTTACTATTAGCCTGGTTAACTTCCTACTATAGGTTTCATTCTAAATGACCACTTCCTCAAGGAGGTCTTTATTGATAAAAATGTTATCTCCCCCATTTCACTTTCTCTTGGCCTCTTGTGCTTCACCCCACTGATTACAATTTTCAATGTCATATATATTTTTATAATAGTTTGCTTAAGGCTTATTCCCAACAAGAATGCCTAATTCACAAGAACAGGACCTCAATCGGTTTGATCCAGCACTGTACATTAAGGGTCTAACACACAACAGACTTCAAATATTTGTTAAATGAAAAAGTTAATTAAAGAAAATTAGTACAACTCAAGTGTCAAATAAGAGTAGAGACCAGCAAGGGTTCTTATGCTTTCTTTCACCTAAAGTATCAAGGCTGTGATAGGCTTTTGTTGTTTAAGGAACATCATACACAGAGCCGAACAATATCTCACTCGGTAAGCTTTATTCTTTAAAATCAATAAGCGTGCTCCAAAAGTGAATTACAGAGGTCACAGCTGAAATGGATGCCATCAAGGCTGTTGGAGTCATAACGGCCAGAGATGTCCACCTACACAACCTGCTATTCCGTGGGGTTTGAGGTTGCTGTATCTGCTACTCAAGGAGAACGGTCAATATTTATATTCAGCTTGGAGCTCCCAAACAATATTTCTGTTCCCAGAGAGAGTGCATTTGGCCCCATGAATTTCCCCAGGAGCATCTTTCGTAAAACATGTCAGCAGCCCTCAGGGGAGGGCCATTCATTGCAGTATGTACAATATGCCTGTGTCAGAGAACAATCTCTCCGGTGACGTGAGGCATACATACACAGCCTCCCTTGGCTTGTCCAAATGCCTCTATAAAGAAGCAGCAGTGAAATTTAAAAGGTACTTACTTAAAATACAGATTGTTTGCAAAGTATATTAGCTAAAATTCAGCCAAGCCAAACTCAAATAAACTAAGGTCATAAAAGTAATACAATGCTTTATTGTATCTTAAGGCTGGCCGCGTCCTTTGTTAGAAAGCCACCCCCAATAGCCAATCGTTCTGCCTTTCTGTTTAATAGGTAGTAATAAGGAATGCACAAAAAAGGCATGCATCAAATACTCTGCTATGGATGGCTGGAAGGGACAGGGGAACTGTTCTTTGATTTATTCAAGCTGAATCTGCTTTAGAGCATCAAGGGACAATTAGAATTACAGATCGCTCACTCGTTACTCTCAGGATGTCAAGCAGATGCATTGGATACAACTAGCTTTATTTACCTCCTTCAACAGCTCATAAAGGGACTGGTTGCTGCTAGATCCTTATTAAGATGACATACATATTTAAGTCAGCCTGGTTTACCAGAAAGAGCACAGACTCTGGATCCAAACAGAACTGGGTTCGAATTCTGGTAGCTATTTATTCAGTATTGATTTAGGCAATTTATCTATATAGCACTCTGAGCCTCAGTCTCCCAACTATAAATTGGGTAAATATTTTTGACTTGAATGGTAGTTTTCCAATTATAGATAATGTATAAAACACATAACACGGTGCCTGGATCCTAAGGCGTACTCAATCAATTTTATTTGTTGTCGATATTATCATTTTACAGTACAATGTGGGCCAGGACAGATGATGTACATGAATGGAGTTGACCTCCTATAAAAACGAGATTGATGGAGACCATCATAAAAGAAAGGAGCTGAATAGCAATAGCGATGCTGTCATAGCTTCTTTTGATAACTGTTTTTTCAGCCCTTCCTACTATCATTCCTGTATTTTTAGTTTCTCACACAATTCTGATTCCTATCTTCGTTTCATTTTTTTAAGCACCCTCCTGTTTTCCATCCTAAATCTAAAGTAAAAAAAGATAAAAATAACAAAACAACCTTTTCTTGATCCCGTATCTTCTAATCACACCTGTACTCCCCTCTGCCTCTCTCATGCAACTCCTCGAAAGGAGAGGGTTTACTCCATCCCACTTAATCATTGCCTTACTTTCAATGGTTAAGTTGGCTTCTGCCCCCTCAACTCAAACAAAATTGCTGTTATTAAAGTCAGCAGTAACTTCCTAGTTGTCAAATCCAATGGCTATTTTGCAGTGGTTATCTTTCATGAACCCACTCTCTGCCTCATTTGTCAGTATGTTCATTTCTTTAACATGCTCAGCTTACCCTCTGACTTCTAACCCACAGCTGTTGCTCTGTCTTTAGGATGCCTCCTCCTGCCTGCATAGTAAACACGGGGGTTACTTAGGTTTCTAACCTTAGCTCATTGCTCTTCAGATTCTGTGGAGCTTTTTAAGTCGTCTCAGTACCCTCATGATTCCAAACCTGTACTAATGATTCTAAAATCTCTATTTCTAGCCAACCTGTGAGACTTAGATTTCAACTTTCATGTCTCAGTGCCTCACAGACTCAGGGATGATCATCCAACACCTTGAACTCAACATGCCCAATACTGCACTCATTCATTTCTCAGGGAGATTATATTTCCTTCTACAGTCTGTTTCTGTTTTAGACTCCTGGACTGACACAGCTGCCCACGCTACAGGGCAGGGAGCCTTTGACCACTCTCTGCTCCATTACTCAGTGTCCCCCAACAGCCATCGATGGCCAAGTCCTTGTTTTATCTTCTAAGTTTGTCTCCAAGCTGTTGCCCCCTTTGTTTCTACATTACCTATCTTCTCTAGACAAACACAGTTTTGTCCTACCTGCTTGTTCCTTTTAAATCTCACTTCACATGACTGTCAGAATTCTCAATTAAAATGGAATCCTGATTATGCCGTTCATCTCTAAAAGCTCTTCTTTGACCATTACTTAGGAAATCATTCCAACTTGGACCCTTCACATGACAGTCACTGCCTCCATCTCATGTCCTGCCAACCTTCCGAGGCTCATCTCTCAAATTTTGGACTTCCCAGGCATTAGTGGGGTGCCACTCAACTGCATGCACTAAGGAAGCGGAATGTGTGCAGAACCTCTGAACCAGAGATTCACCTCTAAGTAAATAAACCCCACACAAATGTGTTTACCAAAAGAACGTTCATAACAGTACCTATTCACAATATTCCCAAGCTGCCATTTACCCAAATAACCATATGTAGTAGAATGGATAAAAAAATTGTGACATATCCATTCAATGGAATATATGAGGCACAGTGAATGAATGAAATACAACCACACACATAGTATGGATGGGTTTAACAGACATAATAATGGGGAAAAGAAGCCAGATACAAAAGAGCCCATCTTATAGAATCGCAATTACACAGAGTGCAAACACAGGGAACATTAAACTGTGCTGTTTGTAATAGAATAGGCATTCTCCTCAGAGGGAAGAAAAATACACATCAAAACCTTCCGTGACTTGACACCTTCCCCAGAGTAGAAATCTCAGTCCTTTAAGATCATCTGTTAAGTTGAGATGAGCTGCTCTCTCACTTCTGTTTTTCTGACATGTATCCTACACGTCTTTTCCTTACTGACTGTCTCTGCATGGATTTTTTTTTAACCTATCTTGAAAAACTTTAGCGCAACGCTGGCTCAGGACCTTTCCACTTGTTACTGTCGCTGTCAGAAAATGCTCCTTCTTCAAATATTTGCAGTCTCTGTTTCCTAATTTTAGTCAGACTTTTACTACAATGTTGCTTTCCCAGGTGAGGTCTCCTTTAGCCTTTTCTGCAATTACCACACCCACATGCTCCTCTAATACTTTTTTCCAGTTTTATTGAGATATAATTGACATACAATATTGTGTACATTTAAGGTGTACACATTGATTTGATATGCTTGTATACTGGAAAATGATTAGCACTATACGTTAGCTGGTATCTCCATCATGTCACATAATTACCCTTTCTTTCTTGTGGTGAGACATTTAAAATCTACTCTCTGGCCCTGGCCAGTTTGGCTCAGCAGTTAGAGCATCGGCCTGCGGACCAAAGAGTCACGGGTTCAATTCTGGCCATGGGCACGTACGTACCTCGGTTGCGGTTCATCCCCAGCCCTGGTCCAGGTTGTGTGGGAGGCAACCAGTCAATGTGTCTCTCTCATATTGATGTTTCCCTACCTCTCTCTCCCTCCCTCCCACTCTAACTGAAGATAAATAGAAAAATATCCTCAGGTGAGGATTAAAAAAAATTATAATAAAAAAAATTAAATAAAATCTACTCTCTGACAAACCTCAGAGGGATGGGGGACTGGGGGCGGGAAGAGACAAACCAAAGAACTTCTATGCATATATGCACAACCAATGGACATAGACATTAGTTTGGGGAAAGCAGGAGGGGGATTGGATCGAGGAGGAGGAGGTCAATGGGGGAATAACAGGGGAACGTCTGTAATACTTTCAACAACAAAAAATAAAATAAATAAATAAAATCTACTCTCTTAGTGATGTTCAAATATGTGATATAGTACTATTAACTATAATCCCCGTGCTGTACATTAGGTCCCAGAACTTATTCATATTATAACTGGAAGTGTGTACCGTTTGAACATCTCTCCTTTCCAGTCCCCGAATCTCTGGTGACCACCATTCTACTCCGTTTCTATGGGTCTTTTTTTTTTTTAGCTTCTTCAGAAAAGTGATTTAATACAGTATTTGTCTTTGTCTATCTCATTTTATTTAGCAGAATGCTTTTCAGGTCCACCTATGTTGTCAAAAATGTAGGATTTCCTTCTTTATCATGGATTAACAACCTTTTCCAGATATTTTATTTTTTAGTGTATACAAATGCAATTGTTTTTATATATTGATTTTGTAGCCTACAAATTTATTGCATCAATGGATTAGTTCTGAAAGGATTGTCTATATTAAAGACCATAGCATCTACAAAGACAGTTTTTCTTGTGTGTCTTTATTATTTATTATTCATTTATTATTTATTTATGCATTTAAATATATTAGTATTTGCTATTTATTACTTTTGTCCCTTTATTTACTATTGTTAAATTTGTTAGAGTAGAAAATTCCAGAGGAAGCAAAGCATGCCTCGTTACTCCAATGGACAGTGAAGGCCATCAGCAAACTGCTTGGAGACGAAGCCCAGAGGAGAGCCTAATGCATCACTGCTACTGGTGTGCTATCACTTTAACGGTGTGAGTTAAGTTGGTTAGTTTCAATATACATCCTTAAGTAATCACTCTTATTCTTAAAATATAGAGGCTGAGAATTTGGACATTTTTATATAAAAATATTTGGTGAAATAACTTGAAACCAAAATTATTTTTAATAGTATTGACCTATAAGGCAATTATTTATTCCTTTTTGTCAGTCATTCTTGGCATCACATTTACTGTGTTCCATTGGTTTTGATCTAGGCTAGCAGTTATCAATATGGGCTACCTGATAGAAACACCTAGAAAGGTTATTAAACAGGAGATCGATTTCTGGATCCCACTATTAGAGATTCTGATTGAACAGGTCTAGGGCACAGCTGAGAATCAGATTTTTTTAAGTTCCAAGGTTTTAGTTGGGGTTCAGAAGGACTGTCTACGTATTTATCATTTTTAATTTGTGAAATGTGTCCATGTTTAGAATTATATGGTAATTATTTCTTTTTACATTTATTATTTTACTCTTCATTTCACAGGTATTGATTGAGTATCTGCTCAATAAATGGGCCAGGCACCAGGCTAATGGCAGGGTATATGCTAGCGAATAGAACTGGTATGGGCTCTCCATATTCACCACGATAGTTACCTACCGTAAACTGTATTACACAGAATCACACTGTCGTCTACTTGTGTGACAACTCAGACAGAATCTTGTCTTTGAATGACTAGAAGTTGCCTCGAGCCATGAAGCCAGCTACTTCTGAAGTGAAATCGTGGATGTTATTAACAATGACAAGAAATACTTCTCCCTGGTTTTTTCACGGGCCTTCCCCTTATAGGCCACATAAGCTTTTCTTACTTTCCTCTCTCAATCCTTTCTTCCTCTTGCCAGGAACTCTCACTTGTTTCTCAGTTACCCCTCACTGTTAAATCATTAAGGTTTGAAATGCCTACCAGATTAGCACTTAAGCCTGAATCTTTCTGTCTTTGGGCTAAGTGAAATTAGCTGACCATATTATAAAACAACAAAAACTTCATGTGATCGTGGTTCTTAGTATTCATTTTCTTTATAAGACAGGCAGGAAGGTATCACCAAAGGCAAATCTCACTAATTATATAAACACTTACTAATATTGTGTCTATGGTTAAAATTTAAGGCTAGCACAGTACATCAATACACACTAGCACTAATAATAGTAGTTAACATATATTGAGCAGCTCTTTTTAAACAGGCACTTTTCTAGCACTTAACATGAATTAATTTACTACATCCTCAGGGAAAACAATGAGATGATATGCACTATTATTATTATTATTATTATTATTATTATTTCTATTTTAAAAGAAGAGGAAACTGCACCCAGCCGGTGTGGCTCAGTGGTTGAACATCATCCCATGCACTGAGAGGTCCTGGTTTGATTCTGGTCAGGGCACATGCCCAGGTTGCGGGCTCGATCCCCAGTATGGGGCATGCAAGAGGCAGCCAATTGATGTTTCTCTCTCATTGATGTTTCTCTCTCCCCCTCTCCCTTCCTCTCTATCTAAAACATCAATAAAAATATATATAAAAGAAAAGGAAACTGAAGCACAGAGAATAGATACACGTGTTGGCCTTTCGGTGTTAAGCAAATGAAGATAGACATTGATGTCCTTTAAAATTTAGAGATATACTCAAAATGCCTCTCTGTCTGAGCTGCAAACTCTTCAAAGCCTCTCACTACACATCACTATTCTTGCTTGTTTTATAAAGCATGGCCTTGTTTTCCAGTTAATATTGTCATGAGTCAGGTCGTTCATGAGTTTCAATTCAGCAGAATTTTCAGAGGAGAATGGTTTTGTAACGTTTTTTATAAAAGTAAGGATGTCAAAAATCTAATCCATGGTATCAGAGTTTTGCCAGAACGTTGTTCAGACTAAAATGAAAAACAGGATCTCCCACAGGGTTCTCGTCCATAATGAAATCATTGAGATATGAAGGGTCCCAGGAGGAGGGCTTTCAAAGTTCTAGCCATTGGCAAATAAGAAACCAATTGAGATTTGTTTTTAAAAGAAGATGGTGTAATATTCCTATAGTTTGATATTAGGAAGGAAGCCAAAATTCTAAATAGTAGACCATCTGGAGAAGAAATATAATGAAGAAAGCCAACAAAAATATAATTACAACAACTGGCTTAGAAATAACAACTGCATTTATTAAGAACAGCCTAAGTGGGGATGTCAAGAACAAAATCTGAGTTAAATTTCCATTTCAGCTTCGCTGTGGGAATAGGAGACTGTGCTCTGGTCTGTAGACTCAACCCGTGAGCAAGAGATATGAGAAGAATTTGGTAAAAGATCAGATGTAAAAAACTCACATTTACATCTCTGTCCTTATGTTTTTTGTTTTTGTTTTCAAAAGAAATAAATAATTGAAGAGCATCAACTATATGTGGTATTTTATTGTAGATGCTAGCTGGGAGTACAGAGACGAGTCTCAGATGATCTTTTCTTCTAGAACCTTAAATCTGACCAGTTACATAAAAGCACAATATCCATACAAACAGTTTAAGGATAAAATGATTAAAATAGTCTTAGATGTAGCTATTCAAAAACAATCCGTAGCCCATAGATCTGAACTTCTCTACTTCCTAAAGTAATAAAACAAAATGTGTTGAACTGATCATTGGGAGGGACCACTTTGTAATATATGCACAGATAGTCTTCATGCATTCAAACTATGTGGCAGCCATCCTGTTTAGCATGGATATTGAAATAAATAGAAAAATATACACTTTTTTTCATGCCATCACAGATTTGGGAGAGAAAAAACTTTTAAATTATCGGACGCAATGCATACAGAAAGAAAATAGGAGCAGAGTTTGGGTGTCAAGCTGAAAAGAGCTTATAGAAATGCTTCTCAGTCTAGATTTCCGTAAGCTGAAGAACAGCTGAGTATCTCTAAGGAGAAAAAGGGCAGGTGGATGGGATGAAGGGCGTATGAACAAAAGCTCAGGCCCCTACCTAAAAGAAAAGGCTGACACTCTGGAAAAACATTACGCTCCGGATATGAATGGCGTAAAGAGTGGGTGGCAGATGATCCAAGAGCAGTGAGCGGGCAAACGTCGTTAGGGCCACGCATGCAAAGCCAAGAAAAACATGTTTTACTCGGAGATTTCTCGGGAATCAATAATTGATTCTCTGTAGGGAAGTGACACAAACCGATCTGCCTTTGGATAACAAGCTACATCTTAAAACTTGATTACAGGAACCCCCCTTATCTGAGGGGGATACATTTCAAGCTGCCCAGTGGAAGCCTGAACCTTCAGCTAGTGCAGAACCATATGTAGACTATATTTTTTCCTCTACATACACCTATGATAACATTTAATTTATATATTAGGCAGAGTAAGAGATTAACAACAATAGCTCATTTAAAAAAGAGAGAGAGAGAGCACTTATAACAATATACTGTAGTGAAACTTATCTGAATGTGGTCTCTCAAAATACCTTATTGTACTGTACTCACCTTTTCACTTAAAGGAGACACTCGACGGCTTCTCCTGGGCATATCTGAACCACCAGCGTCACTGCTCTTGTACTTTGGGACCATGATTAAGTCACATAAGGGTTATTTGAGCACCAGCACTGCAAACCCATGCCAATCAATCCGGTAACCAAGATGGCCACTCAGTGGCTAATGGGCGGGGAGCGTATACAGGTGGAGAAGCTGGATAGATGGGAGGTTCAAGTCCCCGGCAGGACAAAGCAGGGCTGGCACAATCTCATCCAACTACCCAGAACAGCGCTCAATTTAAACGGTATACATTTTTTATTTATGAAATTCCCATTCAGTGTATCTGGACTGTGGTTGACCGTGGATAACTGAAACTTTGCAAAATGAAACCACGGATGGGGGGGCAGGGACTACTGTTTACAGTAAACCAACCAAACTTGGTCATTAGGTTGGGGATGCATCGCAGCTGGAGCCCATCACGTATTATGGAAAACACGTGGGGATCTGATTGCTTTGCCCTTTTATGGTCTTTGGAATACAGGTATCTCAATGGTCCCTCAAAGTTGATCCTGACTATTTACCCACTGGACAATGCTGGGACTTTTTAATCTATCCTTTCAGAACATACCCTACTGCTTCCCCTTCTGATACACAATTGGCCCACTGTGTACCTCCTGAGCGCCACCTTGAACTTGCTGAAATCTACTCCACCTCTCTCTGTGCTCCAGAACATCAACTCCTCCGTGCTCCCTCCAACACCAGGCCTTTGAGTGCGCTGTCCCTATTGCCTGCTGCCATCTCTCCTCCTCTCCTCTTTCGCACTGTGACACCTATTTCAACCTTCATGTTTCTCAGGGGAAGACACCCTCAGAGAAAGATTCCCTGACTGCCCCATCTTGGAAACAACCTCTACCATGGCCTCTCAGCACTTGAAGAAATTCCCTTCAATAGCACCTTTGCAATCTGCAGATAGTTTTAGATGATGACTGATTTTTTACCTCTGGAATATAATAGTCCAGGAGGAACACAGCCCTCCAGGGGGTCCTATGGTAGGGCATGAACTATCACACAGAGGTTTTTGGCTAGTTGATTATTTGCATTTATCACACAAAACTTTTCAAAAATATATGTATTATTACCCATTTTTCCTTTATTTTGTTTGCTTTTTGTGTAAAACTTGAAATGTTCTTCAAAAGGCTATAATTGTATACTTGTTTTCCTGGTAGTTTTGTAACATTGTTGCTTATTTTAAAATTATGATCACTTTTGAATTATGATCAGTTTGGTAATACAGTGTAAAGCATGGATAAACTTATATTTCATTTTCTTTCAAAGGGTATTGCCTATATATTAACCTTAAGAGAGGCTAGGTGAAGTGTTCATAGTCCTTTCTGTACATTTCTTTATAACTTTCTATGAATCAATAATTATCTAATGATAAAATGTTTTTCAAGTGTTTTAGCCCATCACCCCAACTGTTAGCTACTTTGGCATTTCAAGTACCTAATTAACTAAGTACATTTGTCCCCAGATAAGTTTGTATAGGCTGAGAATTTATTGAGAATCTCATTACTTCTTGCCCTGAACCAGAAGGCTAATTATTGGCCTTCTAGTTTCCAGCACCTTCTCTAAAACACTAATCAGATCATGTCTTTGATCTATTTCACACTCAGAATTTAGATTGCCTCTATTTGAAATAGAATGTCCCCTTGACTAACCTCATTCGTGACAACACCTTCCGTCCCTTGGATTATTTATCTTGACCCCTTCCAGTAAGTCTAGACCTACCAAGGTTGTTTTATAGCACATGTAATCATTTAGGCCTCCTTTCACTATGCGATTCATTATCACAGGCTGAACAGAAATTCTAAATCGGGTAATGCCTGCCTTTGATCATGAAATATAAAATTGTTATGACAATTACTTAATAGTTCATTTTCAAATTTGTAGTGTAGAAAGAATATGGGTTCAGAGTTACAAAGCCCGGACTACTTATGAGCTTTCTGGCCTTAGACCTCTCTAAAACTTAGTTTTCCTTTGTGTAAATAGAGATAAGCCCACCTACTTCATTGGGTTGCCATGGGAATTAAAACAGCTAACAGATATGTACAGTGTCTAGTACGGCAGATAATAAATATATTCCCCCAACCCTCACCTCCTACACAGCATCTTCTTTGTAAATTCTGGTAGACGAGATCAATTAAACTATGGAGAAAGGGAAATAGCAGGGATTCTCAATGGTGAAAATTTTGAGAACCAAAATTAATTTGTAGTTGATTTTACAGATAATACAAGAAAGGCAGTCAGGACTAGACTCAAGACTCTTCCCACCCAATTGAAGGCTGCATCACTGTGCTTACCATATAGTTAAGAATACGTGTAAATTCCCTACATGGAGTGAAGTCTTAAAATGAAGGTCATGGAAATTAGAGCCATGAAGTACCTTGACTACCAGTGTTCTGATATTGGCCTCTCCAGTGTTTTTGATGGAGTGGATAATGACTGTGTTTGATTTCCATCAGTGTGAAAATAAAAACTCTGACATTCTTGGCAAATGAACCTGTGTGGGTCTCCTAGGTGACTAGGAGTGATGAAAAGTCAGAGGGAGTTGGATTCCCACGAATGATAAGGATAATTGGATTGGGGCACAGATCCATGCTCTGTCTGGGGCACATGCTCACTGCTAACATGAGAGCTCTCAGCTCAGTGTAGGCACTTTATAATGTGCAGTGTTTGTTCAGATTTTCTCCCTCCTCTGTGACATGAACTCAGGCTTCAGAATCCAGAGTAGTCCCTAAACCACATGAGGTCCCTGACAGGTAGAGGTGTCTGCAATCAAATCCTATTATAACTCAGAAGGGACACTTCTTTTTCAACCTAGCAAGGGCCACTACAAGGATGTTTGCGTTCACTGATACAATAATGGTTTTACTAGAAATTAGCAACTTTGCTTAATACATTTGGTCCATTTCCACTAATAAATGAAACACTTCTTTATAGACTAAAATGTGCAAAATGTTACAATTATTGTTACTGTCTACTTTGACATAGTCTACAAAATATATTCAAGAACATATTTGTTGCATAATCAGTGGACATAGACAACAATGCTGAGGGGGTGGAGGGTGGCGGGATGAGGAGGAGGGGGTCTAGCGGGGAAAAAGGAGAAACACATGTAACAAAAATAAATTAATAAAATTGGAGGGGAAAAAAAGAACATACTTGTTGGTAAATAATGCTTAGAGATAATTCACATTTTTCCAAAATTAAAGTGGAATAGGGAGTAAAGTTTTCAACATATGTTATTGGCATTCTTTATCTATTCAATTGAAATTGTCTTTTTCTTTTCTTCTTTTACCTGGGTAAAATGACCTTGGTCTTAAGTGATGCTTAAGATTTCTCTAAAACCTAAAAATAAAAAAAAACTAATGATTAAGCCACTACTGTGATACAGAGGAGATTTTAATAAGCTCAAGGAAAGCAAGTGTACTATCTCCTAAAATGCCCACTTAGGAATTTGTCATTCATTAACTAAATCAATTCATCTGAGGCCAGAATCTGTCCCTCAAACCTGTAGGGTTGGGTTTTATTTGCTCAGCACACTAAGCATGCATTCATCAACGAAGACTGATCTATAAGTCTGAAAAAAATCTATTTGTTTATAATGAGAAATATGACTATCTCAAAGCCTGGAGTATAAACATCAGCAGACTGGTGCATTTCATCCTCACACATTACCTAGAAAGCAAACTCTTACTTAGATCGCTTCTTGTTGAGTGTGGAATCAGATGTAGAGTCACCAGTTGGCCAGGCTGGAAAGGTTTGTTGGAAATGTGTGGGCTGGAGGCAGGATGTTGACCATTAGAACCATTGAATACAGAGTCTTCCCTCTTCTGGTGCTTTGTTGGAACTTGTCACACATTACCTCTTACTCCCTTTTCTATGCCTTCATGGCTGTTCAATCCACTTTTTTATCTTTAATTATTTAAATGTTTTCTTATTTTTATTTTAGAGAGAGAGGAAGTGAGAGGGAGAGAGAGATAGAAACATCAATGAAAGAGAACATCAATTGGCTGCCTCCTGCATGCCCACTACTGGGGATCGGGCCCACAACCTGGGCATGTGCCCTGACCAGGAATCAGAGACCTCTTGGTGCATGGGTCAACGCTCAACCGCTGAGCCATACCAGCCAGGATCTGATCCATTTTTGAGTACTATATTCTTTCTTTAGAGATCTGAATACATTTGACTGAGATACCGGTACGTATTTAAGGGCTGAAAATGACACCATGTCTTTAAATTGCTTTTTAAAAAATATATCAACAGTGTTTATGATCTAAAAGTTTAACTTTCAAAGAGTAGTTTTATTGTCCTCTTATATTTTTAGGGATGCCTCAATATTATTCCTAAAAGCAGCCATTGTTGAGAAAACAAACATAAAATAATAATGTTTTTCTATTGTTATATCTGATGGCCAGTGCTAAGATCAGGTTTTATTTAAGAATTTCCAGATGACCTAATCTTAAGGTCTTTACCATTGGCTGTTTAAACACTGGTGGATTTTTTCTTTCTGTTTATGTTGCTGAGGACCATCCTGAGGGCTCCTCTCAAATGCCTTTTTTTTTTTTTTTTTTTTAATCAATTCATGAGCTATCCACATTGGTCATTCTAGTAGGCCCCGGTATATACAATTTTAACTATGTTTGTCTTAGAGTACAGTCTTTCTCTAAATCATTTCTAAAGTCTTCTAGCATTTAAATGTAAAGTTATGAGATTAACTATTTAATTTTAAAAAAAAAAGAATTAGTGTCAAGGGATATAAATCGTCAACCCTAATGTACCCTAAAAATTTGTGACAGAGTTTGAAGATGATTCCCTGGTTTAAACTTATTTTTCTATCTTATAGAAAATGTGTGTTAATTCTTCACCTTTGCCCATTTTTTCCTAAGGAAAGATTTTAATATGAATGTATAGCATTAAAAATGGAGTTGGGTTTAATTGTTTCTTGTTTCTGAAATTACCTTCTAGACCAATGAAAAATCTATTTTCATATGGTAATCTCGAATCATACTTTTATATGTGGCACAGAAAGCAATCTGTTCAAAGATTTGTGTCCTCCTTCTGTCGTTTGGAGTCGTTGATATGAAGCAGCTACCTAGTAAGGGCTGTGTTTCTCCATAGTACTTGCATCTCATTGTGTCTTGTAACTAGTTCTTCTAATAGATTTTGAGTAGAAATAATGTATACCATCTCTACACCTTCCATCGCCACATGAAAGGCTAATTGCTGACTACCCATATTGAGCTCTTCTGTAAACACAGTATTAAATTATTTTGTTTATCTATACAGAATCTAGTTTTACTTCAAATAATCACTAACCATAATGGAATCTTAAAATCTAGAAATTTCATGTTAAAAGAAATGATAGAAGTCATCTGACAACTCTATCCCCACCCAAGCACTACTCAAGATAGTAATCCATTAAGGGACATATTTGGGTTTGGGGAAAGAGAGGATATAAGTAAGAAATGTATCTTTCCAAAGCTGACTCATCAGTTCTGGTAAATTCATTGAACTTTTCTTCACTTATTCAGCTGACTTCATAGAATTTCAAATTTTATATTTGACTCTGAACTAGAGAAAAATATGAAATAAAGAGAGGAAAAAGAAAGGATATTTTTCTCCTGATTGAATAGGAACATAGACTAATGAATGAAAAAAAAATTATGTCTGGTCTCGTCAACCACTAACATGGCCTACAGTGATTCAGGTACTATGCTTAATTGATAGACAAATAAATAAATAGTGTAAGGTCAGTAGAGAATTACCAATATTAAGTGTACAAAACATTCTAAAACAGAAAAATAAAAGTTGAGGAATAGATGAGGAGAAGGCAAAGGAAATGGGCCAAATCATGTAAATAAATGGGAGCAGAGACCAAATCCTAGACCCAAATGCCTCAGTTCTATTCAATTTGTATTGGTTTTCTGTCAAATCAAACTAATGTACTTGAATCTTCATTGTTTTAAATGCTTTTTTGGATTGTGTACAACTTCCATTGTGAAAATCTGGGAGTGTATCTGAGTAGTAAAAACATATTCCCCCTCCCCCACAGGATGCTTTACATGTCCTTAATTGTTAAAAATGCACAAGAAACTCCAGACCAATCTGCTTCTAACTTTTACTTCAGCAGAATTGTTTGCATATGTGAAAGAATTAAGATGCATAGATGAGACTCCCATGGCCAAACAGGAATATATTGGCCTTTGTTCCAGGCCAAAGTAATTATGCTTTCTCATTGGGAATGTGATTTGGTTGTGGCTATTGGGCAAGCTGATAAGAATCAGCTTCCTTACACCTGAAGGCCATGTCCACCTTTGGACAACTCAAGAAGACGCCAACCAAAGAGAGAAAAAACTAAATAGACATGCACACACACACACACACACACACACACACACACACAACAAAACAACAAAAGACACCTCCACATTTCTAAGCCTGTCCTTGTTAACATGGAGATGACAGCATTGAGTATGATATTAATTGCATGGTGTGACTGTAAAAATTAAATAAAATAATTTATGAAACATAGTTTTCCCATCCTCCATAACTCAATCCCTATTCCACATGGACAAGATCCATGCCCTCCCCTAAATACCTCTTAGGATCCTTAGCCAGTGCAGGGTCATAATTTCCACTTGACACCCTTCTCTGCGGTCGAATTTTCACTTCATCTCTGAGTTCACTCCTGTTTGACTTGTCACTGCTCTTTGTGCCACTACCACTCTAATTAGTGTAATTTGACCCAAAAGATGGAGCCACAGTCTCTCTTTTCATGTACTGGTAAACAGATAAATAGTAGTCAACAAACATTACAGCCAATAATAGTTTACTATTGGGAATTACATGCAAAACAATAGGTGTCTATAGCTGTATCCATTCACAGGGTTCCCGATTCCCTAGCCTGGCTCCCTGCTACATGCACCCACTGTTGTGAAAGGTTATTAGCCTAAAACAATTTACTCGAGAAGAGAAATGTATAAGGATCCATGGAAATAGAATGTTTAAAATCCTAATACAGGACACTATTGATGATTAGCAGGAATTGATTGAAAGTAAGGAAGAATATGGAAAAGGACATGCAATCTTGCCCAGTGAGAGTGAGATGAGCCAAGACTCCAGGCCACACCCAAACTGAACTCCATGTGTGCAGTTCTCCCTTTTCCTGCACTATAGCTAATGTATGGATTTAAGGTGGAGATTCACATGACCATCAAGCTCCTCGTTGGGGGAAAACCTGCAGGGAATTTTGCCAAGGCTAAACACAGGAAACAATGATATCATCGAGGAAATTAACTTGGGAAAGAATGGAGACCTCAGGTTCAAGAGCTCCTTGCCTAGCAGAGAACCACTGAAGTTTCAGCCAATATTAGTGGCAGTCAGTGTAAGATATGAACCAAATATTCCCTGATGTATAGTTCCTTATCTGCTTTAGAAGTCCATACTATGGAGAAGGAATCCCTTCTTCCTTCTTCTAGTCCCAAGACAGATGAACCCAAGTGTCTAGGCTGCCCCCAGGAAGGCAATTGATCAGTTACATTCAAATCACTTCCAGAGACCCTGCTCACCCCCCAATGAAATTATCCTAAGTGAAACAAGCCAAGCAGAGAAAGACAAATATCACATGATCTCACTTATTTGTGGAATATAATGAACATAGCAGTCTGAGGAACAGGGTAGACCCAGAGACGTGGAAGTAGGGTATAAACTGACACCCCTCAGGAGAGGGGGTGGGGGGGAGGGAAGAGATAAACCACAGAACTTATGCACATGTATGCATAAGTGATGGACATGGACAACAAAGCTGGGGACAGGGTGGGGGGATGGGGAGGAGGGTGTCAATGGGGAAAAAAGGAGAAACCTCTGTAACAAAAATAAATTAATAAAATAAAAAAAAAAAGAAATAAGCAGTGAGCTGGATTTTTTTCAAAGCACTTTACAGCTTCTTTGTTTACTGTTTTCCATTCTGAATCTTGCCTTTCATTCAGCCCTTCATTTGGCAAGTATTCAATTAAAATCAACACTTTTCTGGTGATTAGGCATATATCAATACATAAACCTGATGAAATCCCTGCCCTCAAGGACTTGAAATTGTAGGGAGGGAGATAAGCAAACACAAATAAACATAGAGCAACAGGTATTTATAAACACTATTGAGAATAATAATGTCAGGGGATGGGGGACAAAGGGGCTTAGGGGAGCAGGATTGGATACTCTTTTATATGAGAGAAAGGCCTCCGTGGGGAGGTGTCATTTGAGCAGTGATGAAAAAGAAATACCTTTGTCTGGGGGGTGGTGTTCTAAGTAAATAGAAAAACAATTGCTAAGGGCCTGGACCTGGAGCATGGCTAGGATGCTTGCCCTTTCATATACAAAATGTCCTTTAAATATGATTTTTCCTAAATCAAAGACCTTCTCTGCAAAATTCAGAATTTGCAGGCAATACTGAGATACAGACACTGTTTTACTGCTCCGACACTCTCTTCGGTCCTGCTATAATGTGTGATAATGACAATGATAATAATTATCTTTATCATTGTTATTATTAACTATAGACAAAGACTAACTTCAAATTAAGCCTTGTAGGAAAGTAGACAAAAGGGAAGCATAAAGGAAAAGAAGCTTCATGGCTTGAAATACTAATTAACCAACATTATCCTGAACCACATCCCCTCAATTTTTGCCTTCTCTTTATATCAGAAAGATGCTCTGTCATATTGTACTTCAGTTACTTAAAGATATGTGATGCTTCCCAGAACTAAACAAGTTTAAATCAACCTGCGACTAGCATGTATTATCCAAGACTCGGTGGTCAGAAATATCCTATGTATATTAGAGATAGAGTTATAGCACTTGAATTCATATTTTGAGACATTTACAGTCTAGTTGAAGAAACCAAATGCATGCTTCATAATCAGTAGAAATGCATGACATGGCCCAGCACAGTGAACAATGGCCATTTGTTGGATGAAGGGATGCATTGGGTGTTAGATTTTGTTACAAGAGGCACGTATAAAAATGCCATTCAGAAATGAGATTACAGAGTAAGTAGGAGTAAACGATTTTACATGCAGCAGGAGTGCTGTTAAAACTTCACACCATGCACTGCACACTTCCTGGGACATCACTTTAAAATCCCAACCCCGAGAGGTACACCGTTGACTTTCCCCGACCTGTTCACCTGCAGCCTTCCCCAGTTCAGTAAGTGGCAACTCCGTTCTTCCAGCTGCTCAAGCCTGAAACTGTGGAGTCACCATCCTCTTGTTTTCTTAAGCCCCACATCTAACTCATCAGCAGAATCTGTTTGCTTTGCCTTCGATATACATCCTGAATGTGACTATTTTCCCCCAAACTCTATGAAAACCCCTCCTGTCCAAGTCTCAGGATTCCTTCCCTGAGTCATTGTACAAGCCACCTCACTCGTTTCTCTGCTTCCACCCCCACCCCTCTGGAATCTATTCTCAACAGAGTGGCCAGAGTGATCTTTGCAAAAGTTAAATTAGATCATGTCACTTCTCTGCTCAACATCCTGCATTAGCTGCACTCACTTAGATCAAAATCCCAAATCCATACAATCAACTGGAACACTCCCAGGCATCTCGTCTCCTGTTGTCTCTTTGAACTTGGATCCCACCACTGTTCTCCCTTGCTCACTCAGCTCCAGCCATCTGGTCTCCTTGTTTCTCCTCAGATTCACTGAGTATTGTCCTATATTTCACCTGCTATTCCCTCTGCATGGAATGCTCTTCTCCATGCATCTGCAGGGCTCATTCCTTATGCTTTTCACTGCCTCGCGTCTCTGATCAAAGGTTACTTTGGTAGAGCAGACCCACACACACAGCCTCCCCTCCCCAGCCTCTCTCCATCATCTGCGTTCTGCACTTACCATAATCATGCATATTGTTATTTTCAACTCCCCCAATCCCAACCCCACGACAGAGTGAGCTCCATGGCAATGTGGAGTTTATTTTGTTCAGTGTGGCTTCCCTGAAACCTTTGACAGTGGTCAGCATTGCAAACTGGCTTTGCTCCAACTTCAGAGATAAACTCAATTTGAAACACCACTCTCAAAACTCACATAATATTGATCCTACCACAAGAAATAACATTGACAAGCATCATACTATTCCTCTTTTATTTCTTTTTCTTGTATTCATTTTCTTAAGTATGAACTGAGACTGACTTTGGATGTTTTGGTACCTTTCAACAACACTTTGCTGGAAAGATATCTGTCCAAATGTCAGAGGTACCAACAGCGATGTAAACTAGATACAACTTCATTGGTGGGAATAGTGACTCTCTGCTTCTATAATATGTGTATTTTTGCATTATAAAATTATTTAATGCTCTGTGTATTTTAAGTTATGTCTCATGAAAAAAGTTACTGTGCTATATGTTTCTTTATAAGCATAGCATTACTATGCCATATATAATGTTCTTAATTTAACTGCTTTCCACCCTCAATTTTTAAATGTTTTTACCTTTCTGGTCACCTTTTCTCGATAAATTTTAACACAAAAAATACTTATATAAAAAATAAAGTCTTTAACTATGAAAGGAAAAAGGAATACTATGGGGGACCTAACCCTACCAGACATTAAAACATACAATAAAACCTCTATAATTTAAAAAACATGATGTGGCTCTAAGAAGTTAACAAAAACTTCTATATAGTTATAGTTCTGGCTGCCAAAAGCAGGGCAAGGCAGCAATTTTAATGAGGCTCAGAGAAATTAAGTGATTTGCCTAATTTCACAGAGCTTATACTTGTCAGAGTCACACCCTTAACACAACTGCACCTTTAAACACTGGGTAAACAAAATGCCGTTCAGGCCATACATTTTAAACTATCAAAACGCAGTGTAATTTGAAGTTTTCTGCGTTTCTTACATACTGGTTGAGGATATAAAATACATGTCCAAGAAATAACGTACAATGGAGGTAGATGTTCCTCATTGACTTAAAAGTTTCCAGTTTTGTGCCTGTATTTGATTTTCTCTGCAGCCCTATAAGAGTAATAAAGCATGCCTTTGTGTCTTTTTATTTTTATTTTTTATCTTTATTGATTTTAGAGAGAGAGGAAGGGAGAGGGAGAGAGAGATAGAAACATCGATGAGAGAGAATATCGATTGGCCACCTCCTGCATGCCCCCCACTGGGGATCAGGCCCACAACCTGGGCATGTGCCCTCACCGAGAATCGAACTGGCAACCTCTTGGTGCATGGGTTGATGCTCAACCACTGAGCCACACCGGCCAGGCGCCTTTGTGTCTTTATCAGACAGGACAGACAGATGTGTTGGAATGTCAAGCAAACTTCAAATCCCAGTGACGTTTCACAACTAACATGAATTTTTTGTTCTCTCTATATATCCTTGCAAATCAACAATGGCTACATAGTCTCCATTCAAGATACAGCCATTTCTGGGAAGAGGAAGGAGAGATATGGTGAACCACCATATCTTAGATATGACCCAGCTCAATTCTCCTCATATTTTATTGGTCAAAGCAATCATATATCTAAATTCTGAGGGGGATGTATCCTCCTTCCATGGAAGAGGAACATCAGAGTCCCAAGTTCAAGCCTGACGTCGATGGCATTGGGAAGTGCAATCCTCTCTTAGGTATTATATTCAAGATATAATACAATCTACTGTACTATCTGGATCATTCACATGAGGAACCTGGAATTCAGAGAGAGTCGGTAGAGTGTGGAATCCAGCTCCAACTCGTGACTCAAGCCCCGATGTCCATCCTTCGACACTAAACTACACTGGTTAGGGAGTCAGCAACAGCACCACGAATGTCACCGAACAGAGGTCGGCCTTATCAGGGAAGAACCAGAGGCAGATTCTGTACATGCTCCACAGGCCACCCCCCATTCCCCAACGCCCCCCACCACATCTCCACCTCTGATCCTACGAAGTAGAGTATCTCTGAGGAAATTAGTCATCTCTGAGGAACTCTATGCCCTCAAAATGAAAATTTAAAAATAATTATTCTAGCCTGAATAATTATTCTGTGTGCCTCGGTTTCTCCAACAGTTAAAAGCAATTGAATAGCCCAGCCAATGTGGCTCAGTGGTTGAGCGTTGACCCATGCACCAAGAGGCTGCAGGTTCAGTTCCCGGTCAGGGCACATGCCCAGGTTGTGGACCCAATCCCCAGTGGGGGGCATGCAAGAGGCAGCCAATCGATTATCTCTCTCATCAGTGTTTCTATCTATCTCTCCCTCTCCCTTCTCTCTCTAAAATCAATAATGAAAAAAAAAAAAAAAGCAATGGAACAGACTGCTCCCTAAGGGCCTTCATAACTGTCAGAATCAGTGAAAAGAAGACTTATTTGACCTCCCACAACTGATAAATTTCCACTCTTTTTCCACTGTTTTTTGTCATAATCAGAGACATATAGGAAAATGTTTTTCAATGGAGAAAGATAAGACATATATTTGGTGTGAGGTAAAAATTATTCTTTTTTATTTATAGTAAAATGATGAATCTTGTAGAAGGATGCAAGTTTTCCCTTTCAAATAAAAATAATGAAGTCAAAAAGTAGTGTTAATGCTATTCTTGATAAAATCCGGGTTGTGGGAAAATCTTCATTACAAGTGATAGGATTTCTCCAACAAATAAAGTATAGAGAAGCAATTTATTGATTAAAAAATATCTTTAGGGTGCCATTGTTCCTCATTAGAACAAACTGTAAAGTTTTTATGTGATAATGAGGAATATTTGAAACCTGACTGTACACTTAAAAATTATGGACTTAGTTATTGTTTCCAGTTTTAGAATATTATATCTTTTAGAGATACATACCACACGATTTATAGATAAGGTAAAATGATGTCTGGGAAATAAGTTTTGATACAATGTTGTGGGGTTGAGGGCAGTGGGTAGGAATACAGATAAAATGAGCATGTGCCTGAGTTGCTAATAGTAAAGCTGTAAATAGTAAAGAATATTAGGGTTCATTGTACTCTTCTCGGCCCTTTTGTAAGGTTGAAATTTTCCATATTAAAGTATTTATGGCAATTCATAGCATCACCCCAGTTCAATATTTAAGACCAGAATACCAACTTTATTGTGCCCTTTTTCGTTCATTTGCTAACTCCTATCATTTTATTTATTTGTAAGTTGAAACCAGAAGAACTGAATAGTGAGGTTAGGCCCCACCCTTCTACGTTGTGACCATTAGATTGGTAGCACCCATAGACACACATCAAAGCCACCCTATTTTCTTAGGCTGCAGACAGAATGAACCAAAATGGACACTTTTCTACTTAGAGTATGAGTTTTTGGGGGGGATAAAGGGTCAATTACATTTCAGTTTGTCCCCATTGACATTGAGTACAATTTGCCTGGTATTTAATTTTTTTTTTCTTTATTGATCTTAGAGAGAGAAGAAGGGAGAGGAAGAGAGAGACAGAAACATCAATGAGAGAGAACATCGATTGGCCACCTCCTGCATGCCCCTCACTGGGGATTTGGCCCACAGCCTGGGCATGTGCCCTGACCGGGAATCGAACCGGCAACCTCTTGGTACATGGGTCGGCACTCAACCACTGAGCCATACCAGCCGGGCTGCCTGGTATTTAAAATACACAGAAGAAACAGCTTTTCTCTGTCTTAATCCCTCAAGTTTAAGTATTCCACTCTATTTACTATGACACAATACTTTGAATGTGAGGAGGATCATCCCAGGGCTTAAGACTTTCCTCAATCACAGTGTAATATGACTCAAAAGTACAGTAACTCCATTTTCCTCTCATTCTAAGAAACTCACTCATAGAACATATATTTACAACTTAGCCCTGACCTTGGTTGGTGATGTCAACACAAGGTTCCGACCAGTCAGCAGTTCTTCCTGCAAATCCCACACGACAATATGTGAATTTTATTTTTAATGTGGCGCTTACATAACTGGGATGTCAGCTTGCCAGCAGAAATCCAATATGAAACCTTTGAATACATTTAACTTGAATCACGTGTGGCTGACACAGTAAAGACCCAGTGCTGGAGTGCTCAAGCCATGGTCTTGAACAAGAAGCTGTATTGTGCTTCGATGCAGCTTGGTCCAGCCTAGCCCAGTACATTGTTGAGCTAGTTGCTCAAGTAGCTCCGGTAACACGACAGGGTTGTATGTTGTGTTCCAGCACATGGTGTTTGTGTGTGTGGTATTTTATGAATGTCTGCTGCTTGTGGTATTTGTGCACAAGCCTAAAGTCAAGAGAGGTGAACACTGGGCGTGCGAGAAGCTTTGGGACGTGTATCACGGAATTTCAGCCCACAGAGCACGAAGGCCTACAGGTTAACGTGGTGAGAGCAACACCTGAGTCAGAAGCAGTTGATTTAGATTTGCTTGGTAACGAGATCAAAACGAAGATAGATTCAAATTGCTTTCTCAGAAGTGCCTCAAATTTCATCCATTTTTCCTCTCTGTCTTATTTTTCCATTTACCTTTGGGACCTGCCCACAGCATTATTCTCTTATGATTTGGTAGAGAAAATAAATCATTTTAAAGAAAATTAAAGAGCATAATTCTGTTCCGCAAGACAAAGCACAGATTTTTAAGACTGGTCTGGACCCAGCGTGCTTTGGCTTTTACCGCGCACTTGCTGGGTGATGTTGTGCAAATGAATAACTTTTCTAGGCCTTGCTTTCCTCATTGGTAAAATATAACGAAGAATACACTTACTTCACAGATGTGTTCTGATATTTAAGAAATAGTAAAAAGTCCCCGTTTTGTGCCTGGCACATAGTAGAAGCTCAGTAAATTTAAGCTAGATGAGAAGGAAAAGAAAGTTGCACGGTTTGTTGTAACGAAGACACATCATGAAAGATGATGGGGGAATGGAGAGTGAAAAACAAAAGGGGACGGATCGAGATTAAAAGAGGAAAAATGCCGAGAGAAAAGCATACACCCAGTGTGCCAGACAGTGAGGCAAGAAAGGCAGCAAAGACAAACAGATCTTAGGGAAAGGCCAGCCCCCAAATTTGAATCTTGCCAATGCAGCCCCATCTTTGATGCCTCTAGTGTAACAGGTCCTGTGTAAGACACAATAATGCATTTTAAAAAATGAGATACTGCTTGCCTGCAGGAGATCACAATCCAGCGAGGTGGCCGATGAGAAAAGCAGGCAATACACAAGCAAACTGTACAAGTGCCCTGTCAGGGGCTATCGTGGGGTCTACAGGAGCTCAAGAGATGGAAGAATGAGGGCCAGAGAGAGGCAGGGGAGGTTTTGCTGAGGGGGTGGTTCTTGACTGGGATCGGAAAGGAGAGCTAAAGTTTTGTCTGTTGAACTAGGGTGAAAGGTTGGTCCCAGCAAGTGCAAAACCAAGCCGACTTGAAGAAGGGCAATGTTGAGAATTCCTAGGATCTCAGATGGGAAGGAGCCTAAAAAACAGATGGATGGGGTGGTGAGAGAGGAGAGCAGAGCTCTAAAGAGTTTTCCATTTGGATTTATTATGAAGACAATAGCAACGTTTTAGAAATATAAAGCCAGGAAATGCGATTAAACTGAGGGTGGGAGGCAATGGAGGGAAGGACAGGCAAATAGGTAGGAGTCATTCGATTTTTTTTCAGAGTCTGGATTTCCAGGCTTCTGATTTGGTGATGCAGAGTACTGTGGAGATATTTGCTGGAAGAGAAATTGTAAGAGAAGGGGGTGATGAGGGCAGGTGGATGATGAGTTTGGTTTTGTGCTGAAGTTGAAATGCATGTTCCAGCATCAGGTCAATTCATTCACTGTAGTTGACTATCATTGGATGATGATTGTTGAGGATAAACACATTTAAGTTTTCAGTATATAAATGTCGTTTGATCTTATTGGCC
Source organism: Tadarida brasiliensis (assembly GCA_030848825.1). Lineage (NCBI taxonomy): Eukaryota > Metazoa > Chordata > Mammalia > Chiroptera > Molossidae > Tadarida > Tadarida brasiliensis. The sequence goes on along the minus strand of CM061257.1, from coordinate 229,935,122 downwards.
TTTATGTTGCTATTTCATCCCAAGAGTATGACTGATTTCTCCAACTGGATTAAAATTGCCCAATATTGAAGGTACAATCATATATTTCCCTCTTATCCCACAGTACTCTCAACACAGGTGGTTGCGTAGATGCATATAATAAACAGCGGGGCAAGCTAAATTGGAATTTTTTAAATAGGAATAAGTTCTTGAGCAGAAAAAAACTCCTGTTGCACTGTTAGTCAATTGAACTGCTAAAAAGTAAAATAATTTCTAAAATAAAGTTACTAATATATGTTCTCCTGAGTCTGCAGGTCTTCAGTGTCAATTCTAATAGTGAGAGCTAGTTTCATTAAAATACATGATAAGACTTATATGCTTATAAGATAAAAATTATTTACACTATCTTAATCCCAAATTAACCTCCTTTTCTACTTTTTAAAAATTCCTATGGACAGAAGTGTATCACTTGAGAAAAAGGCCTGAAATGCCTCATGTTTAATTGTTTGCTGAACATCTCCCTTGGACATGCTCGCGAGCCCTCAGACTGCTCAGGTCCTTATTTGAACTTTTCTTCCACCATAACTTACCTCTGTTAATGACGCCCCTCCTTCCATTTACCCAGGTTCAAAAGCCATGATGCAACCATGGCCTCCAAGTCTTCATATATCTGCTTACCTTTAAGCCCTTTATTACCATTTTCTCCATAGTTTTACTTTCCTTTCTTCTCTTCCCACTAACATGTTTGCCTTTTTGTTGTTTTATGTCTCATCAGTCACTCTTTAATCCACTGCAGATTTACCTGTAGGAGTGTCTACATTTATAGACTTAAAATGCATGAGTTCATTTTATCCCGCAAGAAGAAATTATGGAGAGGAGGAACAATCAACATAGAATCTGAGATACTATTATTCATCACAGCTTCTTCTCAGTCCAATTCCAGGCACCGTAGGGTGGTGTAGCAAAGGGCCCTCAAATGCCACACAACACCCGACCCTGGTTGTCAGGCTATATTTGAACTCCAGCTCTTAGCAACCGAGAATTGTGTAGATAGAAGGCCACACACTCGGAGTGCTGCAAGTCAGGACGAGGCTTTGTAACAATCTGCGGTTGTTTTGTACGAGTAGATATTTTTAGAGGATTAAAATGGAGCACTGGCTGTACCGCACAGCACTCAGTATGAGACCTTTTTACAGACCATGGGGGATTCCCTTTTATTTTAAGTGGGGGGAAAAATAAAATGAAGAACACACCCACTCACAAACAAAGCAAAACAAACACAAGCACCTTCTGACATTGCTTTTGGAGGGAAGGAGCATAGGAAAGGGGTCCTAGCATGGAATCAGGGGATTTTAGACCTGGGTGAGGCTAGAGATCATTCTTTCCAAACCCCTCAGACTACAGGTGAGGAAACAGGCTAAAGGAATGTGCATTTTCCCAAGGTCACAGTTAGTTAACTTTTCAGCAGGGACTAGAATTGGATTTTTAAGTCCCAGTCCAGTGCTGTTAAATCCTAGGAAAACGTGGGAAGCAAGTGCTATTTCTCAAATCACTTACCTTCTTGCAAAAGGAGATTTTGCCTATCTGGAAAAGACACTGTCTGTGCTACTATATGGTTTAAAATAGGAAGCAGTCACCCCGATAGTTCTTCTGGAAGGTTCTCTCAGGAAAGTTCAGCATCTTCCTGCTAGATTCCCTGGCTGTCCTGAGAAACATATCCCAGGGCCCCTGGTCACTTCCACAGACTCTGCAAACAAGAGACTAAACCAGCAGCTTCTGAATTATGATCCCTGAGCTATTTGGGGTTTGGCACGCTTGCAGTTCAGCAGAGAAGTAAAATTTCAATTTCCAGAAGAGTGAATTTGGGAAGGGGGAGAAAAAGAAATGTTTTTTAACTGAAAAGTGAAACGCAAATTGTGGATTTTACCATGAAAGGTAGACAGTAATTTCATTGTATATGAAAAATATGTATATATACAGAGAAAGGGGTGCTAAAAAAAAAAAAAAGACCGTAAAAAACCATAATAACAAAAACACAGTATCATGCCTGTGTGGGCCAGCTAGCTGGAGGACTAGACAGCCCACTTGCTGAAATTCTCAGGGCTTTGGAAAAAGGCCACTGGGATGAAAGAAAAACTCATCTGTATATAGAAATATGCAGTCTCTTTTCTGATATAACTAAGGAAATAATTACTCTCAAAGATCCTGAGATCTTTGCCTCCACTCCTGCGGCAGAATAAGAAAGAGCATAATAGCATTCACTAGGGAGAAATCCTATATATCCCTGGCAGCGTGCTGGAACATACCAGAGAAAATTAACAGCTTCAAGTCAGATGGGTTCCTGGATCACAGAAACCTCCTGTTGAGCATTTTTCACTGAGGCTCCATTTTTTCAACTGACCATGTTTCCAATCAGATGCACATACATCTCACTAACAATCGTACACACACATGTACCCCATTCGCACATACATGAGTATACATGTGTACACACACACACACACACACTTACAGACACACACACCACAGCCCCTACAGTGAACACATGGGTACAATTTTCTTATTGTCCCAAATTGAATTTGAATATACAATAAGCCAGCTGGATGATGATAGTTTTACACAGTCTGGAGATAATTTATCAATTGGACTTCAAAGGTCTCTTAGCCTTTCTGCACTGGTCATTATTAAGTAGGGAAATACGTAATCATTTGAGAAGAAAAATATTAGATTTAAACTAAGGTGAATTAATCATTATTCCATGTAAGTTTCCAACGGATCACGCATCCCATCTCTTTGTTTTCCTAATCTGCTGCTCTTTCCAACACAGTCATCACTTCCCTAACCACTTGACTTCTGGGGTGGAGAAGTCTTTGGAAAGAAATAAGAAATGAACAAAATTTAATAAGATGTCCCTTTTCTTTGGCTCACCTGGTAAAACAAAAAAAATGTGATCGTTTGGAAATCTGATGTCCATTGAGATTCCAAGACAAAATGCATCAGAAATTTGGAAATGGAAAGGACTGTAAACATGGGAAAGGAAGAGAAGAATTAGAACATTCAGTTGTCTTTCAAATCTTTAGAGGAAACCAATTCTTGTGGAGAATTTGGAATATACTGGCAGTGTGCAAAGTCACTGGGTAGCATTTGTGGATTTAATCTTCAGAACAGCCTTGGAAATAGGTACTCTCTCAACTTCCATTTTACATGTGAGAAAAACTGATCTCAGGGTGGGTAAGTAATTTTAGTTAACAGATATTTTTTTAACGTCTGTATTTCCAGCGAACTCTTGTATAACTAACACCAGAGATTAAAAAAAGAGAGAGAGAGTAAAACACATCTTCCCCCTGATATCATTACTAATAATTTAATGGCAAATGTAAGACAGTCATCAAAATAATGTCAGGACAAACCAGATGAACATGGGGGGGGGTGGGGAGGAGGGTGTCAATGCGGGGGAAAGGAGAAACATCTGTAACAAAAATAAATTAATAAAAATAATTTTAAAATATATATATATCTTCCCAAGAAAGATGGATTTCTTTTCAACTGAAAACTTAAAAATGGATAGAATTTGAGAGGCTGCAATGGAGAGAAGATTTCCTTGGTGGGACAAATGCTTACGAGCAAAGGTCTACGGTGGGAAAGCTTGAGCCTAAATCGAAGGTCGCCGGGAGCATCACCCTGACTGGCCAAACGAGTTGAACAATGTGAAGGAATAGTGAGGAAAAATAAGATTGCTGAGAGGTCCTGGTTCGATTCCCAGTCAGGGCACATCCTGGGTTGGGGCCTCAATCACCAGTAGGGGGCGTGAGGGAGGCAACCAATCGATGTTTCTCTCTCACATTGATGTTTCTGTCTCTCTCTCCCTTTCTCTCTCTCTAAACAATCAATAAAAACATATTTTAAAAAATATTGAGTCCATTTTGTAGAGAAAATTACCTTTGCTGGAATTTAATTTTGCTGTTTTTGGCTAAATCATTTTTTTATTATAATATCGTGTTAGAGTGTCACAAATCAATATGCTAACAACTGCCAGAACTGGAAATCTCGATGAAAATATTTTATTTTTGAATTTAATTTGAACACCTTTAGTGACTCTTAGCATTACTCAAGATTCAAATGCCCTAAAGGAACATCAATATTAAAATTTTGTTTTAGGGTTGTATGCAAATCCACATAGAGTACTTGAGACTACTTCTCTTATAAACACTCCTTAGTGAATAATTCCTGATGATATTCCACAACCTTTCAAGAAAATTCCCTCTTCCAGCCCATGACGGACAGTGATTTTGGTGAATAAAAATTGAATATACTGATAGTGTGATAAAATTTAGCATACTTAAAGGTATCATATCTTTCTCTTGTTTTGTGAAAAGTGGATACCACAGCACTGTGGGCCTCGTAAGTCCTTTATAAATGTTGATTGATTGACACTTCCACAATTGGTTTCCTCTAACACCTCTGCAAAGATAGAGTCAGTTTTAAGAAATCACTATGCACTCTTATCCCTGTACAACTGTGAATAAGTCACCTGGCATTTGCGTTCAATTGTTTCAAAACCTTGCTATACTATTAACTCTCATTATACATCCAAAAAAGTCATACTTTTAGATTAAAAGTGACTCACCGTTGCAAAATACAGCATAATTGGATGCATTATGGACCACGGTGATCGCAAGTATCAAGATCTGTCTACTGTGGTCTCTTGAAAACTGGACTACAAGCCAAATAGAGTCGGTTATTATAAATAAAACATAATTCCAGTGACATACAAGCTCATCTGAAACATCATCGATGCACATTCACTGGTTTTCTACAGGACTGAGAAGTGAGCGGTAAAATATCACCAGTCACAAGGATGGCATTTTATTGACTGCCCAGTTAAACCACGGCTTTGACTCCGTATTCTAGAGCCAGCAAAGCACAGACAGGATGTTTCCTTTATGTGGTGGGTTTGCTCCTGAAAAGGTGTGTGTGTCTGTGTGTTTGTGAATTAAATCCTCCCCCCTGCCCCACTGGCTTACACTAGGTTTATATTTCAGATATTTAATTTTTTTCTCTCAATAAACTTTAGTTCCAAGTTTTTAATATTTCTGCCTGGCCTTCAACATAATTTTTTTTTATTTAATCAATGATAAAATGATTGTATTTCCAAAACTATATTTTTGAAAATCTGGTAGTAAATATTTCACAGTAGTTATCTTTAGATGTACTGCTTTGTTGCTAACTAATCTGCATTTTAAGGTGCTCTTGTACTTACAAAACCTTGAGTTGAGGCTTCTTCTGTTCCTAGACTCAGTTTTCCCACTCTCTCCTCTCAATCATGCTCTTGTGTTCGTATCGAGTCTTGAAAGCCAAAGAAAATAGTAAACTTGCAGTTTTTCTCCTTACCATTACTTTTACACTAAAACTCTCTTAATTTTGAATGAAAATTTTTGTTTTAGTAGCAATACCCAGGGAGATTGACAGAGAAGGAACATAGGCAAAGTAACAGATATGAGATTCCCCGGAGCCCATGTCTGTCAGTAAGAACTTGTCAGATCAGGTGAAACTGAAAAAAATGTCAGGTATCAGCATGTAGCCATTTTTATCACTGTGACTGAAGTAGAGACCCGGACATTTGCCAAAAATCATTATCAGCAATGTCTCCTCAGCACATGTTTTTCTCAGTATTGAAATAAACTGAGACCTCTTCCCACTGCCCAGAATAACTGTGGGGACAGACAATTAAAGCTAGAGCAGGACCGGGCAAGAAGGATAAATACAAATCCTTTGGGGAAGAATAATACGGGCACAGAGACAGAGAAAAATTCCCTTTGTTCTCTGGAATCACAGATTTGGGGATGCTACAAATTTGAGTTTCGAATGGCCATTTCTGCAACCAACCATAAAAGGAAGGAGATCAAAGAACGGAAGAGAGACCAATAGATCAAACCTGATGAGCTTATTTGAACATTTATATTGAGACATGCTTAAAATCAGCTGTATCTCCTTGGACTTCCCAGCTTCATGAGGCAATAAATTCACTTCTATTGTTTAAATTTATGTGAACTGGCTATCACATAAATTCTCATTTTCCTCTAGAATAAACCAAGATTATTTTACACTCATGAGTTTGACTTGCTCATCCTGTCTGCTGGCCCATGAGCCCCTTCCAGATGCTGATAAGCAGGCAGGATTGACACAGTGTTGAAATTACAAAGACTTTGAACAGAACAGCTCCAAAGCATTGGCCCTGCCATAATTTTTCTTCAAAGTTAAGTGTGTGCTTTCTGCTTAGGATGTGAAGGGCAGCCCTTGCCTCCACGTATCAGTTATGGATTCCGCAGAGAACCCACATCGGTGCGACCAAACATCAGACTCATGGCTTTGCCGGAGTCACATTGCCAAGCAGCCCCAAACATCTTTGTGTTTTCTTTCAAGCCTCAGTCTTTACCTCGGGATGCCCTTTCGATGATCCCTAGCCCTGGCCTCACACCAAGACATACCCTAAGAAGGGTTTGCTCTCCACTGACTGTCAGACCAGCCCGTTTTAGAGTTTGAAGAATCTCTGTTTCATAATGATGGTCAGGTACCATGACAGTCTGTGCAAGCAACAATCTGAATAGGTGGAGGCCATATCATATCCCTGAAGTTGTATCCTGTGTGTGTGTGTGTGTGAAGGGGGGCGGGGCTGTCCTCCCTGATGTCTGCCTGTGTTAGAGGTGGGGCTTCTCCTTAGAAACAGGACCCAAGGTACATGTAAACCCATGGGGTTTTCCCACTTCACATTAGAAGCAACTTCTTAGCATTGAAGGCTAATGTTTTATTCTGACCATCTTGTTGAATTGTCTTACTTTCTGGATGAAGAACAACATCTAACATTTTTGACCATGCGTGGCTTTTTATGAATGGTGTTGCTTTGTGAGGTAAAATGAAAAGTCCAACTTCATTTGGATAATAACAGGAAATAGTTCTCTTCGACATATTTTTCTTTGATTTGGATAAATTTTATGTCTTTTAATTTTAAGAAAGTATTTCAATCCAAAGAATGAAAGACCAGATAAATGGATGTTTAGGTTTTCTAAATAATGCTAAAATCTTATTTACACACACACACACACACACACACACACACACACACACACATGTTTATATGTACCCCTAAACCCTGAATAAATAGCAAGAAATAAAAACCTACCAAGGAAATGGAAAAGGACCTCTCAGGGCTTAAACTGTTTTGAGAATATGCCTGTTAAATAAATTTTACACGTGATCCGAAGTGCGAGCCAAGGAGCTACATATGGTGAAACTTTAGCAAATACTTACTAGGGGAGTAACCCACAAAGGAATTAAAGATTCTAGCCACATATTCAATTTTTTCACCCAAACTGTTAAAAGTTATGTCATTTTTCACTGGAGAATGTAGGTTGGCTAATGGATTTAACACCACCATTTGGTCTAATTTCCTGGTGTCTGCCCCAATCATTGTCTAAGCCTCCTTGTAGAGGAAAAACATCTCAGAGCTTCATCTCTTTGTTTGCTGTGCGCTCACACAGGCACTCTGTTATGTTTTTCCTCACTGAAAGCTGAGGTTAGCTGAAGAGGAAACGGTTCGGGATAGAGATGCGTTTTAATGGGTTATACCTTCCCCTGAAACCAAATGACTGAGATGAAAACATTGTCCAACATAAACTACACTTTGTAGGTCAGGATGGAAAACCTGGAAGAAAGAAAAAGTGCTTTGCTCTATTTATATAGAGCATGTTTTCTGGTTTTAATAACTTCTTTCTTTCCTATCTGAACCTAGTTTGATCTTCTAAATGTCATGTGGCTCTTTCTAACAAAGCCTGTGACCGATGACCATTCTGACCATGATAGTGATCTTCTTCGTGGTTGGGGCACCCCTTTTTAACTTGCTTTTCCCAGATGACAGGGCCCCCTATGTGAAGTAGATCTTTTTGTCTAACAAAGATTTTAAAATAAGACTTTGAAGCTCTTCTTTAGAAGACATTTGGGGATCCTGATCTTTGGCAGTCTATATACAAGCCTGGAAATTTTGTTAAAATGTATTTCATCACTCATGACTAATCCAGACAGTCATTGAAGATGAATGGTAGTTTAGAGACATATCTGAGTTCCAATCAGAACACCATCAGGACCTGTGTGCGACTTTGGATCACTTCCATAACTTTTCTACATTTACTTCCTTATCTGAAATAGAGATAGAAATTGCTTTTACATCATGAGATTGTTATGAGGAATAAGTAAGTAGCGCAGTGGACACTTTCAGCAGAATGCTCAACAAATAACGAATGCTCAAAAGCAATCAATGATTCAGTTATTGGTCTTATTATTGCACTATTAAAATTGTCTTTCAGGATTAGTCTCCTCATATCATTGAGACTTTAAATACAAAAAAAAAAAAAAAAATTGGGTTTGGTCATGTCAGAACAATAGGTCCCCTGTTCTTCATAAACCCTAAATGCTTCTTCATGGATTTTCATAAAAACAGGCAAACATCTGTTTGGGGGTTCTAATTCTTAATTATTGCTCTGTTGTTAGTCACTGTCACATGTACCCTCCTAAATGAACATTGCCTATCCATAGGTTCACTTCTTTTTTTTTTTTTTTCTTTACTGATTTTAAAGAGAGAAGAAGGGAGAGAGAGATAGAAACACTGATGAGAGAGAACATCGATTGGCCGCCTCCTGCATGCCCCCTAATGGGGATCAGGCCCACAACCTGGGCATGTGCCCTGACCAGGAATCGAACCAGCGACCTCTTGGTGCATGGGTGGACACTCAACCACTGAGCCACAGCAGCTGGGCCATTGGTTCACTTCTTACTTGCAATATATAAATATTTAGAAGAGAAATGCTAGACTTTACACATGTTGCAGTGAAAGTCAGTTCTACCAGTGTCTAAAGAAGTAAAGAGGGCTTCATTATTAGGACGTTTGTTTTTATTTATGATTCATTCTTTGCCATGTTCCTAAAGAACTTATTAGATATTTAGGCAAATCGATAGATGATAATGTATGCATAAAATAGAAACAAGATTACCATATCACAATCTTAGTGCAGTGATTACTAAAAAATAGCCCTTTATTTCTCTCAATGTTTCCTTAAAAAAAGAGAAAGAAGAACCAAGAGAGATCCTGAAGCTACAGCACGACTGGTCAGGACATGGGCTTAGTTAAAAGAAACAGCATTTGTAAAAATGTGGTAGGTACTCAAAACTGTGCTAGACAGACAAATATCACACTTCATTTATTCTCCCAGAACTTTGTGAAGTCAGTGTTATTGTGTCCATTTTCGAGCTATATGATTAGTGATTATTGCTGAATGAACTGTAGCATTCACTTGCAAAGAATAGAACTAAGTACTCAGAGAAAAATGAATGATAATTGTTTTACTGACTAGGGGGAAAATGATGAGAAATGAGAGGCTGATATCTGTTTAGAAGGCCAGAAATATTCTTGTGGGAGATTTTTCCTTGAAGGTGGTACAGGGTTTGGAGAGTTAGATAAGGAATGTGAGAAATTCGTAGGTAAGGTAAGTTATATATTCAAAAACAAATGGAAGTGAATTATACTTTAGAAATGTGGGTAAATTAATATGGTGTCTAAGTAGAGGCCAATTATCACCAAGTCCATTTCTAACTTAGAATCACAAAATTCTTCCTTCACAATATTTAAAATTTAAACTTAGTATATTCATTTATTCAAGTTTTAATATATTTTGAAGTACTCCAAATAGTTTTAAACTGACGTTAACCTGTTTTTCTTATGCATTTATTGTTTGCAGTTAGAAGAAAAACTTAAAAAAAAAAAAAAAGAAACTCTGCATACCACATCCACTTTAAGGAGAAAAATATCCAATCATACCGTGTGAAGCAATCATGAGATTTATTAAAGAGTGGAGATTACGTTGACCAAGTGTTGACAGTCCAAAGTCTTGGATTTAAAGTTTACTTTAATGGCATTGCCAAATGCATCTTAGGCTTTAATTAATATGAAATGTTGAAAAAAACTGTTTGAAAGCAAAATATGTCTTAATTTTCCAGCCTTAGTTTAGCATTTACCGAATCTGGAAATAATGTAGAAGTTTCTGGGATTTATTTATTCATATGTAAATAACATAACAGAGAAAATATGTCTGGCTCATCAAGCTTAAGCAGCATTTCCTCATTTCAAAAAAATGTGGACCAGGCAGCAGGTGTCAAAGGGAAATTTCATCAGACACTAGCATGACCTGCACACCTCCTATGATCCTTTCTACACCCACAAAGTATATTGGAAAAATTAATCTTGTACAGGATTGCAGGACCCAACAGTGACCTTAGCTGAGCTTCATAACTTCTCCACACATGAACAGTGCCATCCTCATGTAAAGAATGTGGTGGGTCCAGGTTCCACTTCACTAGGAATGGCAGAGGAGAAGGAATTGCTGTTTTGTTAAGTTTTCCCTATACCAAAATCGGCTTTAGTTTGTTATTTTCATAAAGTGTTAGGTATATCATTGTGTTTAATCAGGAAGATAATATTCACCCTGAGATGATGCTTGGTAAAGAGAAACAGGAATGTGCTCTCTCCAATTAGCTGCTCAAGCATTTAAAACAACTTTAAACGTATTATCAAGATGTGTCTGACATTAACTAGAACTCTGTAGGACGGGTCCAAGGTTCAGATCGTTACAAAATTCTGAAGTTACAGACAATAGAGCTAATGTGTCAGTAGTTCAGTAGTTAGCCCATCAAAAGGTTGTGTTAGCAAACTCTGAACTAGATCAGTTGAGCGCAGGGAAATACATAGAAACATTCTGTAATACAATATCATGACTACTTCTAATCTTGGGGTGAAGAGATGCTAAGGCAGATTTGGACTGATTTGATTGCTAAAGCATTTCAACGCAGATATAAATCTGACAGTAAATAGGTGACAAAAACTGAGTTTGCGATCCCGTCAGAGCAGGGTCCCTATTTTGTCATTGAAGAATTAATCCAAATACAGCAGGTATGCCTATGGCAGAACATTTTTACAGCTAGATCTCAGAGAGTGCCCCCTTTCCCCACATCATTAAATGTAAGGAATTTGAAAATAACTCAGAGCTGCAGTGTTTGGGATGTCCCTTAATTTAGATTAGACCTGAAGGCATTTTTATACTGGGGCAAATCTAACTTTTCCCACCCGCTTCTTCTCCCTTGGACAGTGCTGAAGATAATTGCAAACACAACTGTTTGAATGCTTTATATATTCCTCATGGTTGGACTGGAGATGGCAAAAACTAGAGCATGGGGAGGTAGGTATCCTTACTCCTTCAGACATCTGGAAAGGAGAATCTGTGGAAATCGTCCTATTAACCAAGCTTGAAACAGAGGAAGTACCCCCAAGGTCAGTGGACTACCTTGAAAGGAAGTTTCTCACTAAGCACCACAACAACCAGTTGGGAAGGGAAAACAACCACTTGCAGGATGGCCTGAAACTTAACCCCAACATCCTTAAATCACTGACAGCTAAATAATGGTGGGAAACTTATTTTTAAGGATCAAATAATTTCTCTAAATTTTTTTAGGTGAAGGCTTAGATTCCTTAGGCTTGATTTAGTCTTAATTTGATTATTTTTGTCTATTCAAATAATTTTTTAAAAGTAAACAGTACTAGCAGGAAGACACCTTGAAATTAAGGTTGCCAGGTAAAATACAAGATGGATATATGGTTAAATCTGAGTTTCTGGTAAGAACAATAATTTTCATATAAGTATAAGCACTTTTATTTCCTAACTCTGACAATCCTAACTATTGTGAGGTGCACTTATAAGCATAAAAATGTGAAATATCTTCATAATGAGTCATGCTATGTTTCTGCAAAGTACTTTCTTGACTGGCAAATGGGACAATGATTGGAAGCAAGAGGTAAACAGTCTTGTTGTTTTTCCCTCTTGCTCTGATTCAGAGAGGACTGAGAAAGCATGAATGGATTTTAAGTAGTAAAGACAAGATCAAGCCCTAGCCAGTTTGGCTCAGCGGTTAGAGCGTCGGCCCATGGACCAGAGTCCTGGGTTCGGTTCCCGCTAAGGGCATGTACCTCGGTTGCAGTTTGTCCCCTGCCCCGGTTGGGGTCATGTGGGTGGTAACCACACGATGTGTCTCTCTCATATCGATGTTTCTCTCTCTCTTCTTCCCTCTCCCTCCCACTCTATCTGAAGATACATGCAAAAATGTCCTTGGGTGAGGGAAAAATAAAGACAAGATCAAAGGCATTGGTACTCGTGCAAGATAAGATGGGCCCTGCAGCATCTTGGCTGAAAGGCCAGGACAAAAGAAGACAGGTGGTCAACTGGAGTTACTTTGGGAAAATTGACTATTATGGCCTGTAGACATAATGACTGAGAAAGTGACAATAAGGATGGATTTGTGAAACACATAAATGTTACTCAGAGCCACCCAGAAACCCTTGGGGAGTGGAATCTGACAAAAGACTGAAATCTCGTGGCCAAGCAACATGGAGTTCAGACTACTGTCTAAAGAGAGATAGGGTCCCTGATGGCTAAAATATTAATGCATTGGTTTAGTCCAACACCCTCCATTGATCCAACTACCCCATCCAACTTGTATAACTTGTATGTGACAGATACTCACAAGTATGCTGCATTGACCCAGAGTCCGGGTTACCTGTAGACATAGATTGAAAGACATTTAAGATTTTCCAAAGCTAAAACAGATTTAATTGTTCTACTGTTTGTGTAATAGCTTCGAATCATCTCTTATGTTTTCTCCTCCAATTTTTATTAATTTATTTTTGTTACAGATGTTTCTCCTTTTTCCCCCCTAGACCCCCCTCCTCCGCATCCCGCCCCCACCCCACCCCCTAGCATTGTTCTCTATGTCCATTGTTTATGCATACATGCATAAAAGTTCTTTGGTTCATCTCATCCATACTCCCTCCCCCCCCCCCGCCACCCCCTACTCTGAGGTTTGTCAGTCTGAACCATACTCCTTTCTATGTCTCTGAGTCTATTTTGTTCATTAATCCACCTTGTTCATTATATTCCACATGTGAGATCATGTGGTATTTGTCTTTCTCTGATTGACTTATTTTGCTTAGCAAAATACTCTTGAGGACCCTCCATGTTGTCTCAAAGGATAAGAGATATTTATTTCTTACAGCTGCATAGTATTCCATTGTATATATGTGCCACCACTTTTTTATCCACTCATCCGTTGATGGACACTTGGGCTGTTCCAGATCTTAGTGATTATAAATAGTGCTGCTATGAACATAGGGGTACATATATTTTTTCTGATTGGTGTTTCGGGCTTCTTAGGATATATTCCTAGAAGTGGGATCACTGGGTCAGATGGCAATTCAATTTTTAATTTTTTGAGGAAACATCATACTGTTTTCCACAGTGGCTGCACCAGTCTGCATTGTCACCAGCAGTGTACTAGAGGCTCCTTTCCCCACACCCTCACCAGCACTTGTAGTTTGATGATTTGTTGATGGCAGCCATTCTGGCAGGTGTCAGGTGATACCTCATAGTCATTTTAATTTGCATCTCTCTGATGATTAGTGACGTTGAGCATTTCTTCATTTGTCTCTTGGCCAATTGTATGTCCTGTTTGGAGACGTATCTAGTTAGGTCCTCTGTCCATTTTTTAATTGGGTTCTTTGTCTTTCTTTTGTTGAGTTCTTTGAGTACTCTATATATTTCGGAAATTAACCCCGTATCTGATGTATCATTGGTGATTATGCTCTCCCATACACTGGGTTCCCTTTCCATTTTGATGGTTGTTTCTTTTGCTGTGCAGAAGCTTTTGAGTTTGATGTAGTCCCATGTGTTCATTTTTTCCTTTGTTTCTGTTGCCTTAGGTGATGTATCAGTGAAAATTCTGCTGGGTATGATGTCTGAAATTTTGTTGCCTACATTTTCTTCTAGGATTTTTATGGATTGATGATTCACATTTAAGTCTTTTATCCATTTTGAGCTTATTCTTGTGTATGGTGTAAGTTGATGGTCTAGTTTCTTTTTTCTTTCTTTTTTTTTTGCATGTAGTTGTCCAATTTTCCCAACACCATTTATTAAAGAGGCAGTCTTTACTCCATTGTACGCTCTTGCCACCTTTGTCAAATATTAATTCAACATAATGTTTTGGGTCAGTTTCTGGGTTCTCTGTTCTATTCCATTGATTTATATGCCTGTTCTTGTGCCAGTACCAGGCTGTTTTGATTATAGTAGCTTTGTAGTATAACGTGATATTCAGTATTGTGATCCTACCTACTTTGTCCTTCTTTTTCAAGATTGCCGTGGCTATTCAGTATTTGTTCTAGTTCTGTGAAATATGCCGTTGGTATTTTGATGGGGATTGCATTGAATCTATAGATTGCTTTGGGTAGTATGGATATTTCAATAATGTTGATTCTTCTAATCCATGAACAAGGTATGTGCTTCCACTTTTTTATATCTTCCTCTATTTCTTTTTTCAATGTCTTGCAGTTTTCTGCAAATAGATCCTTTACTTCTTTGGTTAAGTTTATTCCAAGATATTTTAATTTTTTGCTGCAATGGTAAATAGGATTGCTTTTTTAGTTTCTCTTTCTGTGAGTTCATTATTGGTGTATAAGAATGCCATTGATTTCTGGATGTTAATTTTGTATCTTGCTACCTTGCCGAATTCGTTTATTGAATCTACCAGATTTGTGATGGAGTCTTTAGGATTTTCTATGTATAATATGTCATCTGTGAATAATGACAGTTTCACTTCCTCCTTTCCAATTTGGATCCCTTTTATTTTTTCTTCATGTATGATTGCTGTGGCTAAGACTTCCAGTACTATGTTAAATAGTACTGGCGAAAGTTGGCATCCCTGTCTTGTTCCTGTTCTTAAGGAAAATGCTTTTAGTTTTTGCCCATTGAGTATGATGTTGGCTGTAGGGTTTTCATATATGGTCTTTATTATGTTGAGATATGATCCCTCTATTCCCACATTGCTGAGCGTTTTTATCAGAAATGGGTGCTGGATTTTGTCAAATGCTTTTTAGCATCTATTGATATGTTCATACAGTTTTTATCTTTCATTTTGTTTATGTGGTGTATCACATTTATTGATTTGCGAATATTGTACCAGCCTTGCGTCCCTGTGATGAATGCCACTTGGTCATGGTGAATACTTTTTTTGATGTATTGCTGGATCTGATTTGCTAGTATTTTGTTTAGGATTTTGGCATCTATGATCATCAGGAATATTGGCCTGCAGTTTTCTTTCTTTATAGTGTCTTTATCTGGGTTTGGAATTAAAATTATTTTGACCTCATAAAATGAGTTTGGGAGTCTTCCTTCTTCTTGAATTTTTTGGAATAGTTTTAGGAGAATGGGTGTTAGTTCTTCTTTGAATGTTTGGTAAAACTCCCCTGTGAAGCCATCCAGGCCTGGGCTTTTGTTTGCTGGGAGAGTCTTGATTACATCTTCATTTTCCTCAGTTGTTATTGGTCTGTTCAAGTTTTCTATCTCATCCCGGTCCAGTTTTGGGAGACTATGTGTTTCTAGAAATTTGTCCATTTCACTTAGATTGTCCAATTTGTTGCCATATAGTTGTTCATAGTATTTGTTAACAATCCTTTGTATTTCTGTGGTGTCAGTTGTTACTTCTCCTCTTTCATTTCTGATTTTGTGTATTTGGGTTCTCTCTCTTTGTTTCTTGGTGAGTTTAGCTAAGGGTCCATCAATCTTGTTTATCTTCTTGAAAAACCAGCTCTTTGTTTCATTGATCCTTTGAATTGGTTTTTTTTTTTTTTTTGGTTTCTATATCATTTATTTCTGCTCTGATCTTTATTATTTACTTCCTTCTACTTGCTCTGGGGTTTTCTTTTCATTTGCTGTCTAGTTCTTTAAGTTGTGAGGTAAGATGGTCAATTAGAAATTTTTCTTGTTTCTTGAGGTAGGCCTGTAGTGCTATGAATTTCCCTTTCAGAACTGCTTTCACTGCATCCCATAGATTTTGTGTTGTCATGTGTTCATTTTCATTGGTTTCCAGGAAGTTTTTAATATCTTCCTTGATCTCCATGGTAACCCATTCATTGTTAAATAACATGCTATTTAGCCTCCATGTGTTCAAATGTCTTTGCATGTTCTTGTTGCAATTGATTTCTAGTTTCATGCCATTGTGATCTGAGAAGATGCTTGATATGATTTCAATCTTCTTGAATTTGTAGAGACTTAGTTTGTGTCCTTACATGTAGCCTGTTTTTGAGAATGCCCCAAGTGAATTTGAGAAGAATGTGAATTCTGCAGTTTTGGGGTGTAATTCTCTGTAGATATCTATTAAATCCATTTGATCTAGTGCTTCATTTAGAATGTCTGTTTCCTTGTCAATTTTTTGTCTAGAGGACCTATCCAGTGATGTCAGCAGGGTGTTGAAGTCCCCTGCTATGATTGTATTGCTGTTGGTGTCTCCTTTGAAGTCCTCCAGAAGATTTTTAATATATTTTGGTGCTCCTATGTTGGGTGCATATATGTTTACCAAGGTTATATCTTCTTGTTGGATAGATCCTTTCAATATTATGTAGTGGCCTTCTTTGTCACTAGTTATGGCCTTCATTTTGAAATCTATTTTATCAGATATGGGTATTGCTACCCCAGCTTCCTTTTCCTTTCCATTTGCTTGGAAAATTTTTCCATTCCTTCACTTTCAACCTATGTGATTCTTTTGTTGTGAGGTGGGTCTCTTGTAAACAACATAATATGAGTTATGCTTTCTTATCTAATGAGCTACTCTGTGTCTTTTGGTCAGGGTGCTCAGTCCATTTACATTTAAGGTTATTATTGATATGTACTTATTTATTGCCATTTTGGTTTTGGTTTATTGTGGTTATATTTTTCTTTCTATTTCTACTAATTACAGTAGTCTTTTTAACATTTCTTGCAGTGCTGATTTGGTGCTAATATATTCCCTTATCCTTTTTTTTTTTTTTTTTTTTTTTTTTGGCCTGGAAAACTCTTTATTTGACCTTCTATTTTGAATGATAGCCTTGCTGAATAGAGTAGTCTTGGATTCAGATCCTTGTTTTTCATGACCTTGATTACTTCATGCCATTCCCTTCTGGCCTGTAGTGTTTCCGTTGAGAAGTCAGCTGATTGCCTAATGGGGGTTCCCTGTAGGTAACCTGTTGCTTATCTCTTGCTGCCTTTAGGATTCTCTCTTTGTCTTTAATTTTTGGCATTTTAATTACTATGTGTCTTGGTGTGGGCCTGTTTGGGTTCTTCTTACTTGGGGCTCTCTGTGCTTCTTGAACTTGAATAGCTTCTTTCTTCACCATGTTAGGGAAGTTTTCTGTCACTATTTCTTCAAATATATTCTCTAACCCTTGCTCATTTTCTTCTTCTTCTGGAACTCCTATGATGTGAATATTGTTATGTTTCCAGTTGTCCCACAGTTCTCTGAAGCTGCCTCCCTGTTTTTTTAATTGTTTTATTCCTTTTGGTTTTCTGATTGGTTGATTTTTTTCTATCCTGTCTTCTAATTCACTGATCCAGTCCTCAGCTTCCTCTACTCTGCTGGTTATTCCTTATTTCTGCTATGTCATTTTTCATTTCCACTTGGTTGGTTTTCAATGTTTCTATATCTTTACTCATGGTGTTGAGCTCCTTACTCATGCTGTTGAGCTTCCTCAAGATCATGACTCTGAAATCCACCTCTGATAACTTGTTTAACTGCATTTCATTGATCTCATCTTCAGTAGAGTTCTCTTGTTCTTTCATTTGGAATTTGTTTCTTTGTTTCACCATTTTGGCTGTCTCAGTGGGTTTTGGAGCCTGCCAAATTTTCCTGTGGGTGTTGGTTTTCTGCTGTTTGTGGCTCTCTCTGCTGGGTTTGGATGAGTGTGGGAGGACCCACGTTAAACACCACTGTCAAGTCTTACTTTCCTGGGTAGACTTGCAAGCCCAGGAAATGTTCTGTTATCCTTTAGGTTTTTGCCTGGATGCTAGTAGTCTCAGTTACTTGATGAGCCTTGATGTAGCCCTCAGCTGAATGAAAAACTCCCTCAGGTGTTCAGCGTAAGAGGATTTCCAGAGGGTGGGGTTGATGCTGGTTGTTAATGAGCCTCAATTTGCATTTCTCTGGCCCAGCTGATTGAGGTTAAATCTCCAAGGGAGGGGCTGCTGCTTCTCCCCAGAGCTTGGGGAGGGAGCAAGATGGCCATCATCCTGTGTGGCCGCAGCTCAGCAAAAAACTCTGAGCACCTTCCAAATCCAGGGTGTCCCCACAGATTTCCAGTCCAATCCACCCTCCCTCTGCTGGAGCCCAAGTTGAGTGGCTGTTGCTAATTTAGTGCTCTGTCCCGGCCCTCTGTGCTGTAGAGCCAGCTTGGGATTTTAACCCCGAGGGATCTGCTCACAGCTAAAACAGCTGCTGTCCTTGGGCTCCCAGCCCGCACTCTCACACCTCTGCAGACCTACCAGGCCCAATTCAGTATCCTTTTTTCCTGTCCCTGGTTATATGGTCCTCTCCAGCTGCTTTTCTGTTACTTTTTTCTGACAATTTGTCTTTATTTTAGTTGCAATTCCAGTTTTGTCCTGGGAGATCGTCTGTGTAGCTTCCATTCACTCCACCACCATTTTGGAATCTCTCCCAAATTATCTCTTATTTTAATTACCACTATACATTGGTTGCCAATGTATACATTGACAATCTAAGTGGGACACATTTTTCAAATGTCTAATACTACCAAGAGTAGCATGAAAATTCCTTCTGATATAAAGCAATATTTATGGATAGTTTTAGATGCTGCATTATAAATACACTTACCTCAAAAAAAGAGTGACCAAAATGAATTCCCCAAGCCTCTAAAAATAGTTCTAAAGGTATAGTAAATACATTTCCATCTCTTCTTTTTACATTAATGTAATTTACTATATTAATAAGAAATTTCAAAATATAACAATAAAACATCATACTACTGGGAGCTACCTTTTAATATTTTCATGGGTTTTCTAATTGTCTACTATTGAAATACATTTGTGAGGATGTGACTTTTGTATCAATTTGTATTTATGTGATATTACCCAGAGTAAATGCTTATTATACAATTGGCTACTTCGAAAATTTTGTGAAAGACTGGTTAAGCTTAGAGAAGTGCTATTACTATTTTCAAGCTCCCTGAGGTTTTCTTTTTCCTTGAGCTGTATTTAAAATAGTGAATGAATAAATTAATGAGTGAATGAATGAAAGAGATAGATAGATAGATAGATAGATAGATAGATAGATAGATAGATAGATAGATAGATATAGATAGATAGATAAATATTTATTTTAAAGGCCCACTTTTAACTGCATTGAAAATGAGTTAAGGAGTGTTCTGGAGTATGAATAACTACTCTAAAGGATTACTTTCCTGGATGACTATCAAAAAGTTTAGAAAATAAAGAAATTAGATTAAGAATGAATACATGAACATTAACTACATTAACTATGCAGGCATTCTTTGTCAAAAAAAAAAAAAAAAAAAAGTCCTGGACCCTCATAAAGATTGTTCAATTCTATTATCTCAAACTCATTGAGAACAAATTGTTTCCTTCAGTTACCTCTTCCTGTATTTTCCATAGAGGTTAGCTGACAGGGAATGCTTCTAGTTCAGAGAAAATAGTCTAAACCAGTCCATATCTTTCTGTGTCTGCACAAGTTGGAAAGGTAAAGAAAAAGATATGGTAAGAAGCATGAGACACTAATGAACTTGTTCCATACACATGAAATTTCCATCCCAGGTTTCCTACGTTGGGTCATCCACATGTTCAAAATCTTGTGGTCTTCAGCTAACATAGCCTTTTCCAGCTGGTCTTTTTTTATGCTGACAGCAAGGAGAATAAATCCATAAAACACTGCAACCACAAGCAAAAAGTCTGATGGTAAAACTATTGCTTTGCTTAGGGTTTAATAATACCATTTAAAGCCTTTTTACCTCAACATTACAAAACAAATCTACTTTAATAAGGTTAGAGAATAAGAGTTATTGCCTTGTGATAGCTGCTATAAGCAAAGCTTGGGCTCTGTTTCTAAGAAAAAAATAAATAGGTTAAAAAACTCAAAATTTTGGTCAACTCACCATTTGTTTTTCTTACCAAGAAGTCAAACAGATTGTTGAAATGACTTCTAAAATAAATTCAAGGAAAGTAGCTATCAATCAAACATGGATATCAATAATTCTAAATAAAACACTTCTGCATCAATCAGGAAAACAATCAGTTGCAGCAAGCAGCAACCTTGAGCAAATTACTAGAATGCATGCTGGGAGAGACAAAGTAAAATAGAAGATACAACACTTATCCCCAATTCCCTGCAATATGATAGGAAGTCGAAAGTTTGAGAATGGTCTAAAGATTTGATTGAGTAGGTCCTAATGTAGTCATTCTAGAATATTTTGGACCATGCCCTACATTAAGGAACACAGTGTAGTCCTGGCCTGGGTGGCTCAGTTGGTTGGAGCATCATCCTATATACCAGAAGGTGGAGGGTTCAGGACACATACCCAGCTGGCAGGTTCGATCCCCAGTCAGGGCACTTACGTGAGGCAAGCAATCAATGTTTCTCTCTCACATCTTGTCTCTCTCCCTCCCTCTCTCTAAAAATATATTTTAAAAAAGATACACAATCTATACCATAACCTGGAACACACAGAATACTCACCCACACATACACAAATAAAACAGATAACACTTCCACTTAATGCATATAAAGAAAGGACTCTGATATATTTTATTCTGTATTTTTAATTTAAATGATGATAATGACCTACACATTCAAACACATTGGTGGGGGTGTACAACTATTACCTGCTTAAGAGCAAGAAGCCTGTCTTAAATCTTTATGTTCCAAGGAACTAGTCCAGTGCCTATGGTTGAATGAATGAGTAGTAAGTTTTTAATAAATGACTGAATAAATTAATGAATGGAGTACATAAGAATCATATTAAAAATAAAAGACTAAAACTTTTATTATTTCCCTTACATTGTATTCCTACTGTTGATAACAAAATAGGTAGATTTGATAGATGAGTAAGTAGATGGATGGATGCATACATAGATAGATAGATATAGATAGACAGAAAAATAGAGTGAGCTAGATCAAGTTTTTCCAATCATTCAAACATGTTTTACAATATTTTGCATCTCTCTCTATACTAAAGTTTCTCAACTAATAAAGTGATATTGTAGTATTATATTATGGTTAAGAACACAGATTTGGGAGTCAGTCTAGCTGGTTTCATATTCTAGCTCTGACAATTTCTTTGTGACTCTTACTTGTGCAAGTAATTTAACCACTAAGTATGTCAGTTACTTCATGTAAAGTGAAGAATGTACTAGATCTTGCTTCATAAATTTGTGAAGAAGATTAAATGATTGCATATATGTAAAATTCTTTAAATTTTGCCCGAGGACAAAATTAACATGAGGTGGCGGATGGATTTTACAGGATCCTTGAAAAATAGAGTTGTTCAACCACTTGAGACCCACTCTACCTCTGGATGCCTCAGTCCTGTGGTTTTCAGACACTGAATAAAAATTTATGTAAGAAATATTTTATAAAAGAGAAAAAATTAGATGAACCTACAACAGTTCTGATGTTTTGACTGGAAGTGATTTTTTGCAAGAATGAGGAATCCAAACGGAATCCTGTAGCCCTGCTGAGTTCAAGAGACCAAGGTCAAAGTTTGAGGATGTTAAGCAGGTGCAGTTCATGTAGCAAATTTCCATAAGGCAGGGCGTTTCACAGGAAATGAGCTCAAGAAATTTGCAAAGAAACCCCTTTTAGTATTTGTGTTATATTACAGATATTATTTCAATTAAAAAGAGAAGCAAAACCAGCAGGATGGGGAAATTATATTACATTAAACTATATTATATTTAACATATCCGCATATATAATGTATATGTGTGTGTACATGTACATGCATGTATACATGCACAACATACATGTAGATGTAATATAATATATAATGTATTATAGAAATTATAATATAAAAATATGCACATACTTATTAAAAGGAATTGGCTCAGGAAATTTAGGGGGCTGATAAAGTTAACTGAAAGTAAGGCAGCTAGGAGGGGAAGATCACGAGCAGACTGGACCCCTATGTGGTTGAGTTGAAGTTTAAGTCCCCAGAAGGCAGTTAGAAAGGGGAGATCCAGAGGCAAGAGAAAGTGATATCAGGCCTAGCTGCTGCTTGGAGTGTCTCTTCTCAGGGAAAGGCTACAGCCTTTCAAGTACCGCTATCTGATTAAATCAGGCCACCCAAGAAAATGTTATTTTGATTAATTCAAAGTTAACTGATTATGATTTCAATTGCATCTGAAAAAGTCCTTCACATCAACACCCAGATTACTGCTGAATGGATAAACTGGGAGAAGATGTGAGAATGCTACAAAATAGTCACTGTTTCCCTTGTAGCCCATTCTAACTTGAAAAACTCTAGAAAGGAAATTCTCATGAGCCTTATTTAGTCTAGAAAATTTGCACATCATGAACTGAATATAGATGTGAAAGGTAAAACTTCAAAAGCAAGTGAAAAAGGAGCAGAAAATCATAAGCTAAGGAATTCTCTGAACTCATATCAGAAGGGGAAATATTTGAGATTCTGCAAACCAGAGTAGAGAAACTGCAGGGGGTCTACCTCTGGGTCAAAGGCTATTCTAGCCATACTCTTGCAGTTTCAAAACAGAATTTAAGGATAAAACTGATCTGGCAGAAAAATAACAGGGTGCCCAAAACAAACCTCAATGGTCCGTAAAGAAAGAAACAAGCCCTGGAAGTTTTGCTGAGTGGTTAGAGTGTCAGCCCATGGACCAAAGAGTCTCAAGTTCGATTCCTGTCAAGGGCACATATCTCAGTTGCGATTGGATCCCCAGCCTTGGTTGGGGTTGTGCGGGAGTCAACCAATCAATGTGTCTCTCTCTCCCTCCCTCCTTCCCACTCTATCTGAAAATCAATGGAAAAGTATCCTCAGGTGAGGATTTAAAAAAGACTAAAAATAAAAAGAAAGAAACAAAATCCACATAATATCAGATAAAATCCATTCAACAACATAATATCAAAATGTCTAACATGATCCAAAAATTAGTAGACATTCAAAGAGAAAGGAAAATGTTACCTATAACCAGGAAGAATGTCAGGGTCTTTTTTTTTTTTTTAAGAGTTTTTTTTTTTTAATTGAGAATAACTCTGTTCAACTTTCATTAATGTAGAAGGTGACTGATTAATGTTAAAAATCTAAGTGGAGAATAAAGCTGACACTTATAGTCAATATTGGAGTTTGCTTTTAATTATAAAATTTAAAATTTTTCTTTTCTTAAAACATCCATAGCTGAGGAATTCATTTCACTTGCTTATTTCATTTTTAAGTATCACCACAGTTACTGGTTATAACTGACTGTGGTAACACAGAAATGAGAAAGATGATGGAATTGCCCAACAAGGTTGTTAAAAAGTTATTATAACTATATCTAGGTATTCAAAGAAAGTATGAACATTGTAAAGATGCCAAGTGGAAAATACAAAAAAGAATTAGATGGAAGTTCTAGATATAAAAAATAAAATAACTGAAACACAAATTTCTCTGGATGAGATTAACTGCAGATTAGACATTGAAGATTTCATTGATATTAAACACATAGCAATAGAACCTATTAATAATGAAACACAGTACAAAAAAAAAAAAAAGACAAAGAAAATAAACAGAGCCTAAAGGATGAGTGGAAAATATCAAGTACCCTAAAATATGTGTATTTGGGGTTCAAACAAAAGAGAGAAAAAATGACAAAGACAACTACAATTGCAGAAATAAACAACAAAACACCCCGATATAGCTGAAGAAATAAATGAAAACACACATGTCATATAAGTACAAAGAACCTAATGCAGCATAAATGCAGACCCAGACACACACGCTACAGAGTATATCGAAATCACATTACTGAAAATCAGCGACAAAGAAAAAACCATAGCCTTGGGCTGGTGGCTCAGTTGGGTGGAGTGTTGTTTGTAACCCCAAAAGGTTGTGGCCTTGATTCCCCATCAGAGCACATGCCCAGGTTGCAGGTTTGATCCATAGTTGAGGCACGTACAGGAGGCAACTGATTGATTATCTCTCCCATTGGTGTTTATCTGTCGGTCTGTCTCTCCCTAAAATTAATAAACATATCCTCAAGTGAAGATAACAAAAAACATAAAGGAATAATACATAATTACATATAGAAAAATAAAGATAAGAATGATCACAAACTTCTCATCAGAAACTATGCAAACCAGAATATTATAACATCTTTAAAGTGATAAAAGATAAACACTATGAAATCAGAATTTTATACCAAGTGAAAATATCATTCAGCATCAAAGAAAAATTAGATAATTTTTCAGACAAACAATAGTTGAGAGAATTTATCACCAGCAAATTAAGAGTACAAAAATGTTAAATTCTTCAGGTAAAAGATAAATAATGCAGATAATAATTAATATACACAATGAGATGAAGCATGTTATAATGATAAATATGTGACAAATTTTTTTTTATAATTTTTTTTCTTTATTGATTGTAGGGAGAGAGGAAGGGAGAGGGAGAAAGAGACAGAAACATCGATGAGGGAGACACATCGATAGGCTGCCTCCTGCCGACCCCCCACCGGGGATCGAGCCCACAACCCAGACATAGTCCTCTTGGTGTATGGGTCGACGCTCAACTACTGAGCCACACTGGCTTAGCAAATATGTGACAAAATTTTAAAGTATATTCTTATTTTTTATTTTTCTCAGATAATTCACTGTTTAAGGCAAAAATAATAGTAATTTATTGGAGAAATCATTTCATATGAATAGAATTTTAATTATGGCAATTATAGAGGAAAGAATGAGTTGTATTGAGTTATATGAAATGGTAAAATATAATACTAAAATGGATTATAATAAGTTAAACATAATATTATAAACCCAAGGGCAACCATGAAAAAAGAATAGACAGAGATATAACTCAGAAGAAATGGTAGGAATAACACTGAATAATAAAATATTCTTAACGAGTCCAAAAGAAGACAAAAAAAAAAAAAAAAAGGAAAGGGAATAAAAAATGGTTGGGCAAAATTGAAAACAACTAGTAACATGATAGATTTAAACAACCTTATTGATAATTATTAAATGTGAATGTTCTACACCCTCAATTAAAAATCAGAGATTGTCAGAATAAATAAAAATATAAAACTCCAACCTTATGCTGCCTATAAGAAATTTATTTTAACTAAAAGGAAACAGAGAGATTAAAATTAAGGATAAGCCTAGCCAGTGTGGCTCAGTTGGTTGAGTATTGTACGATGCACCAAAAGGTCATGAGTTCGATTCCCAGTCAGGGCACATGCCCAGGTTGAGGGTTCAGTCCCCTGTTGGGTGCATACAGGAGACAACCTATCAATGTTTCTCTCTCACCTCTCTCTCCTTCTCTCTCTTTCTGTGTGTTTCTCCCCCCTCACTTCCCCTCTCTCTAAAAATCAATAAAAACCTATTTTTAAAAACTCAAGGATAGAAAACAATACACATGTTAACTCTAAACATATGAGAGCTGGAGTTTTTATATTAATATTAAACTAAGGCTCAGAAGAAGGAATATTATCAGAGATAAAGATGGACATTTCATAGGGATAATGTCAATTTATAAAAAAGACATCACAACAATAAGTATGTATGTATCTTAAAATATAGTTACAAAAAAACATAAAGGAAAATTAAAAGAATGAAAAGAAACAGACTAATCTAAAATTGGACATTTCCACATATATAGACTATGAGTTAAAATATGGAAGATCTAAATAGTATTGATCAACATGACCAAACAGCCATTTCCATAACACCAGTGGCTACACACTGTGTACAGGTACACAAGAAATATCCAGCAAGATTAACCATATTCGGGGCCACTAAATACATCTTAATAAGTTTAAAAGTATTGAAATAATAAAATACAGGTTGTGGCAAAAGTAGGTTTACAGTTGTGAGTGTTTGAAACATAGTTCATTCTTGTATCATTATTAATTAATTAATCATTGTATTACTTTCCATACAAACAACTGTAAATCTACTTTGACCCACCCTGTATTCTGTAACTACAATAGAATAAAATTAGAAGAAAATAACAAAAATGTATTTGGAACTTCCCCACATATTTTGAAATTAAAACAGTATGTTCCCAATATATTAACATGAATCAAAGAAAAAAATCACAAGCAAAATTAGAAAATATTTTCAACCAAATAAAATAAAAAACACAACACATCAAAAGTGAGAGCTGCAACTAAATTAATGCTTAGAGGAAAATTCTTATTTTTTTTTAATTTTTATTTTTTTTGCATTTATCTTCAGATAGAAGGAGAGAGGGGGGAAGAGAGAGAGAGAAACATTGATGTGAGAGAGATACATCAAGTGGTTGCCACCCACACGACCCCAACCGGGGCCGGGGACAAACTGCAACCAAGGTACGTGCCCTTAGTGGGAACTGAACCCTGGGACTCTCTGGTCCGCAGGCCGATGCTCTAACCGCTGAGCCAAACCGGCCAGGGCGAAAATTCTTATTTTTAATGATTTATATTAGAATAGAAGAAATACTTAAAAGCAATGATCTAAGCTTCCACCTTATGAAGCTTATAATAATAGAACACATTCATCCCAAAGTAAGTATAAAAAAGGAAATGGTAACGTAAGAGCATAAATCAATGGAATAGAAACCTGAAAAAAGCAGTAGAGAAAAAAATTAATGAAACCAAAACCAAAAATCAAAAATGAGAAAAACAGCTAGATAAATAAAGAACGGGAGGAGAGAGAGAGAGAGAAATAACCTACCAATATTAAGAATAAAACAGGAAAAGTTACTAGCAATCAGACATTGAAAGAAACAATATTACAAATAACAGTAAGCCATTAATTTCCAAAATTTAGTTTAGATAAACAAACTCCTTGAAAAATTCAAAATTACCAAAACAAGCAAAAGAAGAAATAGAAAACGAGTGCCTTTATATATTTTAAATAAATGAAAATCATAACAAAAAACCTCCCCCTTTGGTTGCAGACTCACTAGTTCCCCAGGAAATTGAAACCAGCCACCGTTCACGGAGAGACCAGAGAGATGGAGAGACAGGGAGGCCACTCCAGATGGGGAGGTGGCAGTTTTTCTCAGCAAGGGAACTTACAGGGCTTGCCTCAGGTGCCTTAAGACAAATAGATCTTCTCACCATCCCCCCAGAACCTTGACTATTTTGAGGCCATAACCCGGTTCAGTCACATGTACTGTCCAGATGGTCTCAACACCATGTTACCCTCACAAGGCTGTGTGGCTTGAAAACAGCTCAGAAAGTGGGAATGGAAGGCAGAGTGTACATTCCAAGGACAGGGGACTGGGCGAGGAGCCTTCCACTCCCAGGTTCAGCTCTCTGGTCGACCATTGGTCACATCCTCTCAATGATCTCCTCCAACGCTTCACCCCTCTGCTCTTACAAACTTACACTCCCTCCTCTTCCTTCCTCAGCCTGCCCTGAGCCACCAGCAAGAGGGTAATCTAGCGTGGAAGTGGCCTGTTTGGTGGCTCTCCGGCTGTACTTGGAAGCAGATACCACAGCAGCAATAGAGGCACATGTGAGAGAAAACATGAATCAAGATAATGATTCCCAAAACAAGTCTCCATTTTTCCTCCAAGAGCCACAAGATCCCAACCCCTGACTTATTTAGTTCCCTGAGCTGAGGGTCGGATCATTCAGGGTGTTCACTTGTGTCCTCATGTGACTTAATAAATATGATACATTAGTTTGAATCAGCAATTTTCAACTGGTATGCCACAATAATTTTAAAAACATGCAACACCTGACTATTTAGTCCCAGGCACTGATCTCCTTTTTCTTAGATTGTCAAATAAAAAAAACGACAATAGCCATCACAACAATAGCCGTCAATGTGAATGAATCAAAATTATACCTATTTTTTGTCAGATAGGCAAAAAATATAATTTTTTTTTTTTTGGTGTGCCACAAAATTTTATTAATTAGTTATGTGTGCCATAAGATGGAAAAGGTTGAAAATCACTGGTTTGAATAATGGCACAGGTGATTCCTCATGGGCCAGTAATGATGTAATAATGTCTAAGGCCACTCTATTTTGGAGAACAGATTTTCTCATTAGAGACATTTCAGTGTTCACTAAGGACAGGCATTGCCAGCTATCACTTAAGGCTTGCTGGGTGAATTTAGTAAGGACTTCTACTTGTGCTATAATGTCCTCCAGGCCAGTGGGAAATCTGACCTTGAGGAGAGGGAGGCTGGCAATTTCTATTATGTGGGGTCGAGTATCTCCTGTTCCTGGGGAGAAGTTAGGATACAGTGGCCCAACCACCCAGGCTGAAGCCACACCCACATTTATGCCACACAATTATTGAATCCCATCTGGGGCTACCCTAGAAATACTTGGGCAACATGACTAGTCAGTGCCAAAACTGTCCCTATCCTTTAATGTGACATAATGATTATGCAGTTCCAGTGATATCTCTCCCATTTCACTAGTGCAATTGGGTTGGTTCTGTTTAAAGTGATTTTTCTGTTTCCAACATAGGGATGCCTGGGTGCTCAAATATTCATAACCTGGGGTGAGCCACATGAACCCATCCCCAAATCTGAGAGTAGCCACCCATGGTACTAATGGTGTTATTTTTAAGACCCTTCCAGTCAGTAGGTTTGATGGGCTGCCAGTGTAGTTTGAATGACAGAAAAAGAATACTCATGCACAGTGTAATTGATATTGCATGCCACAGGCCAGGTTTCTGGATCAGGATCAGTAGTATAAGAAGGATTAAGAGTTCCAGTCCTAGCTTGGTCTTCCTTAATGTACTTCCTAGTGTCTTCCAATCTCCTCCATGGGGTGGTGAATACCCACCATGCTAATCCTGACGAGCTAGAGAGGGGAAGCTACCCTCATACCCAGCAGCTGGACTGAGTCCTTTGTTGGGCATACAAGTAGGCCCCCTGTAGGAAGGCATTTCCATCAGGTGCCCATCCCAAGCCTTGATACCATAAAAGCAGCAGAAATTTAAGATAAAAAAGACATACATTTATGAGAAACTTGTATGAGGTCATTGCCCTCTATCAAAATTATACTTATGACCCGACCTTTAAATATTCATGCGGCTGCAGCTTGAGAAACTTGACCTGGTTGGGCATTCCACACCTGTTGGCTGGGGAAGCAATACTGTCAGATGTGAGGAGAACTGAGGGCAGAATATGCCAGATCAGGACCTCCACTTCCTCCCCTCTTTCAATGGTGTGTATTTCATTCCACATATAATGCATTTCAACAGGTCCAGCTTGTAGCAGGACATGGGATCCCAGTGGAGATTCAGTTGTTTAGTTCCTCCTCACCCAGCAGTGAAAAGTAACTCCCCTATCCAGTGGGATGACCCTTGCAAATTCCAGTAGATAATTTATTTCCCAGGTGTGATCGGGCTTCATGTTGTCAGTAGCATAGCATGTCAATCCATGTGAGAATCCAGACAGTGGCTCTTTCCCCCAACTTCCATACCTTTATGGGAGCCTTGGCAAGAGTCCCCAGTCTGGCATATGGGGCATCAGGCCCTCCTGGTTGATCATTCAAATATATTAAAGCGTGGGATAGTGCTTTAGTGCATTTAACCAAGGTGGTTTTACCTGTTAATAATTTAATTTGCTGCTTTAATATTTCACCCCTCCTTTCTACCAACTCTGTTGCTTGCAGGTTATAGGGGGATGGAACCTCCATTCAATGTCATGTGTTGTTGTTGTTGTTTTTTTTGGCCTGGTCTTGCACACCATGACCTTGGATATGTAAGCCCCCAGTCGCTATGTATTCAGTAAGGGTATTGGTACTTGGTGCTCAGCTTCTCTATCCCCTAATGATGGCAGCCTGGCTTGCGTGGATATAGGAAAGCTTGGGTTAGACTAGATGCAGTGTCCACACAAACCAGAGCCTATTTAGACCCTTCACTCACAGGAAGGGGCCAATATAATCAATTTGCCAATCACTGATTTGTTGGGAACTCTGGTGGATGACCCCAGACTCCTTTAACAATTGCCTTGGGCATTGTTTAGAATACACAGGACATGCTATTTTTGCAATAAGCAAGTTACTATATTTCAAGGGCAATCCGGCATCCTTGGCAATACACCATCCTATCCAGGCATTTTGGTGGCCACTCTTTCTCTGCACCCTGCCTGCTATATCTACTGAAGGGTCAGTTGCTAGGGCTCAGACTTGAGTTAAGGCATCAGCTTCCTGATTGCCAGGGTGTCCATGCCTTATGAGTCAGGACATGGCAGACCATGGAGACAGCCTCAGGCTCTTACAGGAGAATCTGCCTTTCCACATATTCTTACCCCACAAGGGTTTATCCACGATCAGTCATACCTTGGTTTTTCACTGCCCATGCCATTGGGTGGCTCCCTTTAGAATAGCTCAACTGTCAGGGCAAAGGATGAAAGGCCAGGGCTCACTGGCTGCTGCAGTTCAGTTCTTGTTTTTTTCCAATGGTGTCAGTGTTGGGCTGAAGAGTTGCCCTGACTAGACCCACCTGTATGCCAGGCATCAGGGGGAATTTCCCTCACTTCCTTCTACAGGCTGCAGGGCCTGCCACAGGAATGGGGTGGGGATCTATATACTCTACAGAGCCTAGTTGCATCTGTATTTCCAGAGACAGTGGGCTGGCCCCCAGGGTGTTCCTCTGCTGCATGTAGGCATGTTACCTCGTCAACGTGGGGGTTTGAGCCATGGCACAGGGGGTCATCTCAACCCACCTGTTGACAAGAAGGAAAGTTCTTACCATGAGATGTTGTTCTTTCATGAGAGGTCCTACCTGTAGGAACACTGTGTACACTGCTAGGAGCCGTTGCTCTGTGGGAGTCTATTGGGCTTCTGATGCCTTCCAGAGCTGGGACCACAATCCATTCAGAGTACAGAATGGGAGGGGTTATAGGACAAAGGACACTTAGGAATGAAAATTTAGATTAAAATCACCAAGGATAGGCCCCTGACTGTTCACCTATTATATTCATCTCTACTACTTCTTTTATTTTTCTTTATTGGTTTTTAGAGAGAAAGGAAGGGAGAGGGAGACAGAGATAGAAACAACAATGAGAGAGAACATCAACTGGTCACCTCCTGCACGCCCCCACTGGGGATTGAGCCCACAACCTGGACATGTGCCCTGACCGGGAATCGAAACAGCAGCCTCTAGGTACATGGGTCGACGCTCAACCACTGAGCCACACCAGCTGGGCCATCCCTAGTACTTCTAATACTTGTGTTAGGTAACGTCCACTAGTTGCTTTATTTAATTCTATGCCTTCGCATAGGGTAGGCTTCACGTTCTGTTTGGCTTCTTTTTAAGGCAATCACCATTTTATGTCTCACAAGACATTAGATACAAATATAGTTTTTTAAAAACTCTCATTGTTTCTGTAACTATGAGTTGCTGAATTTTGCTTGGGGCATGAATGATTTAAATAAAACAATGTCGGTATTACATACAAAGAAATAAATGTAAACTTTTATGTATCTATGCATATTTATGTAGCTATATACACAATGAGTATAATTTGCCAGTGCGATCACCAATTCTCAGGATATCTAGATGCCCATAAGTAATTGTAAACATTAGAAGTTCCTGTTTCTATATTTAAACAAGTTAAAGAATATAATTAACAAGTTAAATGTAATTAAAATCCTATGACTTCACTATAAAGATCTGTATGAAATACAAATGGGTTGAATCCAATGACACTGGATTTCCAAAAAACATATAACATGTCTGCTTTATCTATGTTCCTATCTCCTTTCTTTGTTCACTCCCTCCTTCCTTCCTCCCCAGTGGGGATTTAAATATTAAGAATTGAAATAATTATCAAGCGAAAAATGTGCACAGTAGATACATAGGTTGGAATTTGACCAAGAATCACTTCATTGCCATTCAATAGTATTAGATTTATAAACTAATATAAATGAGGTGATTTAAAAAAAAGATAAATAATCAGAGTCACTGGTCTCACACCCATCTAGATCCTTTTCACACCAGCCGGTCCTGGATTAACAGGTGTGGACTCTGAGCTGGATTTACCCACATACATTTACGGTAACATGTAGTATGAAACCAAATTATTTTCCAATTCACACATACTTTAAGATTATAAGGATGAACAATATATAAATTTGCCACGTCTCTTTACATCCCAAAAGGACAAAAGAGGAACATGACATGAGAAAAAATACTTCTCGTCGTTCCCATTATGTACCATGTATGTTTGAAACACTACATTTTAAAATGATTTTATTTTACAAATGCTTCTTTGGTGTTTATGAGGCAGAAGTTACTGTTCTAAGGGCACTGTATGCATATTAATTTATTTAATTCTCATAACCAACCTACGGAGTTGAATAATATTAGCCCATTTAACGAATGAGGTAAAGGAGAAACTGTGGGGTGTGGGGGGATTGGGATGTAAGCCCGGAGTCTTCAGGCTGCCTCAGGTTGCATTTATCATGGAAGAAAGCCAAAGCAAGTTCCACTTTAGTTACATGCCTTTATTTGGCCAAGTCAGGATTTGAACTTGGTTCTATTTGTTATCCGTGTCCATGATCTCAATTTACAACAATAAACACAGCCAAACCAGTTGGCTACACGAAGAGAGGACGTCCAAGTCTGAATTTATAAAACTGGACCCGTGTTGAGTTCCAACTACATGCGTGCTTTGTCTCAGAAAAGAAAACGAGAGGCTCCCCGATCTTTCCAGCAGTAAACATAGTACTTTATACTTGGTAGACGCACAGTAAATGTCCCTTTCATGAATAAAAGATCAGTCAATTATGAAATGACCTCCCCTCGGGAACTGAATTTGAAGAAGGGGAGCTGAATAAAGAGAATGAGGATCTGATCTGTCCTGAGCAAGCTTAGCGACAGAAAAAGCTTAAGAGGAAATAACAATTGATCTGGAATTCAAAGGATGAAAAACAGAGCAGAGAAGAAAGGAGAGAAAACTAGATGACCATTCTAGTGTATAAGCACTCTGTTCCCATGGCTGAATCAAGCTTTGTTTAATTACCTAATGCCGCTTAAGAAACCTTCCCAAAATGAATGGCTTCAAACCAGAATGTGTTACTAGCTCTCACAGTGCTCAGGGTTGACAGGTGAGCTAGAATATGTTTCTTGCTCCGGGTGTTCTCTCCTTAGTGGTTTTCAGCAAGTGGACAGGCTGGTGCAGTGGATACAAACCGTTTCTGGCACCTTGCCTGGGATGACCCACATGTTGGACTCAGCTCCGAATGTCGCCCCGAGGGTCTTTCATGCTGATGGTTTTGGCTTGGGGTGGGGGGTTGTCAAAATCCTCATATGGCTCTCAGGGATAACAGAGGGAGCATCTCAAGATACCTAGGAGGAAACTGCCAGACTTCATACAACCTAAACTTGGAATATCCAACTGCCAGGTCCTTCCCATCCTATTGGTCACATAAATCGCTTAGGCCAACTCAAAGGGAGTTCAGGGTTGGGAAAAGCAACCCGTTCCATTTATACACATCTGCCGGAAAGGTCAGACGCAGGCTGGCCAGACCTCAGGCTCTGATTTAGAAACGATCTTGGTTGCAAGGACTGTGTCCAAGGGAAACTGAAATTAAAAGAGAACTTAACTTCCCTCAAAGAATGTGCGGCTGTCTTTAATCTACGATACACTTGTGGCACATGGAGCTCCAAATCACAATAGGGATATAAGTCCAGCAAATGCTCCCTGTGCTAAACTTCTGATTCATGCTGAAGACTTAGTACCATCCTGCCAAACACTCATGCAAACCCAGGCACAGCCTCAACCATCAGTGAAACAAATCCGATCACTCCCCTTTGATGGATCAGGCATTGGCTTTGGATTGTAATTAGACAGTCAAAATAAAGAGATAGATGATAGATGCTGTTTCCTAGCCAACCTAAGGAAAGGCACTCTCTGGATTCAACCCTTACCACATTCAAGCTCAAATGCACAGACAGGAACTTGATATGTGCAAGAAAGATTGTTGGATGGGTGTTTTCTCCTGTTGGTAGACCAGAAGTGGAAACATGCTATTCAATTTACATAAGAAAGAGTGTTCTTTAACTCCCCCTGTCCTTTATTCCCCCACTGCTCCCCACCACCTCAAAATAACCCCCCTAAATTAAAGCCATATTTGTGGATCCTCAAAGGAAGTTTCTCTTAGTAACCAATAGAGTCGTAGGTTTTGATTCTTGTGCAAGTTCAGTGTGCCCTGCTGAGCGGTTCACTTCACTTGGCATTGCTAGGAGACTGGTAATGAATTTCCCTGACAGATACATCCCTGGTCAGATCAGATCAGGGAAATGAGCTCTTTGGGGCACAGGCTTGTATGGAATTATAACAGTATGTGTTCACTGACCCCAAGTTGAAAGAATGTTTCATTCCAGTACTTGAAATGGAAACTGATAGTCTCTGTTGTTTTCATTGCTTAAACTGCACATTATTATGAGGGACTTTATTTTAAATTAACTTAAGTGGTAGCATAGCTTTTCATGAAAAAATAAATAAATCAAATTCTCCATAGTTTGCTAGCAGCATACTGGTTACCTGAAAACAATTTCTTTATTTATGGGATTATAGAAAAAGGAATAAAACCCTGAATTTAAGATAGACTGGTGGTAATCTCTCTCTCTCTCTCTCTCTCTCTCTCTCTCTCTCTCTCTCTCTCCCACACACACACACAACATAGATGCTTTCTCTCTACTGTTCTTCTATGTACTTAAATAAAAGCAATAAAATCACTTGTCTCTCTGGTACAATACCTTTGGAAAAAGATTGTGAAATCTTAATTTGGATGGAACTTGAGTTAACTGTCAGAGATTTCTGCTTGAAGTTAGTTCTCTTTGAATTTTAGTTTCTTTTGGAAACAGTGTTTGCCACCAAAATAGTCTCCAAAATCAGAACCCAAATTCTGGCCAGCCTACGTCTGACCTTTCCGGCAGATGTGTGTAAATGGAACGGATTGCTTTTCCCAACCCAAACTGCGTAATCTTTGGTTAGGTTTGTTTTCCATGCACATACTTAGACAGGCTGTGGTTTGTGCCTCTGGGCTTTGGTAATAGGATATACTCAGGGCCCAGGTCACCCAGCTGGATCTGGAATGACCATTTTACATCTTGGGATGAAAGCTTGATACATTAGGAAAATCAGTTGATTTGGTCAGCAAGATTTTTCTTTCCTTGCTAAAGCCCAAATTATGTTCTGGATGACCACTTGACGGTGTCAGCAGAGGAATATAGAGAAATAACTCAATTCTGATTTGGCCAACATGCCAACTTGCCCACCCAACTACAAATAGATCTCACTGGGTGATGTCAGTGATGTAACAAGGTAAGCCCATACGTGGATAATTAATGGGGATGACCTACCATCACGTAGAATGAAGGCGTGAGGATATTCCCCCCTGAACGACCTATTTGCCCCAGCAACTCCATACAAGTGACACACTTGGGAAAACAGGATCTCAGCACCTGGGAACTGGTGTTCAGTTTAGGATGCTTTGGCTGGCCTCCTACAAGGAAAATAATGAGAACTAGTTCTATGAGTGAGCATACAGTATTATACCTATAAAGGTTGACTTGCAGACAACCTTTTGGGAAGAGATCTTGGAGATGTGACTTCCAGATGACAGGGAAAATCACACTGCACTGGTGTTCCTCCTGAGAGGTGAAGGGACCCAATGACCAATGTTTCTCACAGACAATTGGGGCTTCTTAACAGAGCAGGAAGTTTAGTGCAATTGCAGGAGCAAGGATTCTAAACATCAGCTGTAATCGACTTCATTTCTGCAACTTCCAGCTGCGTGGACTTGGCCAAGTCCTTTAACCTGCCCGCACGTACTTTGCAAGCAATACCTTCAGGTTTATAGTAAGGCTTAGTGAAAATGTATGTAAAGCACCTAACCTGATGCCTAGTACTTGGTAGTGCTTTATCAGGGGTAATCTCTATGATCACTCATGTTTTATATGATGATATCATTTAGTGAATGAGACAGAACCTTGTTTGAATATCAGACTTACCTCTTTGTAGCTGTAAGAATTAGAACAAATTTCTTTCCCTCATTGAACTTTAGTTTCTTCATCTTTATAATGAGGGAAACAATAATTATCTTGTAGAGATCATTTGATCATTAAATCAATGATACAATAAAGCACCATTCGCATTTAATAGTGTCCATTTATTATGTCATTACTCTGCTCATACAGATTGGGACAGAGATGAATAAGACTTGTCAAGGGTCTTTGTTAACTGTCCAGGGAAGATAGACCCAGAATCCTGTTCAACATTAAGATAGAACTACAGCAGAAGACAATGTAGCAATATACTCAGGGGATTTGTTACAATTTAGGATGACAGAGCACATCCTTGCAAGAGGAAACACACAGGGAAATTGGTATTAGATGTATATAGTCACAAGAAAGGTGTCTGACAAAGCAAAAAAATGGGACTCCTTGTAACTGGCAAAAGATCCAAGGTGTTGGAGGGGTCAAGGGTGCTTGACTCAGCATTGACAGGGACACTCTAGTAGCTTCTGTTGTGATGATAACCAGTTACTGGCTAGAAACTCCAGGCATACACCTTCTCTTTCTTGAATGCTCTTCCGTTAAGTGTTACATGATTCACTCTGTTAATTTTATTTCATTTCACTATTTATTTTTTTTATATTTTCTTTTTTGGAGAACTCCAGGTCCTTTTACATCTTTTACTTAAAACATAGGAACTACAGGGAATAAAA
Organism: Tadarida brasiliensis; assembly: GCA_030848825.1. Taxonomy (NCBI): domain Eukaryota; kingdom Metazoa; phylum Chordata; class Mammalia; order Chiroptera; family Molossidae; genus Tadarida; species Tadarida brasiliensis. The sequence continues at coordinate 229,898,315 of CM061257.1, read as the reverse complement.
GAACTGATATTTATGCGGTGGTACTTAAACTTTTTCCCCTAAACTCACACCCAAGAACTTGTCTGTAGGCCAATTTGCATTTTGGCCACATAGGAAGCACTTGGCTATGGCAGGGGCTGTGCAAACGGACACCACATGTGGTACTAATTGGTGCTGTTGGCGGCTTAGGAAGAAAGGCTGGGATTGAGTGGGCACAGAAGCTAACAATGCCTTCACACAATGGCTCTCAACAGGAGCTGGGAATTAGAAGTGTGAGGAGAAAGATGGAGCTGTGTGACAAGGTCAATGAGCCGAATCTTTCAGCGCTCTGCGTAGGAAGAAATAAAGGCAGGAAAAAGATTTGAACTAGATACTGTATTTTCTACCAAACTTCGCAAATAGACTAAGGAGTCCTTGTTTACTTAACATGCACAGTCAAGGGACATGAATGCTCAGATGGAGAAAGGAACTAGGGTCAGACAAGTGCCTGGGATTGAGTGTATGGAGGAGATTCAGCCATTGCTTGGGGCTAGTGAAAGTCCCCTGGGTCAGTTTCTCCATCTGCAAAGTAGTCAAGGCTTTCATGGTATCTGCCTCCTACCAGCTGAAGGAAGCAGGGGGCAGATTTGTAGTTTGTAAAAGTGCTTTGATTTTGCAAACTTCAAACCCAAGTACGGGGATCTCTCATAACATCTTAGCTGTGGGTCTCTGTGGGCACGAGGAGAGTGGCGTGGTGCTGGGGATAAGTATTCCCCGAGACAGCTGTGTTAGTCCAGCACTTCTAGGTTGCAGGAAACAGGATTTGCAAGAAACAGAATGGAGCCTCAGGGAGCTGGGTTAATCGTAAGGATACTCTGGGGAGGGTGAAGCCAGAGCTGCCTCAGGACCCACATCGAAATGCTCATGGAACTGATCATTTTTTTTAATTCAAGATACAACAGCAGCTTTGCTTTCCCAATAGCAATTATAATCATCTCAACATTCAGCTTCTCCCTCTTCTCCTTCACTGTGCCTGCCTGTGCTTCCTCTCAGAGCACAATAAAACTGAAGAAAACTCCCTGATCTGACCCTATCAAGTTTTTTTACAGAAGCTTCAGCTCTCTTTTCCCTAAGAAATAGGAATACGGTTGCAAGGACCTGAATTACAAGTACACTTACCGCATCCCCCTCCCTCCCATCCATCCCCCTGGCTCTTCTGTTCTCTCTCTCTCCTGTAAGGTCCACCTTTACAATTTGCCGGGTCCCTAGACTCCACCTCTTCTCTTCCTCCCAAGTTCTGTTCCTCAGCATAAAGGGCCTCATGCACGTGTGTGTGAACATTCCTCCCCTGAAGTCCAAGCTCCATCCACTTCCATCCTCTTGCTCATCCAAAACCCTGACAATGGCCGTTCCTCATAGCTTTTAAGAGGTCAACTAGAGCCTGGTGGTGTGGCTCAGTGGTTGAGCATTGACCCATGCACCAAGAGGTCACTGGTTTGATTCCTGGTCAGGGCGCATGCCCAGGTTGTGGGCCTGATCCCCAGTGGGGAGCATGCAGGAGGCGGCCAATTGATGTTCTCTCTCATCGATGTTTCTATCTCTCTCTCTCTAAAATCAATAAAGAAAAAAAATTTTTTAAAGAGTTTGACTAGGGAACAGGTCTGTGCAAGACTAGAAGGGACTCAGGGACAGTGGTTCAGTGAGTTTTAGGGCCACAAGCAACCTAATATGACCTCGATGAGGCCCCTTGTACCCAAGCACTTCTCGTCCTATGGGACAAAGCTAAGGAGGACCAGGGTACAAGGCCATCAAAAGTGCCCTATATTGCCTGGGTCGAAAACAACCTATTTTACCTCCCTTCTTCCCACTCAATCTATAGCTCTGTCTTAAAATCACTGCTATTACAATCACAATTATAACTATCACTGCTACGACTACATGAGAAACTGATGACGAATAATATTTAATACAGGGAATCTCCTTTTTAAACAAAAAAAATTAAGTGTTGCTCTGGCCGGTGTGGCTCAGTTGGTTGGGCATCATCCCATGCACCGAAAGGTTGCTGGTTTGGTTCCTGGTCAGGGCACATGCTCAATCCAGGTAGCAGGTGGCGTGCAGGAGGCAGCCTATCGTTATTCTGCTCTCACATTGATGTTTCTTTTTCTCTCTCCCTCTCCCTCCCTCTCTCTCCAAAAAATCAATAAAAAAAAATCTTTAAAAAAATTGTTTTCTCTCAACAGCTCTGGAGGCTGGAAATCCAAGATCAAACATCAAGATCCATGTCTGGCCAGGGCCCGTTTCCTGGCTTGTCAATGAGTTCCTCTGGCTGTAACCACGAGGGGAGAGAGAAAAAGGAAGCAAATTCTTTCTTGTTTCTTCTTACAAGGGTAGTCATCTTGTTTTTGAGGTCTCCACCCTCATCATCAAACTGCCTCCCAAAGACCTCACTTCCAAAAACCATCACACTGGGGATCAGGTCTCAACATATGAATTTGGGAGGGACACAAACTTTTAGTCCCTAGGATAGGCCAACCCTGTTCTGAAGAGCAGAAACAGGAAGTGGACAGGAGGCGGTGGTCATCAGGACATTTCAAAAGCAGCAGAAAAGTAAAGATTGTGAGGACGTGTGAACACAGGTGACCAAATGCATGCCAACAGAAATCGATGCCAGAGCCTTTCACAGACAGGTAGTGCCTGCGAATCCCTTTCACAACGTGGTTTCCTCATTTCTAAGAATTCTCACTCCATTAATACTCCTTGTGAAGCTGGTCCTGAACTGTGTGCAGATGAAGCTGAGGCGGAAACTGCAGAGATCTGAGAGAGAACGGATGCCTTCCCTTGCCGGCCTCCTTTCTTGGCATTTTCCCCATATCACGCATGAGGGCTTACCTATATTTTTCAGAGCTGAAAATTAATTTTAGGAGGTTTCAGGAAGTTGCTCAGGTCAGAAAGCAAGAAAGTGGTAAAGTTGTTTTCTGAATCTATTTCTTTCTGACTCTCAAAGCCACAAGCAGACGGTTTTTCTATCAAGGATTTATTCGGAGATCGTATTATACTAACCTGATGCTTGCCTTTACAGCTTTCTCTTTTTTTTTTTTTTTTTTTTTTAGTTTTTTTTTTTTTTTTTTCCTTTATTGATTTTAGAGAGAGAGGAAGTGAGAGGGAGAGAGATAGAAACATCGATGAGAGAAAACATTGACTGGCCGCCTCCTGCATGCCCCCCACTGGGGGTTGGGCCCACAACCTGGGCGTGTGCCCTGACTGGGAATCAGGCGACCTCTTAGTGCATGGGTCAATGCTCAACCACTGAGCCACACCGGCCAGACACAGCTTTCTCTTAATAAATTAACAAATGAGTCAATAAAAGCATTAACTTAGGAAATAGCAGAGGCAGCCTCTGAAAAAGTGTTTCCCACCTCATACAGTTTCTTTTCATTTTTAACCTCTCAACATGGATAGTATCTTTTGTATTAGGATGTGCTAAGATTTGCAGTGGTAATAAGTGCAACTAGCCTAGACTAGTCTAGGATTCACTTCCCTTTTTTTCTCTTGTTTCTCATGTGAATTTCAGAGAGGAAAGAAGACCTACTGGGGACCTTGAGGAGAGCATTTTACGTGTTAAACTCTTGATGTCTAACCAAGGTTTTTTCCTAATCTATTCAAATCTATATGAACTTGAAATGGCTGCAAAGCTATCATATGAAACTTTTAAGAAAGTGCTTCCTAGTTATAGATAAACACAATGTTGAACCCCTTTATCTTCGGGGAAAAGCAAAAATAAAAAAAAAAGATTTATAGAAAGTCAATGGACTTTGCAAGGTTTTCCCAGTGGCACTAAAAATGCTCATTGTTATATTCTTTTGTGGAGACATTTAAAAAAAAACAAAAAAAAAAAAAACAAAAGGTGCTTCAGAATGTTTCATGATGTTCTGTCCTCTTCTTCAAAGCACATAGTAAGACTGAACATTGCACCCTCTTCGTTAGGTGGGGCCAAAGGACTTGTTTTGGCCAATGAAACGTGAGTGGAAGTCAAACGTGTTATTTCTATGAGAAAATGTTAAGAGCCGTTGCATGAGTTGCTGTGGCCTCTGCCTCCTACTGTGAAGACACGTGTCAGTTTGGAGCCTCAGTCACCCCGTGTCTCATGAACAGAACCTAATTGCCAAACCAGGTTGTACCTGCAAAGTGACTGAGAAGTAAATAACAGCAGAATTAAGCTCCTAAAGTGTTGCACTTGTTACCACAACACAACCTGGCACATCCTGACTAACACAAAGGATAGTATCTGAGTTGTGAAGAGAGGTCAGTCATTAAAAATAAGAACACACTGCATAAGAAGTTTAGAAATTCTGATTCTGATCCTGCCTCTGCTATTTTTTAAGTTTGTTTTCTTTCCTTTTATTTCCTTATCTCTAAAATATATGTATCAGATAAGATACATATAAAATTGAAGTTTTTGCCAAGTTCTTGATTTGGAAAAATGAGATTTAAGGATACATTTTTACTGCTAACATTTTATTATAAATTAATTCAGATTATTTAATAAAGAAGATCCAATTAGGGCATGTAGCATAGTGGTTAAACCATGGGTTTGAATGTTCATAGGTTAGTATTTGAACCTTGGTTTTCAGGATAAAATCCATATCTGTCATATTCTATAATCTGGGTATATATTAGGAACTTAATATCATATGTTTAATAAGTACAGTTACTGGTGTTCTTAGTTCTCAATCTACAGTGTATTTTCTTTAAGAACTACTATAAAAGTTAAGATAATTCTTAGTGCCCAGCCGGTGTGGCTCAGTGGTTGAGCATCGACCCATGCACCAAGAGGTTGCCAGTTTGATTCCCAATCAGGGCACATACCCAGGTTGTGGGCCAAATCCCCAGTGGGGGGCATGCAAGAGGCACCAATGAACGTTCTCTCTCATTGGTATTTCTATCTCTCTCTCCTTCTCCCTTCCTCTCTATCTAAAATCAATAAAGAAAAAGAAAATTTTTTAAAGATAATTCTTAGCAATGTTTCTGAGGAATAGTATAGACTCAAAGATGGGGGCTATTATATTTAATTTTTTATCATTACACAAAATCCACAAAGTTTACCTTAATTGGGAGCAATAGGAGTTGTCTGAAGAGGGAGTTAGGAAACACAAGGGGAGGTAAAAGATGGAGCAGGCAGTATATGGAAAAGGCAAGACAAGACAAAAAGAAATACTCAGATTCCTGAAGAAAACCAGGAAAGCTAAACTTGGAGAGATTCTGCAAGCCACAGGGTGATGTGGGGAATCAGAAGGGATGATATGGAACACACACTGTGCCAAGTGCATCACATAGAATGTTATGGTGTCAATATTAATCCCCTATTTCACAGAGGAGGAAACCACATCTCATAAAGGTTAAGAACATTGATCAAAGTACAGAAATCATTGGCAGAGTAAAAATTCAACCCCAGGCCTGTTGGATTCTATATCCTGCATTCCTCAACTGTATCATGCTGTGTTCAGGAAGGTACCACTAAGTAATTTTGTCCATTTACCCTTTAGACTAATAGTAGCCTTGTTACCTTTCCAGGTAACACTGGGGCCTATTTGTAATGTTTTCTCCTAATGTATACTTAGTAATATAAACTGTGTGACAGGGAACCAGAGGTCATTTTTCCTCCAAGGTCATGTTTAGATATGCCTTGCATCAAAAAAGTAACTGTTCAAATGATCTCTTTGGATGTTACTGCCAGTATGTAAGGAGGATCTGACAACTACAAGAAATCTCTGGGGATTATAGCTATAAATTAGCAGTAGAAGAGAGTTTCATAAAAGAAATCATAATATTGTCCCTCTATTCAAGATCCATGTATGAAATGTTTGTCTTTGTAGACTCATATAGAGATCTATGAAACTTTTCAAACTCTAGACACTGATGAAAGAAAGGTGCTCATTTCTTTCTTTGCTATGTTGGTGTAGTAAGCAAATTGCTCTAGGGGACAGTTGTGTAGATCATTTGGCCCCAACCTGGACCTTGCTCATGCAAATACACAAAGATAAAATAAGTCTAAGCACCAAAGAACTCAGAGTTCACTTGGACTGATAAAAAATCAATAGATGAAAACAATGTATTATGATGACTCATATGCAAAGGTGTGACTCTTCAGGGAGACCTCCAGCTTACACAGGTGACTTTGGAAATGGTTTTTGAAGGAGTGGAAGAATTGGCAGGGATTGGCTCAGTATAAAAGATGGGACATGAACATTGACCAAAAGGGTAGAAAGAGAAAGGATACTTTTGAATGAGAAAGAGTATGTGCACACAATGCAATATACGGATCATGTATCATAGATATGTACACTTGAAACCTACATAATCTTATTAACCAATGTCACCCCAATGAATTTAATGAAAAGAGCACGTGCAAAGAAAGTTGACCAACCCCTTTATAGTTTGGGGTGACTACATGAGCTAGTTTAGGCCAATAAGCCCTAAGGAAGTTGGCTTTGTTGGTGGTTGGGGATAACAGCAATTCTGGAAAACCTATGGTTTTCCTGAAGAAAGTAGACAGATGTGGCTTGGACAGACATTTAAGGCTTCTTCTTTAAGCTTATTTAATTTTTTTTTTTTACTTTGAATTGAGACATGACCATAAAATGACAAGCATAAGGACAAAAGTCACCCCATTATGAATAAAGAAGAGAAACAATAAAAATAAAATACAGAAGTCCTAGTAACATCATTGAGCTATCCCTAGTAACCCAGTCACCACTTACCCCCAAACTCCTATTATATAAAAACAAACTAATTTGTCTGAGTCACTTTAAGTTGTCTGAATCACTTTAGGTTCAGTTTCTTTTGATTGTATTCCCAACTATACTAAGCCCCTGTTACCCCAACCAGCCTGTCTATCAAGCTGGATTCCCCACTGTCCCCCAAACACAGCTTGCTCACCCAACTGTCTTTGCTGCAGCTAATTCCTCAATATGAGATGGCTGCCCCTTCCTTTTTGATTTATCCACATTCATATTTTGTAAGCATAGTCCATAACCAACATCCCACAGGAGATAACAAGTGATTAATTGCTCATGTCTCAGAGTAAAAAGCCATTGGTTGAAATCCAGAAACTATATATTGATGGCTGTATAAACTATAAGCAATTCACTTACACTATATGGACCTTAATATACTCACTTGTAAAACTGGGCTAATCACTTAAATGTACAACATACTGTGTACATTGAGTGAGATTACTTAATGACCCTATCAAAGGCCATTATTTCAAACGAGAAAATGCTCTTGTAAGTTTATAGTTTATTATCATAGAAGTCATTGCCACAGTCTAATTATCTTTCTCATCCCAGAAATCCTACTAATTTCCTAGGTATTCAAGTGGGTTATCTTGTCTTTATCAAAATACTCTAATTGCCTGATGATCCAGGAGCTTTAAAAATAATGTTTTCTACTTATAATGTACACATGGAATTTGCAGTTCTGAACCGATAGAACATGCTCATTAATAGTGCAAGGTACTGAGTGGTTTATACATATCACCTCTTTAATCCTCGCAGTCTGGTGAGGAGGTACGATTATTGCCCTGCTGTTGCAGTGGAGTTACGTAGCAGTGAGGTCTCATCATTTGCCTGAGGTCACAGGGGTAGGAAGTGAGGACCAGGTGGGGATTGACACTCAACTCCTCTGACTCTGGAGCCCACCCTCTTCCATGTTCTGCTCTCTCGTCTGTGATTGTAACTCATGCATGTCAGCCAAACACCAAAGGGCCACCAACCAACACAAATTACCTGGACGTGATTAACTGCTGCTAAGTGAGCCATCCTTTTTTCTCATTTCCACATGGGTGCAAAAAATAGATTAAAACAATATGTCTTATAAAAGTCATTGTGCTTTCTTCATTTAGCTCCCATTAGAGTGCACTGTCTATTTTCCTGCACTAGCTTGTGAGCACCGGGTACATCATATTTCTCTTTGAATGCCAAGGACACAGCCCCATTCCGAGTGCACAAAATACCTCAAACAATTAAGCGAAATAGCACTAGATATAGACATTCCACTTTTAAAAAATGGCACAAAGACTAAACCATATCAATGTACCTCCTGAAACAAAGCTGGCATTTCAAATATGTAATCTAGAGAGGAAAGTATAAAATTTACATTTTTTGTATTAATAATTTATTATAGATCAAATTTTATATTTTCTGTCCTATATTTGATTTTAAAGTTTGTATCCATTTTTAAAAGTTTTCATCATTTAAAAGAATACCATCTCACTTTCATATTTAATAACTGTAAGACACGGAACTATTCATTAATTTGGACACTAACCGTTGCACTTTGACTTGGAACATAAAATAAGGAAATATAATTACCTGCCTGTTCTTTGTAGAAATGTTATTAAGGCCATGTCACAATAAAACCAATATTAAAAACCAACACGCAAATGTAAGTTTAGCTTTACACAAGCGAACATTATGCTAAGATAGAGCCGTAATCATTAATTAAAAGGAGTTTTCCAGACTAGAGTCTCACCCTAGAGTTTGTGCCAAATCTTGACAATTCCAGCTGAATAACCCGAAGTTGGAAGGCCATGGGCAACCTCTTCCTGCATGTGATAAGCCTTTGCTCTCACATTCTACAGATCACCCCCAGGCAGCTGGGCCTGCCCAAAAACAAGGAACAGTGGGGCATTGGTGCTTTTTTCTCTGATACAAAATTCAAGCCAAAAAATAAACAAATCTCGATGCATAGGAATGCTTTCCTTTTCAATTGCTCAAGGTGACCTTCAGCAGAAAAAAAAAAATGTTTTTCTCCTTCTCAGAGAGAGTGTCTTCTTAAAATAGCATATAAGGAGCATCTTAAAACTCAAATATTCATTCTATTAAAAAGTCTTACTCTTTTGTTAATGCAACAGTGGTATTTATTTGTAATGAGAAATGCCTGAAAGGGTAATGCATTTAGAAATTAATTTAAAAATCACCGAATCCTAGAAAATTGGTGGGGGGGAGGGGGCAGTAAATTCCTGTTCCATCTCTCCCATGCCTCCTGCCACCAAAGATTCTTAGAGGCAATTGCCCTATAATCCCAGAACATACCAAGGCTGGCTGTCTAGAAGGCAGTCCCAAGAAAATGCAATTTTCTAACAATGCAATTGATCACTTACTTGATTCATCAGATAAAAGTATAAACATGCAAGCTAAAACTTTATTTGAATTATCAAGAATTTTTAGTGTTAATGTATATAACCTCCAGTGATCAAAACAATTAAAAACACACTTTCTTGTATACCAGAGAGATTTAGACATCAAATACTTACAACAAATTAAATTTTAAAATTGGTTGATAACTCTTACCCTATCCCCCCCTAAATAAAAACCTGTTCTTTCCCATCTTCCTTTTTCTGAATTATCACAGCCTATACCTCAACAAGGGAGATTTTATTACATTTACTTAAACTATTATTATTTGTGAAATAGAATTTTCCCACTCATTTCACTGAAAACAAACCTAAAGACACAAATTTGGTGTTACTATCAGTGGATTATTCTCAGTGACCAGGAATGTAATGTTATGCAAATTCCTCAATGTTACTTCCTCAATGAATCAATACACATGTAAACATTCAATTGTATTTCTGGATATCAAAGACTAGATGACACTATCTATCTTGCCAGATCTGAATTTCCAAGCTATCTCCTGGCCGGTGTGGCTCAGTTGGTTGAGCGTCTTCCTATGCACCTAACGGTGGCCAGTTCGATTCCCACTCAGGGCACATGCCCCAGTTGTAGGCTCCATCCCCCATAGGGGGCATGCAGGAGGCAGCCAATCAATATTTCTTTCTTTTTCTCCCTCTTTCTTTCTCTCCCTCTAAAATCAATAAAAACATATTTAAAAATGAAAGAATTTCCAGGCTAGAAGCAACAAGAATCTCTGTATTTTGCCAAATTGAACTCTAACCTGATTCATTTTTTTATGTATAATCTTCTTCTATTACAATAAATCTTTGCAAGGAAGACTAGGGTACGGTGAAAGAGGGAAAGCAATAAGAAGCTCTATTTATGGGAAGCAAAATACAAATGCAATTTTAAATATCTGAAAGGCTCTAAGTTTTGTTATAATTCATTTCAAATATATATTAAACTCTGACATAGGGGAATAAATAGAAACGTTCTATCAAGCAGATAGGTACTGGCTTAGAAAGGTTCTAATTCATGTTATCCTATTACATATTGTCATCACTAACAAACAAATCTGGCTTCTTACCATTATCTACAGCTTCAGGTAATATATCTGCATGGCCCCTAAACATACACATAAAAGGAAATTCAAATTAGTCAACCATGCAGAATGTTAATTTATTTAACACTAAGCATCTGTATATTTGAAGATTTACAAATCATTGATTTTTTTATGTTTTGATCCAGATGGGATTGCATTTTATACTTGAGAAGCAAATGAATTGCATGGTCTAGTGGGCATACAAAAGAAAAATAATAAAGTAGGTTTACAGAATGAGAATGAGAATGTGAGATTTATATAAATGATATTATGAGCCAAATAAGTAGATACATCTAAAACACCATCCAGATCTTTAGATTATCAGGAACACTCGATCCAGAATGTCATCAGTATTCTTTATGGAGTTCTCTTTTGCCCTGATAATAGAAGCACATCTAATGCCCCAAATCTTTGTCTTTGCTCAGCACCCATTTTTAACATCCTATGTCCACGTGTGTCAGTGTTCTATGGTGTATAATAAATTACTACAAACTTATCAACTTAGAACAACACATATTTATTATCTCACAGATTCTGTAGGTCAGAAGTTCAGACACATTTTACTTGGGTTCTGTGCTCAGGGTCTCACAAGGCTGACATCAAGATATTGGCTGAACCATGTCCTTATCTGTAGGCTGGATTCGGAAAGGTCTGCTAACAAGCTCCCTCAGTGTGTTGGCAGAATTAATTTTCTTGCAGCTTTAAAACTTTAAGGTAACTTAAAGTTTGGCAACAAAGTGAGTCTCCAACTTCAGAGAAGGACTAGCCTGATTAGGTCAGGCCCACCCAGAGTAATCTATCTTTTACTAAATCAAATGTATAGAAAATTTAATCACAACAACACAAAAAATATCCTCTTCACCTTTGCCGTATTCTATTGGTGAGGAGCAAATTGCAGCTTTCTCTCATTTTCGAGGAGAAAAAATTATACAACTTTGTGTAGGCAAAGCGATAGGGATCTAGGGGCCATCTCAAAATATACACATCCTGTCAGGTACTGGCCATTCTCATCACCATCACCAGCCACCTCCACATATACAGTGGTGATAGTAGTGATGAAGCAAAATTTAGATTTTTTTAAAATGGGTCTTATCTTTCAAGTTCTTGCCACAGATCAAGAAGCTGTGGGCCCACACACCCAGAATTTGTTGGTTGGCAGAGATATTAGAGTATGAGGCAGAGAACTTCTTAAACTTAGTGGACAGGGAGATGGGCTGGTGGAAATACCACCCATCCTCACCGTCCTGCCCAGGACTTCATGCAGCTACAGTTAGTGATTGTATTCCCTCCATCAATGTAAAAATCATATTTTATTCCTACTTCCAAGTAAGAAAAGATTACAGGAGGCTGTGCCATCAAGTAATAGCTTGTGTCTACCTTCCTATTATAATCAACAAAAATGCCATTTTCAATGCCTAATCCTCAAATTGCTTCATATCTAAATGTGTGTGTGTGTGTGTGTGTGTGTGTGTGTGTGTGTGTGTGTGTGATATTCTGAAATCAGGATTTTACTATGGATTAAAAGGGGAATATTTACACATTACAATTTATTCAGTATGATATGCTTTTGACAGTAAAAAATACAAGAATGCATTCATTTTCTCACTTGAATTTTCTATCACAGTCTACACATTGGTGCTTTTCTAGCATTTTATAAGCTAGTCAGTTTCACTGAGACATTGCCGGTTAATTTTGAAGCTTGAGGAATTAGTTTTCTTTCCTGAAACTGATCAAAATGTACCTGAGGAACAGCAAAAATAATGGCACAACCAGGGATATTGCAATTATTTCTAGAAATTGTAAAAGAGGCAATCAACTGAATGTGAACTTGCTGTGACTTCTTCATGGAGCCACAGATGTATGCAACCATTTTCCAGGCACAGTGAGCCTTGCATTCAAATCAAGGAAAATTAGCTTACAGTTTTCATCTCTACCTTTCACACTATAAACCTCTCCCAGGGGACAAGCAGTGGAGTGAGCTCATACCTCTCTATTCTCTTTCCAATTTTATTGTAATGGTGTAAACTGCACCCACCTTCCCTCAGGACCATGTAGATGCTGTATACACTTTCTAAAATCTTGTGACTGCCTGAATTTCCCACATCAAAAATAAGAAAAAACAATTATTTGAAATTACACCAAGATGTAAAGCATCAAATAATGATATTCTCCTTGGCTTAATAATACAATGACTCATTCAGTAACTCAGAAAATATTTATTGAGACACCATGACCACATGCTAAGTAGTGTTTGGAAAACCAGAATCATAGCAAGTACCAGTAAAAAGGTTCTTGAACTCCTGCCCTCAGGGAGCTTGGACTCCAGTGTATAATAGCATGTAAGGTGGTGATAATTGCAGAGCCAAGATGCAGAAAGTGAATGAGGACTTTTGTTTAGACAGGATAGTCAGAAAAGGCCTCTCCTGCAGAGGGGACATCATGCTGTACATTTAGTTGTTTATTCATTACCTTGTCCTCAGTGGAATGTAAGTTTCATGAATGATAAGTACACCCAATGCCTAGGAGATGCTTAAATGAATAATTAAATCAGAAAATGGTGTCATGCAGGTGAAGGGGAATAGTTCGAGAAAGAAAGAGAGTGACCAAGAGAGTCAAATGTTGTAGCACATGTTAGTTATACACCAGAGGAATCATTTCTGTTAGATTTAGAAATTTGGGTAGTAAGCACAAATTCTTGAGTGGTAGGTACCGGGCTACAAGGATTAAAAGGTGAGTGGAGGAGAGAGACAAGGCAACAGCAGCAGACACTATTTACACAGGCCTTGAATGAAGACATCAAACCATGCACAGAGCTGGGGAAAGAACATTCCAGATAAAGAAAAAAGCAGATGCAACGTTAGAGAGGCAGAAGCATGAACATTCATAAGGGGGCTTGTAGAAGTGAAGTGTACTAACACAACAAACAGAGTAGGAAAGACGTTTAGTTGATAGCCTCATATGTCATGTTGGACCTCAGAGCCGGGGCAAAAATGTTGGATTTCACCCTAAATGTAAATGGGCTGAACTCACCAATAAAAAGGCACAGAGTAACAGTTTGGATCAGAAAACAAACCCAATTATCTGCTGCCTTCAGGAGACACATTGCAGCTGCAAAGACAAATAGAGATTCAAAGTGAAAGGGTAGAAAATGATTCTCTAAGCAAATGACAAGCACAGAAAAGCAGGTATAGCTGCACTTATATCTAACAAAATAGATTTCAAGGTAAAGAAAGTAACAAGAGACAAAGATGAACATTTTATAATGCTAAAAGGGACACCACATCAAAAAGACCTAACACTTCTCAATATGTATGCACTTAATCAGGGAGCACCAAAATATATAAAACAACTATTAACAGAATTAAGGGAGAAACTGACAAAAACACTGTTATAGTAGGGGACTTAAATACCCCATTGACAGCTATGGATAAATCATCTAAACAGAAAATCAATTTAAAAAATAAAAGCCTTGAATGATACATTAGACCAAATGGACGTAACTGACATTTACAGAACTTTTCATCCCAGAACATCAGATTACACATTCTTCTCTAGTGCACATGGAATGTTCTCAATGATAGACTATATGTTGGAACACAAAACTAGACTTAACAAATTTAAGAAGATTGAAATTATACCAAGCATATTCTCTGAAATGATCAGATTCATGTTCATGGAGAAGAAATTGTAGACATGAGTGGAAGCAGGGAGTTCATTAAGAGTCTATAGCAATAGATCTAGATAGAGAAGCAGGTGTGGAGAAAGAAAAACATGATTATGTTTAGCATAGATTTGGAGGATACAGTTAAGAGTATAACTTATGGATTGGAGTTAATAACAATGCCTTCCTTTACTGTTATCTGGAAGACTGTGGAAGGAGAAGATTCAAGATGGGGCAATTTTATGAACTGAGTGCTTGAGTCCCCCCAAAATACAAAGGTTGAAACCCTAGACACCTAGTGTTGCTATATTTAAAGATAAAGTTTCAAAGGAAAAAATTAAGGTTAAAAGGGGCCATCGGGTGGGGCCCTGATCCAATAGGATTATTGTTTTTATGAGAAGAGACACCAGAGTCCTGGCATGTGTAGCTCAGTTGGTTGGAGTGTTGTCCCATACACTAAAAGGTTACTGGTTCGATTCCCAGTCAGGGCATATATCCAGGTTGCAGGTTTAATCCCACGAATCAATATTTCTTCCTATTTCTCTCTCTCTCCCTTCCTCCATCTCTAAAATCAATAAACATATCCTTGGGTGAGACACCTGAGAATAGAATTATCCTTGTTTTAACTTCTGCTTTTAACTTCTCCTATCACAAAAATTTGTCCCACCCCCAAATCCACAGGTTAAAACTCTAATTCCCATTGTGACTATATTTGGACAGGGCTTTTAGGAGTTGATTAAGGTTAAATGAGGTCCTGAGTTTGGGATCCTAATCTAATATCATGGGTGACCTTATAAAAGGGGAAGAGAGAACCCTGTCTCTCCAAACAAATGCACCAAGGAAAGGCCAGGGGACAACACAATAAGAAGGGCCATTATTTGCTCCCCAAGGGAAGAATCCTTACCAGACACCAACCCTGCTGGCATCTTGAAGTTGGGCTTCCATTTTCCAGAACTATGAGAAAATAAATGTATGTTGTTTAATCCATGCAGTCTGTGATATTTTGTTATGGCAGCCCAAATACACTAATACAAGAGATATATCAAGAAGTCTGTCTTGTATATTTTAAGTTTTAGATCTGTTATAATTCTCAGCCAGGATGGCAGGTGTTGAAGTGTCTGGGGTTCACAGAGGTCAGATCTGGAGATATAAACTGTGAAATCACCTGCTGATAGATACTATTTGTATTGGTTAACACAGTCTTTAATTTGGGGACAGGATGAGATCTCTAAGGCTGAGAGAAACAAGGGTTCAGCATGAAGCTCTGGGGAACTCCAACATTTGAAAGGTTGGAGAAAAAAATGGAAAAGCCTGGGAAAAACATCAGAAAAGTGGCTGGTGAGGGAGAAGGAGGAACAAGATTGTAGAACATAAACATGGTCTGGGGTAGGAGTGGGAGAGAGTGGGGAGAAAGAGCAGAGAGAAGAGAACTTAGCAAAGACAGGAGACTCCAGGAAGGCTCTCAAGCAAACAGACAGCTTGCTCAAATCTCCCATCAAATAGAGATGTTGAGCTGAAACTGTGAGCAGGAATAATTACAAACATGTACCTTCTTCAGTTCAACTCAGAACTAAGTTGAAACCACACCACTTTTGTTAATAAATAGAACTATTTCTACAATATTCTGTCACTATCTGTAATTTAACCATGGGAAATTAATTCTCCAAACTCCAAATGTCAAAATTAACTATTAAACATGGAGCGTATTCCAGGGTTATAGTCAAAATAGTTAACTAGTCTGACATTCTGAAAAATACATAACCTTAAAAACCACTCCAATTAGCTTGAATATATTCCAGCCAAGGAGCTTTTAATTAATTGATTGTTTTGCTTTTATTTAAATGTCCAGGCAACCTGAAAGATTATTTGGAGAATTATTATTATATCTATATTTTCAACACAATCTTATTTCTGAACTTCAGATCTATCTATATCCTCAAATTCTGTTGGATTATCTCCATTTGGATGACTGATGGAAATACTTAAATTCAACACTACTCAAGCAGACTGAGCCATATTTTCTAACAAAGTAGCTCCTTTTTTATATTCTCTGTCTCCCTGTGGCTGGGATGTTTTGCATATTTGCCTTCTAGTGTTATCTTACAATATTAACAGATCTACATTTCACCTGCATTCATCCATGATTACGATCTCTGGAAAAGGGGAAGGATGAATGCCATCCCAGGAATGAAGAGGATATGACACAGGGGAATTCCCTCCCCAATTCTGATGGGAAATGGGAAGCCTCCTTTGCTTCCTTGGAGTGTAGGAAAAAGAATGGAAATGGTACAGGAAAAGCCTAGTAAGGCCTCTGTTTCCCTCACATTCAGGGTTGAAAAATGAAGATTCATATATGAAGAACTTGAGAACACTATAGCTTGATTTCCTGGGAAAAGCCCAGGGTAAGTTATTGACCTTTGGTTGGTATCCAGATCCAAAGCACCATGGGAACAGGTGTATAGCATGTCAGGGAGAAGATGCCTGGGTAGAATATACCCTGCTGGTTAAAGATGGTCATTGCATGACTTGCAAGGCAACTGAAATTACCACCTGTCTTGGTAGAACTAAGAGGTGCTGAGAGGAGAGCTAGACCAATATCCTGGTGCCGAAAGAGGAGACAATCACATATAATAATGTCAGTAACCAAGCACAATAACAGCAAACACAGAGGGAGTGACATCTGAGACCACAAGGTGAAATAACAACTGTCATACTTCCGTAGATTCAACCAGTTATCCCTCTGGCAATGCCACTGATGCTCAGAGACCTATGTCTCGATATCCTTCACTCCTCCTCAAATAGCAAAATGACATCATCGTAGAAGCACAGAGAGAAGGAGATTATACAAGATACTAAGCATTTACCTGAAAAAGATGGGGCTCCTTGATATAGGCGTATTCCTCCCCATTGTTTCCATTAATTGGCAATTTAAGGTTCCAGTTATCCTTTGATATTTGGTGGAGTGAGGGCTTAGGAGGAAACTTAGATCAATTACCAAAATTAAATAACAGTATTATCTTTGCAAAGCTGAATAGTAGTGAATAAATTTTCTCTGTTACGTCATTGATGGAAAACTTAGCTCCACAAGCTAAAATGTTCCAATACATCACTGTAAGCTCTCCCCATCCTTCTTTTTCCTGACTTCTAATCTGTCAGCATAACTTCCAATTAGACATCTGACTCCTTAAATATGCCTCTTCCTTCCAATTTTTCATGGATTGCTGTAGCATTCTTTTCACTGGTCTTCCAATATAATCTCACTCAGAACCGTCTTCCAAATACTGATTGAAATATTATTATTTTTATTACATTGGTTACTCCCTTAAAAATTTATCTTGGTTCCTTATTACATGAACCTGTGCTCTGTGGACACCTAGGACAGTGGTTCTCAGAGTGTGGTCCCCAGTTTGCATTGTCAGCATTTCCTAGAGAACACCTTTGAAATGTAAATTCCTGGTTCTTACCATAGACCTAGGGAGAATCTGAATCTTGGGGGGTGGGGCCCAGCAATCTAATAATCTCTCTTCTAATAAACTGTCCAGGTGATACTGATGCACATTCACTTTTTAAAAATATATTTTTCTTTATTGATTTTAGAGAGAGAGGAAGGGAGAGAGAGATAGAAACATCGATGTGAGAGAGAAACATCCATTGGCTGCCTCCTGCACACCCCCCATGGGAGATCGAGCCCACAACTGGGGCATGTGCCCTGATGGGGAATCAAACCTGGACCTCTCAGTCCATGGGACAACACTCAATCCCCTGAGCCATGCCAGCCAGGCTTCACTTTTAAGACCTAATTTCCTAGAGGATCCATGAAAATAACCCAGGGGTCACAAAAGCTGGCGAAGGAGTTCAATAAGGGGGAGTCTGGACAAGGAGGGAAAGAGGCCAGGTCTGCCAACTCTATTTTATAAAAGGGCAACTTCTGTCCTTTTTTTTTTTTTTTTTTTTTTTTTTTTGTACAAACTTCCACCTAATATATCATTTGTGTAAGGTGTGGAGTTTAGTCAAGATTCTTTTGTTGTTTCCCTCATGGATGTCAAATCGCTTCATCACCATTTGTTGAAAAGGCTGTCTTTTCTTTGAATTGATTTTGCACCTTTGTCAAAAATTAGTTCATCATTCTTTTGTGGGTGTATTTTTGAGTTCTCTATTCAATTCTATTGGTCTATGTGTCTGTCTCTCCACAGAGACCACACTGTCTTGATTCCTATAGCTACATAGAAAGTCTTAATGTTGGGTGGACTGATTCCTCTTACTTTACTCTTCTTTTTCAAGATTGCTTCACTGTTCTAGGGCTTATGCCTTTCCACATAAATTTTAAAATAAGTCTGACAATGTCTACAGAATCTTGCTAGGATTTTGCATTAAACCTGTAGATCAATTTGGGAAAAATAAACATCTTTACCATGTTGAATATTTCTATCCATGAATGAAGATATGTCTTTCCATTTATTCAACTCTTATTTCTTTGATCAGTGTTTGTAATTTTGAGCATACAGATCCCATACATATTTTGTTATGTTTAATATGTAGTTATGTCCTTCCTTCACAATGACAGTCAATAGTATTATCTTTTTTCTTTCCATGATCTTACCCTGAACACTTCATTCCATGCTACTATTTTAATTGACTGTGTTGCTTTCAAGTCAAGAATTAACACCTTCACACTTATTGAGCACTCTCTTCATCTCTCGAGTTCTTCAAATTTTCTTTCAACTTCCAAATTGATAATTCAGTATGAAAGTTCTAATACAATCGCATTCTCCTGCTTCTTCCTCCAGACTTTTTCTCATATTCCCTATTTTGGTGAATGGAATGCCTGCTTCTGTATTTGCTCTAGCCAAAACCAAAGAGCGGTTTCAACCCTCCTTCTCTCTCATTTCTGTAGTCATCAGCCACTAAATCCTGCCATTTCTACTGGCTACCTCTCCCCATCCTCAAATATGCCTCCCCTTCTCCATGTCCAAGGCCACTGCCATGGTTCATTATTTGATCATGTCTCACTTGAACCACAGAAGCAATCATCTAATTTCACTCTCTTTCTCAAGTCTAATGTACTCTGAGCCATCATTTCTCTACACCACAACCTGGGCAGTGTTTCAGATACGCAAATCTCTGTTCAGCTTGGAATTGTTTCAGTTCTTTCCTGTTGCTTACAGACTTAGTAGGACACAAAAGGCTTTTCATGACTTGACTTTTCCTGCATTTCCTCTGTCACACTCTGAACCTAACTTTGCTGAATCCCTTGCACCCTCCAACAATCTAATTCTCTCAATTCATCTGTTTATCTTCCTGGAGTCTTTCCACATTTTTGCTTAACTAACACACTTCCCTTTATCCTTAAAGACCCAATTTTATTAACCTGTCATTAAGGAAACCTTTCCTTACTCTCACATGTACACTTAGTTACTTATTTTCTCTTTTATATAATATTTTATATATTCTTTTCTGATCATTTATATCAGATTGTTTTGCAACTCTTTGTTTTAGCCCTTGATCCGCTAAATTCAATATAAACCACATTACCGCGAACATTCTGTCATATTCTACTTTATTTCCAAAATTTCTTTTAAAACAGCATGACCCACATATGCAATGTTTTTGAGTAAGGTGTTGGACAGTGGAAGAGAGAAATACACAAACATTATTATAACACAGGACCAAGAATGACACATGTGTATTGGAATGCAAATGGAACACAAATATATAGAAGAAGAAAATGATATGACCAGAGAGATTTTATTTTGGCCTAAAAGAACAGATATTGCAACATCAGGAGAGAGAGGGGGGTGTCATTTCAGGGAACAAGTACAATATCACTAAATATATGGATATCAAAATCATAAGACATCTTTAGTCATAACTGCATGGTCTTCTTGGCAAATCATTGTGGTAAATGGAGGAAGGAGAGTACAGAGAAATAAGAATGTAAGAGATGTTAGATCTTACTGTAACAGGTTTCCAATGCCAAGTTAAGGGATTAAAACAGCAGACATTCCAGAGCCAGTCAAGCATTTTCTACAGAGGTGGGTGGGTTTTTAGAAATTTGCTTTGTCATAGGTATAAAATAATGATGTTTTACACTTTACAAACACTTTAGATGTGAGGAAGATGAAAAATGCCTTCAGTAATTGAGGACTAAGGTAACATGGCCCTGAATTGAGCAATGGAGCCTAATAAACAAAGAGCATCTGGAATCGGATTTTTAACTCTGATGGTTCCATGTTTTCATAAGAGGACACAAAGGATATAACTAACTTTATCTGCATGTACTTTCAAAAAGGCAGGCACAATTTTACTATGTGTTATAATATAGACAACATATAAAAATAAGGCCTGCTCCAATATTAAAGCAGAACATAACTTTTAATGCATGATTTTAACTTCCTGGATGCTAAAATATCCTGCCAAACCAAGCAATTCTAATATTAAATAAAATAATCAAGCATTAGAAGAGAAATTATGGTAGGTCCAAGCAGAAAAACATACTATTTTTTTTTTGAGAACTGAATATTGATGTAAAGTTAACAAAGCAAAGGAAAACTGAAAGTTTCTTCTAAAATGTTTTAAAATGATTATATACAATTTACTATGCTTTTAAAAACCTGAGTGATATTTATATGTTTAAGAGTGCATTATTCATAATACCACTGACTCTGAACACTTTATAATACTGTAAATATACTCATATTTGTGTATGTGCATATTCACATTTAGAAATATGGTATTTTATGCACACACACACAAATACACAAACCAATATAGTAAAAACATTCTAGATTTACTGTGAACCCCAAATGGCCATAGTTTTAGATGCTTTAGACACTATAAACTATGACACATATCAGATAAATAAGACCACACTACAGAGGATCCATATTTTCATCTTTGCTGAGACAGATGGAAATCCATGAGAATCAGAGATAGAATAGATTTCGGAGGTCAGGAATCTTGGTACTCTTGCCAATTCTGCTGCTGCTATAATTTCTTATTGCTCTAGTTTGAAAGCTGATGGATGATGCATCTCTTCTTAAAATCTTTACAGTCCCTTCTTCTCAGCTTATGATTTGACCATCTGCATAAGCTTTCTTGTTATGTAGGGTTCTCTTTCAGTACTTAATGCCAGTACCACTCCCTGGGCTCTTCAACAACAATGCAGTGCAGTGTATAATTAATTCATCACTGAATGGATTTTCATGTCTTCTTAACTAGTTGAAGAGGTCTTTGAGGCACAGACCACACAATACCAAGATTTTTTCCCTTGTGTTAACAACTAACGATTTATTGAGTGCAAACTCATACCACCAAATCTGAACGTATTGTCCAGTTGAATTTATTGTTTTGAAGATGGTCATGTAGCTAGCCAACATGGAGTCTCGAAAATTGCTTTTGCACAATCATCTCTCTTACAGACCTTGTTAGATTCCTGGTGCAATGTTTGTATATCTCCCATACTTTCTGGACCCCACCCTGTCACTATCAGAACAACTTACAGCAAATAATTTGTTCAAAAAATCATCCTAGTAAGAGTCCAGAGAACAAATACAGGGTTACTCTGCCTCTTCCAATGAAGCCACTCCTCTGCAGCTCATACCAGAAGTGTTTGTTTAGTAACACTCAGCCAGAGGGCCGAGAAAGGAGGGGATGAAGAGTACAAAGATATTAAAAAACCCCAACAGGTTCTACACCAACAGAACTAATCAGAGAGAAAAAGTCAATGAACTGGCCATGTACTGTAATTTCAGAAAACATTTAGTAGGTCTTTACATAGGGTGATAGAGGGCAAAAGACTAGCAAAGTCACACAGGTCAACGAACGCCTAGGCCAGATTCCAGAGAATTACCTTGGGTAGCCATGGACCTGCTTGGCTGCTTTGACCTGTGCAGTCTGCTTCTAAATTTGCATTTTCCCATGTTTTACACCAACTACTCTGAACCCTTTTTACATTGTGGATTTTTTCATGTCTGATCTCATAAAACCTTTCCATGTTGACCTTATCTTGTATGATGTGAATGACTACAATACAATTTCAAAAATCTAAGGAAAATTTATGAATTTTAATCTTTGCATCAGATAGTTTGCCCCAAGGCAGATAGAAAGCTTATTTAAAAGGTTCTTAATTTACCTTTATGTGTTAAATATCATTTTTTCCCCCTTCAGATATGCACATCTTCCTTCTCTACTTTGCTATGGACACTGGGAGGCTAAGCCTTCTGAATTACATCAAAGGATACATTCCCCTCTTGGCACTGGTTCTAACCAACAGGTGGTACAGAAAGGAGATGGCAGAGTGAGAGGGACATGAGGCCAACTTCCATCCTGCCTGCATTCCTCAACCAGAGCTCTTGTCTCAACAGCTACTTTTTTCTGAATTTCATGAACATCCACAGCCTTTTGTCCCATATGACTGTTACTAGCCCCAGGGTACTCCATGTTCCCTCATTGATTTTTCTGAACTATGCCAAAGCCCTTTTAATAGTCTCTTTACTAAATTTCTTCAAATTACTGGTTACACTATGCCATCTGATTCCTGCCAGGAAGGACCCTGATTAAAATGGCTTATACTCATTTACCAGGAAATTGATTTTTTAAAGAGAGATAGAGAAGAAAGGAAGAAAGAGGGTATGGAAACTTTGTGTCCTGGGCCTCGTCTAAAAAAAATGAAATGCTGTTTAACCATACTTACCCCAAGCATACACAGTTATGGCTGATATAGTAAGTCCCAACAGATTCCCAATACTCATCCAAAATAGAGTGAGCAAATTATGGTGCTACCCACAGAGTTTCAACCTAGATTTTTTTTAAAAAAAGAAGGGAAGAGAACGGAGAAAAAGGTCTCTGTGTTAATGGCTTGGCAAAGATTTTTACGTCATCCATTTATAATCTGGTAAATGGAGCGAGTTTAGCTGTAAGACCTTGTATAGATTGGGTTCTGGAGTCCTCTGCCTGCTTTGTGGTGCTGTTGAACTAATTTGTTTTTTCTGTTCTCCAGGCCTCCAGTCTTTGACAGATAATTTTAGTAATACTCTAAGTATTCTCCTCTTGGAGAAATATTTGGACCCCAACTTACTCCTAATAGTTTAGCTACTACCATGTTTGTCATCGCCTCAGTTTATTGAGATGAGCATACACTATCTATGTTGATATTTTGACTAATACATAAAATCTTGCCTTTTAATTTTCATACAACTATCTATGTTTATTGACATCATTCTCTACTTTAGTTAGGGTCATTACAAACAGCTGTAACTATGAAAGAGGTCATTTGTACCAACTTTAAAATTTTCCCTGAAAGTTTTCTGTACATCACAAACTTTGTTTTGAAATTCTGATCCTAGACCCTGATAATAACAAGTTTTTGGAAGGAAAGACCAAGAATCCACCACTGACTTTGTAAGTAATGTATTTTGTTTTAAAAAATGACCAAAATACAAGTTGGCATAGAGTTTTGTATTATTTGGGAATAATTTGTTCATAGTCTTTAACTTACATCATATATCATGATGTTAAAGTTATGTTGATATTTTTCTCCCATAATTGTTTTGAAAACATTGCTAGACATGATCATGCATTATATAAATATGCAAATCTTGTGTATTTGCCAAAAAATAAGTGAAAACCCAGCATTATTTTCACTTTCATCAAATAATATGATTATGAGTGGAAAACAATCATTATTTTCAAAATATTTCTCCAAACTTCTTTAATTTTGTTACGTAAAAGAGGGTGGGGCATTTTCAAATTTACATCTGCTTATAGGAATATGGGTATCTCTTTAAGATCTCAGGAACTGCCCTGGCCGATTTGGCTCAGCGGTTAGAGCGTTGGCCCACGGACCAGAGAGACCTAGGTTCGGTTTCCACTAAGGGCATGTACCTCAGTTGCAGTTTGTCCCTGGCCCCGGTTGGGGTCATGTGGGTGGCAACCACTCAATGTGTCTCTCTCACATCGATGTTTCTCTCTCTCTTCCTCCCTCTCTCCCTTCTGCTCTATCTGAAGATAAATGCAAAAATATCCTTGGGTGAGGATAAAAAGTAAATAAATAAAATAAAATCTCAGGAACTATGCCAACCTTGATTATCCTATATTTCAATAACAATATGCAGTCACAAATCTGCTTTAGGTAGAATTCAAAAATAGCAAAAAACAATAATGCAGCAAAATGGAGATAATGTTAGTGAAAGAAATGTAAAAATGTTTTGAGATCTTCACATGGGTTATACCAACCATTATTATTACCCTCATATACAAAGTTTTAATGCTTATAAGAAACAGTGTCTTCAACATCTTATATTCTTTTTCATCTTAATTTTACTTATTGCACAATTTAAATCTCTGTTAAATAGTTCAAGGCAAATCTCTATTCTTTCAAGAAGCTTTAAAGAGTAGTAAATTGGAGCTCTATTTAGAAATTATTTTCTAATGAAACACTGTAAGTGATTGGGTCATTGCATCTGGTTTAAAAAGCCTACATGCAGGGGAGAAAACCAGTCATTGCTCATACAACTGAAACATCTGCTAAACCTCTTCACACAGACTAACAGGAACAGGAATTTTTTCTTTAAACTGAAAAGCAAATGGCAGCTGCGAAATGTGTGGCCCTTAAGGGACAGTGCATATTTTCCATATGCCAAGGCCATCCGGCCTTTGAGCAGGCAATGAGCAATGAAAATGTCTGAGGGCAAACTGCCACAGGGCTGTCCCTTTGAAAACCGACTCTTAAGAGTTTGAAGGCTTGTCTTTTTCGGGGGATATAGACAATTCTATCTCTACTAATACTTGGAAACATGATTAGACAGAAAAATTCATCATCAGATTTATTGGAGGATTGGACAAAGTACACAATGAATGGAACTGTACATCGATGAAATATAATCAAGTAGATATGTCACTATGTTATTAAAGATGGTGACTCAACAAAGGGCCAAGAAAGACTTCTCTGTAATGGCTCAGAAGCAACAAATAAACACAGGGCATACTCAAAAGAGAGAAAAGCCATGGAGGAAGCTCAGAAAATGGCCAATGTTCAGGTTTGAATGTGTTTCTTTTATATACATGCTTTAGATTCACTTTAGTTGCAGCTCAAACTCCATTTTCTTCTGAAATTATTAATATTTCTTGTTGAGATTGGGGACGAACAAGGGGTCACATACTAAACATGACAAGCTCAGGGGAGGCCTGCATGGTAGGGCCTTACAAACTCAGAGACCTCAAGTAACTACATAGGATGGTCTGAAATTAAAACATTCTAATTAAAATCTAGTCATGGTGAGTAGCCATGTCCTAGGGCGTGATCATCTTTGACAAAGGTCAATCTTTGCCTTAACTGAGCCTGTCTATTGTATTTTTGCATCTAGGATAACATATTTTTGGAAGTCAGAGTAATACCCTTTCTCCAGACCCCTCAGGGCACAATCTACCACCAGAACACAAAACCACAGAACATGGTAAATAAAAGTTAATAGATACTTAATTAGGTTGATTGTGATAATAATATCCCAATGTAGTAGTATATCAAAATGTCAGGTATATCAAAACACCTAAGTATATACAATTTCTATTTATCAATAATACCTCACTAAAGCAGGAGAGGGAAAGAAGAAGAAAAAAAAAAAGATAACTAAGTTTTCTCTAGATTATATAACAAAGTAGTAGTTGAGTTGTCATAACCCAGAGGCAAGAGAGGACGGATATACTGCAGTCTTTGCCAGTTGAATAAAAACAATTTCTGATTACCTTTGATACTAAGGATGTAAAAAAGAAAAAGATTTTCTAGGCCAATAATTGTATGCAATGTGAAAAGTTTCTGTTTATTTGTTCTAGAAAAGATATCACATTTGGATTTACAACTGTGAATTACAGCATGACCCGCTTATGTCTATAATAATCTGTCATTTTCTGCGAATCATCTAGTTTTTTGGGGGTTTTTTTGTTTGTTTGTTTGTTTCTGTTTTTACTGACCACATTTATAAGTTAAATGGGAATGAGCTAGTTCAAGACTCTTGCATCTATCAAGACATTTATAAAAAGTACCAACTTGCCATATCGCTTTTGACTTCCTGTCCTGGAAGGAGCATTTCTAGAGAATTTCACATGCCCTTTCTTACTATAAAAGACTATATTTAGGGAACCATTATGGCAATCCTGTCTATTACTTAATATGTCCATTCCTACCAGTCTTTATCTGGAAAACAAAACAAAACAAGGGATGGATTCTCAGTCTCACTGGAGAGACTAGGATAGATTTATCTAAGACTGCAATTATTGTCTAATCTTCATAAGCCTCTGCAGCCAGTAGGCCTGAGTGGTACTTTAAGCTTGATGATTCGTATAAGTTCAAAGCTATTATGTAATATCAACAACAAAAGTCTAGGCATTTAGCTTTTCAAGATCACTGTCACTCTGAAAATGGCCACTGACCACTTTGGGAAAGGCTTAGGTGAAGATGTGTGGTATATATCTATGGCTACATCACAGAGTC